>CANSZD010002106.1:0-600000 GCA_947648045.1 Beta corolliflora
ATTTTGTCAAACATATTAAGGGAATACATTCGGATATATGATGTATGCCTTTGGAAGGGTAATACTAATTGATCCACGAGTCAATAGTATCCATCTTAGTCCAAAAGTTCGTATGTATCAATTGATCACACACCTATGATTAAGTAATCTCCGATCCCATATATTTGAACCAACGATTGAGGCTTTTGTTAATAATTCCTAATTACTTAGCATCTTATTTCAAACATATTAACCTAGCACTCTCGAATATAACGTATTCCTAAATAGGATAATAGTAATTGAAGTCACGAATTTTGCCAAACATATTAAGGGAATACATTCGGATATATGATGTATGCCTTAATGGGGTACATACTAATTCAATCCACGAGTGTATAGTATCTATCTTAGTCCAAAAGTTCGTATGTATCCAATTGATCACCGCACCATGATTAAGTAATCCGATCCCATATATTTGAACCAACGATTGAGGCTTTAGTAATAATTCCTAAATACTTAGCATCTTATTTCAAACATATTAACCTAGCACTCTCGAATATAACGTATTCCTTAATAGGATAACAGTAATAGAAGTCACCGATTTTGTCAAACATATTAAGGAAATACTTTCGGATATATGATGTATGACTTAATGGGGTAATACTAATTCAATCCACGAGTCTATAGTATCTATGTTAGTCCAAAAGTTCGTATGTATCCAATTGATCACCGACACCTATGATTAAGTAATCTCCGATCCCATATATTTGAACCAACGATTGAGGCTTTATTAATAATTCCTAATTACTTAGCATCTTATTTCAAACATATTAACCTAGCACTCTCGAATATAACGTATTCCTTAATAGGATAACAAGAATAGAAGTCACGATTTTTGTCAAACATATTAACGGAATACTTTCGGATATATGATGTATGGCTTAATGAGGAAATACTAATTCAATCCAGTATCATAGATCTTATCTTAGCCCAAAAGTTCGTATGTATCCAATTGATCACGACACATGATTAAGTAATCTCCGATCCCATATCTTTGTACCAACGATTGAGGATTTATTAATGATTCCTAAATACTTAGGATCTTATTTCAAACATATTAACCTAGCACTCTCGAATATAACGTATTCCTTAGTAGGATAACAGTAATAGAAGTCACGATTTTGTCAAATATATTAAGGGAATACTTTCGGATATATGATGTATGCCTTAATGGGGTAATACTAATTCGATCCACGAGTCTATTGTATCTATCTTAATCCCAAAAGTTCGTATGTATCCAATTGATCACCGACACCTATGATTAATTAATCTCCGATCCCATATATTTGAACCAACAATTGAGGCTTTATTAATAATTCCTAAATACTTAGCATCTTATTTCAAACATATTAACCTAGCACTCTCGAATATAACATATTCCTTAATAGGATAACAGTAATAGAAGTCACGATTTTGTCAAACATATTTAGGGAATACATTCGGATATATGATGTATGCCTTAATGGGGTAATACTAATTCAATCCACGAGTATATAGTATCTATCTTAGTCCAAAAGTTCGTATGTATCCAATTGATCACCGACACCTATGATTAAGTAATCTCCGATCCCAAAAATTTAAACCAACGATTGAGGCTTTATTAATAATTCCTAAATACTTAGCATCTTATTTCAAACATATTAACCTTGCACTCTCGAATATAACGTATTCCTTAATAGGATAACAGTAATAGAAGTCACGATTTTGTTTAACATATTAAGGGAATACTTTCGGATATATAATGTATGCCTTAATGGGGTAATACTAATTCAATCCACGACTCTTATTTCAAACATATTAACCTAGCACTATCGAATATAACGTATTCCTTAATAGGATAACACTAATTGAAGTGACCATTTTTACAAACATATTAAGGGTTCCACTTTTGGATATCCGATGTATGCCTTAATGGGAGTAATCCTAATTAATCCCCGAGTCTATAGTATCTATCTTAGTCCAAAAGTTCGTATGTATCAATTGATCGGCGACACCTATGATTAAGTAATCTCCGATCCCATATATTTGAACCAACGATTGGAGGCTTAATTAATAATTCCTAAATACTTTGCATCTTATTTTAAACATATTAACCTAGCACTCTCGAATATAACGTATTCCTTAATAGGATAACAGAATAGAAGTCACGATTTTGTCAAACATATTAAGGTAATACTTTCGGATATATGATGTATGCCTTAATGGGGTAATACTAATCCAATCCACTAGTCTATAATATCTATCTTAGTCCAAAAGTTTGTATGTATCCAATTGATCACCGACACCTATGATTAAGTAATCTCCGATCCCATATATTTAAACCAACGATTGAGGCATTATTAATAATTCCTAAATACTTAGCATCTTATTTCAAACATATTAACCTAGCACTCTCGAATATAACGCATTCCTTAATAGGATAACAGTAATAGAAGTCAAGATTTTGTCAATCATATTAAGGGAATACATTCGGATATATGATGTATGCCTTAATGGGGTAATACTAATTCAATCCACGAGTTTATATAGTATCTATCTTAGTCCAAAAGTTCGTATGTATCCAATTGATCATCGACACCTATGATTAAGTAATCTCCGATCCCATATCTTTGAACCAACGATTGAGGCTTTATTGATAATTCCTAAATACTTAGCATCTTATTTCAAACATATTAACCAAGCACTATCGAATATAACGTATTCCTTAATTGGATAATAATAGAAGTCACGATTTTGTCAAACATATTAAGGGAATACATTCGGATATATGATGTATGCCTTAACGGGGTAATACTAATTCAATCCACGAGTCAATAGTATCTATCTTAGTCCAAAAGTTCGTATGTATCCAATTGATCACCGACACCTATGATTAAGTAATCTCCGATCCCATATATTTGAACCAACGATTGAGGCTTTATTAATAATTCCTAAATACTTAGCATCTTATATCAAACATATTAACCTAGCACTCTCGAATATAACGTGTTCCTTAATAGGATAATGTAATAGAAGTCACGATTTTTGTCAAACATATTAAGGGAATACTTTCGGATATATGATGTATACCTTAATGGGGTAATACTAATTCAATCCACGAGTCTATAGTATCTATCTTAGTCCAAAAGTTCGTATGTATCCAATTGATCACCGACACATATGATTAAGTAATCTCCGATCCCATATATTTGAACCAACGATTTAGGCTTTATTAATAATTCCTAAATACTTAGCGTCTTATCTCAAACATATTAACCTAGCACTCTCGAATATAACGTATTCCATAATAGGATAACAAAAATAGAAGTCACGATTTTGTCAAACATATTAAGGGAATACTTTCGGATATATGATGTATGCCTTAATGGGGTAATACTAATCTAATCCACGAGTCTATAGTATGCTATCATAGTCCAAAAGTTCGTATGTATCCAATTGATCAACGACACCTATACTTAAGTAATCTCCAATCCCATATATTTAAACCAACGATTGAGGCTCTTATTAATAATTCCTAAATACTTAGCATCTTATTTCAAACATATTAACCTAGCACTCTCGAATATAACGTATTCCTTAATAGGATAACAATAATAGAAGTCACGATTTTGTCAAACATATTAAGGGAATACATTCGGAAATATGATGTATGCCTTAATGGGGTAATACAAATTCAATCCACGAGTATATAGTATCTATCTTAGTCCAAAAGTTCGTATGTATCCAATTGATCACCGACACCTATGATTAAGTAATCTCCGATCCCATATATTTGAACCAACGTTTGAGGCTTTATTAATAATTCCTAAATACTTAGCATCTTATTTCAAACATATTAACCTAGCACTCTCGAATATAACGTATTCCTTAATTGGATAACAGTATTAGAAGTCACGATTTTGTCAAACATATTTAGGGAATACATTCGGATATATGATGTATGCCTTATTGGGGTAATACTAATTCAATCCACGAGTCATATAGTATCTATCTTAGTCCAAAAGTTCGTATGTATCCAATTGATCACCGACACCTATGATTAAGTAATCTCCGATCCCATATATTTGAACAAACGATTGAGGATTTATTAATAATTCCTAAATACTTAGCATCTTATATCAAACATATTAACCTAGCACTCTCGAATATAACGTGTTCCTTAATAGGATAACAGTAATAGAAGTCACGATTTTGTCAAACATATTAAGGGAATACTTTCGGATATATGATGTATGCCTTAATGGGGTAATACTAATTCAATCCACGAGTCTATAGTATCTCATCTTAGTCCAAAAGTTCGTATGTATCCAATTGATCACCGACACCTATGATTAAGTAATCTCCGATCCCATATATTGGAACCAACGATTGAGGTTTTATTAATAATTCCTAAATACTTGGCATCTTATTTCAAACATATTAACCTAGCACTCTCGAATATAACGTATTCCTTAATAGGATAACAATAATAGAAGTCACGATTTTGTCAAACATATTAAGGGAATACATTCGAGTATATAATGTATGCCTTAATGGGGTAATACTAATTCAATCCACGAGTATATAGTATCTATCTTAGTCCAAAAGTTCGTATGTATCCAATTGATCACCGACACCTATGATTAAGTAATCTCCGATCCCAAAATATTTGAACCAACGATTGAGGCTTTATTAATAATTCCAAAATACTTAGCATCTTATTTCAAACATATTAACTTAGCACTCTCGAATATAACGTATTCCTTAATAGGATAACAGTAATAGAAGTCACGATTTTGTCAAACATATTAAGGGAATACTTTCGGATATATGATGTATGCCTTAAGGGGTAATACTAATTCAATCCACGAGTCTATAGTATCTATCTTAATCCAAAAGTTCGTATGTATCCAATTGATCACCGACATCTATGATTAAGTAATCTACGATCCCATATATTGGAACCAACGATTGAGGCTTTATTAATAATTCCTAAATACTTAACATCTTATTTCAAACATATTAACCTAGTACTCTCGAATGTAACGTATTCCTTAATAGGATAACATAAATAGAAGTCACGATTTTGTCAAACATATTAAGGGAATACTTTCGGATATATGATGTATGCCTTAATGGGGTAATACTAATTCAATCCACGAGTCTATAGTATCTATCTTAGTCCAAAAGTTCGTATGTATCCAATTGATCACCGACACCTATGATTAAGTAATCTCCGATCCCATATATTTGAACCAACGATTGAGGCTTTATTAATCATTCCTAATTACTTAGCATCTTATTTCAAATATATTAACCTAGCACTCACGAATATAACGTATTCCTTAATAGGATAACGATGAATAGAAGTCACGATTTTGTCAAACATATTAAGGGAATACTTTCGGATATATGATGTATGCCTTAATGGGGTAATACTAATTCAATCCACGAGTAAATAGTATCTATGTTAGTCCAAAAGTTCGTATGTATCCAATTGATCACCGACACCTATGATTAAGTAATCTCCGATCCCATATATTTGAACCAACGATTGAGGCATTATTAATAATTCCTAAATACATACCATCTTATTTCAAACATATTAACCTAGCACTCTCGAATATAACGTATTCCTTAATAGGATAACAGTAATAGAAGTCACGATTTTGTCAAACATATTAAGGGAATACTTTCGGATATATGATGTATGCCTTAATGGGGTAATACTAATCCAATCCACGAGTCAATAGTATCTATCTTAGTCCAAAAGTTCATATGTATCCAATTGATCACCGACACCTATGATTAAGAAATCTTCGATCCCATATATTTGAACCAACGATTGAGGCATTATTAATAATTCCTAAATACTTTGCATCTTATTTCAAACATATTAACCTAGCACTCTCGAATATAACGTATTCCTTAATAGGATAACAGTAATAGAAGTCACGATTTTATCAAACATATTATGGGAATACATTCGGATATATGATGTATGCCTTAATGGGGTAATACTAATTCAATCCACGAGTTTATAGTATCTATCTTAGTCCAAAAGTTCGTATGTATCCAATTGATCACCGACACCTATGATTAAGTAATCTCCGATCCCATATCTTTGAACCAACGATTGAGGCTTTATTAATAATTCCTAAATACTTTGCATCTTATTTCAAACATATTAACCTAGCACTATCGAATATAACGTATTCCTTAATAGGATAACACTAATTGATGTCACCATTTTGTCAAACATATTAAGGGTTCCACTTTTGGATATCTCGATGTATGCCTTAATGGGGTAATACTAATTCAATCCACGAGTCTATAGTATCTATCTTAGTCCAAAAGTTCGTATGTATCCAATTGATCACCGACACCTATGATTAAGTAATCTCCGATCCCATATCTTTGAACCAAAGATGGAGGCTTTATTAATAATTCCTAAATACTTTGCATCTTATTTTAAACATATTAACCTAGCACTCTTGAATATAATGTATTCCTTAATAGGATACACGGTAATAGAAGTCACGATTTTGTCAAACATATTAAGGGAATACTTTCGGATATATGATGTATGCCTTAATGGGGTAATACTAATTCAATCCACGAGTCTATAGTATCTATCTTAGTCCAAAAGTTCGTATGTATCCAATTGATCACCGACATATATGATTAAGTAATCTACGATCCCATATATTTGAACCAACGATTTAGGCTTTATTAATAATTCCTAAATACTTAGCGTCTTATCTCAAACATATTAACCTAGCACTCTCGAATATAACGTATTCCTTAATAGGATAACAATGTAATAGAAGTCACGATTTTGTCAAACATATTAAGGGAATACTTTCGGATATATGATGTATGCCTTAATGGGGTAATACTAATCCAATCCACGAGTCTATAGTATCTATCATAGTCCAAAAGTTCGTATGTATCCAATTGATCAACGACACCTATGCTTAAGTAATCTTCGATCCCATATATTTAAACCAACGATTGAGGCTCTATTAATAATTCCTAAATACTTAGCATCTTATTTCAAACATATTAACCTAGCACTCTCGAATATAACGTATTCCTTAATAGGATAACTGGTAATAGAAGTCACGATTTTGTCAAACATATTAAGGGAATACATTCGGAAATATGATGTATGCCTTAATGGGGTAATACAAATTCAATCCACGAGTATATAGTATCTATCTTAGTCCAAAAGTTCGTATGTATCCAATTGATCACCGACACCTATGATTAAGTAATCTCCGATCCCATATATTTGAACCAACGTTTGAGGCTTTATTAATAATTCCTAAATACTTAGCATCTTATTTCAAACATATTAACCTAGCACTCTCGAATATAACGTATTCCTTAATAGGATAACAAGAATAGAAGTCACGATTTTGTCAAACATATTTAGGGATTACATTCGGATATATGATGTATGCCTTAACGGGGTAATACTAATTCAATCCACGAGTCTATAGTATCTATCTTAGTCCAAAAGTTCGTATGTATCCAATTGATCACCGACACCTATGATTAAGTAATCTCCGATCCCATATATTTGAACCAACGATTGAGGCTTTATTAATAATTCCTAAATACTTAGCATCTTATATCAAACATATTAACCTAGCACTCTCGAATATAACGTATTCCTTAATAGGATAACAAGTAATAGAAGTCACGATTTTGTCAAACATATTAAGGGAATACTTTCGGATATATGATGTATGCCTTAATGGGGTAATACTAATTCAATCCACGAGTCTATAGTATCTATCTTAGTCCAAAAGTTCGTATGTATCCAATTGATCACCGACACCTATGATTAAGTAATCTCCGATCCCATATATTGGAACCAACGATTGAGGTTTTATTAATAATTCCTAAATACTTGGCATCTTATTTCAAACATATTAACCTAGCACTCTCGAATATAACGTATTCCTTAATAGGATAACAATAATAGAAGTCACGATTTTGTCAAACATATTAAGGGAATACATTCGGATATATGATGTATGCCTTAATGGGGTAATACTAATTCAATCCACGAGTATATAGTATCTATCTTAGTCCAAAAGTTCGTATCTATCCAATTGATCACCGACACCTATGATTAAGTAATCTCCGATCCCCAATATTTGAACCAACGATCGAGGCTTTATTAATAATTCCTAAATACTTAGCATCTTATTTCAAACATATTAACCTAGCACTCTCGAATATAACGTATTCCTTAATAGGATAACAATAATAGAAGTCACGATTTTGTCAAACATATTAAGGGAATACTTTCGGATATATGATGTATGCCTTAAAGGGGTAATACTAATTCAATCCACGAGTCTATAGTATCAATCTTAATCCAAAAGTTCGTATGTATCCAATTGATCACCGACATCTATGATTAAGTAATCTCCGATCCCATATATTGGAACCAACGATTGAGGCTTTATTAATAATTCCTAAATACTTAACATCTTATTTCAAACATATTAACCTAGCACTCTCGAATATAACGTATTCCTTAATAGGATAACAAGTAATAGAAGTCACGATTTTGTCAAACATATTAAGGGAATACTTTCGGATATATGATGTATGCCTTAATGGGGTAATACTAATTCAATCCACGAGTCTATAGTATCTATCTTAGTCCAAAAGTTCGTATGTATCCAATTGATCACCGACACCTATGATTAAGTAATCTCCGATCCCATATATTTGAACCAACGATTGAGGCTTTATTAATAATTCCTAAATACTTAGCATCTTATTTCAAACATATTAACCTAGCACTCACGAATATAACGTATTCCTTAATAGGATAACAAGAATAGAAGTCACGATTTTGTCAAACATATTAAGGGAATACTTTCGGATATATGATGTATGCCTTAATGGGGTAATACTAATTCAATCCACGAGTCTATAGTATCTATGTTAGTCCAAAAGTTCGTATGTATCCAATTGATCACCGACACCTATGATTAAGTAATCTCCGATCCCATATATTTGAACCAACGATTGAGGCTTTATTAATAATTCCTAAATACTTACCATCTTATTTCAAACATATTAACCTAGCACTCTCGAATATAACGTATTCCTTAATAGGATAACAGTAATAGAAGTCACGATTTTGTCAAACATATTAAGGGAATACTTTCGGATATATGATGTATGCCTTAATGGGGTAATACTAATCCAATCCACGAGTCTATAGTATCTATCTTAGTCCAAAAGTTCGTATGTATCCAATTGATCACCGACACCTATGATTAAGAAATCTCCGATCCCATATATTTGAACCAACGATTGAGGCTTTATTAATAATTCCTAAATACTTTGCATCTTATTTCAAACATATTAACCTAGCACTCTCGAATATAACGTATTCCTTAATAGGATAACAGTAATAGAAGTCACGATTTTGTCAAACATATTATGGGAATACATTCGGATATATGATGTATGCCTTAATGGGGTAATACTAATTCAATCCACGAGTTTATAGTATCTATCTTAGTCCAAAAGTTCGTATGTATCCAATTGATCACCGACACCTATGATTAAGTAATCTCCGATCCCATATCTTTGAACCAACGATTGAGGCTTTATTGATAATTCCTAAATACTTTGCATCTTATTTCAAACATATTAACCTAGCACTATCGAATATAACGTATTCCTTAATAGGATAACACTAATAGAAGTCACCATTTTGTCAAACATATTAAGGGATCCACTTTTGGATATCTGATGTATGCCTTAATGGGGTAATACTAATTCAATCCACGAGTCTATAGTATCTATCTTAGTCCAAAAGTTCGTATGTATCCAATTGATCACCGACACCTATGATTAAGTAATCTCCGATCCCATATCTTTGAACCAAAGATTGAGGCTTTATTAATAATTCCTAAATACTTTGCATCTTATTTTAAACATATTAACCTAGCACTCTCGAATATAATGTATTCCTTAATAGGATAACAAAGAATAGAAGTCACGATTTTGTCAAACATATTAAGGGAATACTTTCGGATATATGATGTATGCCTTAATGGGGTAATACTAATCCAATCCACGAGTCTATAGTATCTATCTTAGTCCAAAAGTTCGTATGTATCCAATTGATCACCGACACCTATGATTAAGTAATCTCCGATCCCATATATTGGAACCAACGATTGAGGCTTTATTAATAATTCCTAAATACTTAGCATCTTATTTCAAACATATTAACCTAGCACTCTCGAATATAACGTATTCCTTAATAGGATAACAAGTAATTGAAGTCACGATTTTGTCAAACATATTAAGGGAATACTTTTGGATATATGATGTATGCCTTAATGGGGTAATACTAATTCAATCCACGAGTCTATAGTATCTATCTTAGTCCAAAAGTTCGTATGTATCCAATTGATCACCGACACCTATGATTAAGTAATCTCCGATCCCATATATTTGAACCAACGATTGAGGCTTTATTAATCATTCCTAATTACTTAGCATCTTATTTCAAATATATTAACCTAGCACTCACGAATATAACGTATTCCTTAATAGGATAACAATAATAGAAGTCACGATTTTGTCAAACATATTAAGGGGAATACTTTCGGATATATGATGTATGCCTTAATGGGGTAATACTAATCCAATCCACGAGTCTATAGTATCTATCTTAGTCCAAAAGTTCGTATGTATCCAATTGATCACCGACACCTATGATTAAGTAATCTCCGATCCCATATATTTGAACCAACGATTGAGGCATTATTAATAATTCCTAAATACTTAGCATCTTATTTCAAACATATTAACCTAGCACTCTCGAATATAACGTATTCCTTAATAGGATAACAGTAATAGAAGTCACGATTTTGTCAAACATATTAAGGGAATACTTTCGGATATATGATGTATGCCTTAATGGGGTAATACTAATCCAATCCACGAGTCTATAGTATCTATCTTAGTCCAAAAGTTCGTATGTATCTAATTGATCACCAACACCTATGATTAAGTAATCTCCGATCCCATATATTTGAACCAACGATTGAGGCTTTATTAATAATTCCTAAATACTTAGCATCTTATTTCAAACATATTAACCTAGCACTCTCGAATATAACGTATTCCTTAATAGGATAACAAGTAATAGAAGTCACGATTTTGTCAAACATATTAAGGGAATACTTTCGGATATATGATGTATGCCTTAATGGGTTAATACTAATTCAATCCACGAGTTTATAGTATCTATCTTAGTCCAAAAGTTCGTATGTATCCAATTGATCACCGACACCTATGATTAAGTAATCTCCGATCCCATATCTTTGAACCAACGATTGAGGCTTTATTAATAATTCCTAAATACTTAGCATCTTATTTCTAACATATTAACCTAGCACTATCGAATATAACGTATTCCTTAATAGGATAACACTAATTGATGTCACCATTTTGTCAAACATATTAAGGGTTCCACTTTTGGATATCTGATGTATGCCTTAATGGAGTAATACTAATTCAATCCACGAGTCTATAGTATCTATCTTAGTCCAAAAGTTCGTATGTATCCAATTGATCACCGACACCTATGATTAAGTAATCTCCGATCCCATATCTTTGAACCAAAGATGGAGGCTTTATTGATAATTCCTAAATACTTAGCATCTTATTTCAAACATATTAACCTAGCACTCTCGAATATAATGTATTCCTAAATAGGATAACAGTAATAGAAGTCACGATTTTGTCAAACATATTAAGGGAATACTTTGGGATATATGATGTATGCCTTAATGGGGTAATACTAATCCAATCCACGAGTCTATAGTATCTATCTTAGTCCAAAAGTTCGTATGTATCCAATTGATCACCGACACCTATGATTAAGTAATTCCGATCCCATATATTTGAACCAACGATTGAGGCATTATTAATAATTCCTAAATACTTAGCATCTTATTTCAAACATATTAACCTAGCACTCTCGAATATAACGTATTCCTTAATAGGATAACAGTAATAGAAGTCACGATTTTGCCAAACATATTAAGGGAATACATTCGGATATATGATGTATGCCTTAATGGGGTAATACTAATTCAATCCACGAGTTTATAGTATCTATCTTAGTCCAAAAGTTCGTATGTATCCAATTGATCACCGACACCTATGATTAAGTAATCTCCGATCCCATATCTTTGAACCAACGATTGAGGCTTTATTGATAATTCCTAAATACTTTGCATCTTATTTCAAACATATTAACCAAGCACTATCGAATATAACGTATTCCTTAATAGGATAACACTAATTGATGTCACCATTTTCTGAAACATATTAAGGGTTCCACTTTTGGATATCTGATGTATGCCTTAATGGAGTAATACTAATTCAATCCACGAGTCTATAGTATCTATCTTAGTCCAAAAGTTCGTATGTATCCAATTGATCACCGACACCTATGATTAAGTAATCTCCGATCCCATATATTTGAACCAACGATTGAGGCTTTATTAATAATTCCTAAATACTTAGTATCTTATTTCAAACATATTAACCTAGCACTCTCGAATATAACGTATTCCTTAATAGGATAACAAGTAATAGAAGTCACGATTTTGTCAAACATATTAAGGGAATACTTTCGGATATATGATGTATGCCTTAATGGGGTAATACTAATCCAATCCACGAGTCTATAGTATCTATCTTAGTCCAAAAGTTCGTATGTATCCAATTGATCACCGACACCTATGATTAAGTAATCTCCGATCCCATATATTTGAACCAACGATTGAGGCTTTATTAATAATTCCTAAATACTTTGCATCTTATTTCAAACATATTAACCTAGCACTCTCGAATATAACGTATTCCTTAATAGGATAACAATAATAGAAGTCACGATTTTGTCAAACATATTAAGGGAATACTTTCGGATATATGATGTATGCCTTAATGGGGTAATACTAATCCAATCCACGAGTCTATAGTATCTATCTTAGTCCAAAAGTTCGTATGTATCCAATTGATCACCGACACCTATGATTAAGTAATCTCCGATCCCATATATTTGAACCAACGATTGAGGCTTTATTAATAATTCCTAAATACTTAGCATCTTATTTCAAACATATTAACCTAGCACTCTCGAATATAACGTATTCCTTAATAGGATAACAATAATAGAAGTCACGATTTTGTCAAACATATTAAGGGTTCCACTTTTGGATATCCGATGTATGCCTTAATGGGGTAATACTAATTCAATCCACGAGTCTATAGTATCTATCTTAGTCTAAAAGTTCGTATGTATCCAATTGATCACCGACACCTATGATTAAGTAATCTCCGATCCCATATATTTGAACCAACGATTGAGGCTTTATTAATAATTCCTAAATACTTAGCATCTTATTTCAAACATATTAACCTAGCACTCTCGAATATAACGTATTCCTTAATAGGATAACAAGTAATAGAAGTCACGATTTTGTCAAACATATTAAGGGAATCCACTTTTGGATATATGATGTATGCCTTAATGGGGTAATACTAATTCAATCCACGAGTCTATAGTATCTATCTTAGTCCAAAAGTTCGTATGTATCCAATTGATCACCGACACCTATGATTAAGTAATCTCCGATCCCATATCTTTGAACCAACGATTGAGGCTTTATTAATAATTCCTAAATACTTAGAATCTTATTTCAAACATATTAACCTAGCACTCTCGAATATAACGTATTCCTTAATAGGATAACAAGAATAGAAGTCACGATTTTGTCAAACATATTAAGGGAATACTTTCGGATATATGATGTATGCCTTAATGGGGTAATACTAATTCAATCCACGAGTCTATAGTATCTATCTTAGTCCAAAAGTTCGTATGTATCCAATTGATCACCGACACCTATGATTAAGTAATCTCCGATCCCATATATTTGAACCAACAATTGAGGCTTTATTAATAATTCCTAAATACTTAGCATCTTATTTCAAACATATTAACCTAGCACTCTCGAATATAACGTATTCCTTAATAGGATAACAAGTAATAGAAGTCACGATTTTGTCAAACATATTAAGGGAATACTTTCGGATATATGATGTATGCCTTAATGGGGTAATACTAATTCAATCCACGAGTCTATAGTATCTATCTTAGTCCAAAAGTTCGTATGTATCCAATTGATCACCGACACCTATGATTAAGTAATCTCCGATCCCATAAATTTAAACCAACGATTGAGGCTTTATTAATAATTCCTAAATACTTAGCATCTTATTTCAAACATATTAACCTTGCACTCTCGAATATAACGTATTCCTTAATAGGATAACAAAGTAATAGAAGTCACGATTTTGTCTAACATATTAAGGGAATACTTTCG
Source organism: Beta corolliflora (assembly GCA_947648045.1). Classification (NCBI taxonomy): domain Eukaryota; kingdom Viridiplantae; phylum Streptophyta; class Magnoliopsida; order Caryophyllales; family Amaranthaceae; genus Beta; species Beta corolliflora. The sequence continues at coordinate 14,469 of CANSZD010002106.1, forward strand.
GATATATGATGTATGCCTTAATGGGGTAATACTAATTCAATCCACGAGTATAGTATCTATATTAGTAAAGTTCGTATGTATCATTGATCACACACCTATGATTAAGTAATCTCCGTCCCATATATTTGAACCAACGATTGAGGCTTTATTAATCATTCTAATTACTTAGCATCTTATTTCAAACATATTAACCTAGCACTATCGAATATAACGTATTCCTTAATAGGATAACACTAATAGAAGTGACCATTTTGTCGAAACATATTAAGGGTATCACTTTTGGATATATGATGTATGCCTTAATGGGGTAATACTAATTCAATCCACGAGTCTATAGTATCTATCTTAGTCCAAAAGTTCGTATGTATCCAATTGATCACCGACACCTATGATTAAGTAATCTCCGATCCCATATATTTGAACCAACGATTGAGGCTTAATTAATAATTCCTAAATACTTTGCATCTTATTTTAAACATATTAACCTAGCACTCTCGAATATAACGTATTCCTTAATAGGATAACAGCAATAGAAGTCACGATTTTGTCAAACATATTAAGGGAATACTTTCGGATATATGATGTATGCCTTAATGGGGTAATACTAATCCAATCCACGAGTCTATAATATCTATCTTAGTCCAAAAGTTTGTATGTATCCAATTGATCACCGACACCTATGATTAAGTAATCTCCGATCCCATATATTTGAACCAACGATTGAGGCATTATTAATAATTCCTAAATACTTAGCATCTTATTTCAAACATATTAACCTAGCACTCTCGAATATAACGTATTCCTTAATAGGCTAACAAGTAATAGAAGTCACGATTTTGTCAATCATATTAAGGGAATACATTCGGATATATGATGTATGCCTTAATGGGGTAATACTAATTCAATCCACGAGTTTATAGTATCTATCTTAGTCCAAAAGTTCGTATGTATCCAATTGATCACCGACACCTATGATTAAGTAATCTCCGATCCCATATCTTTGAACCAACGATTGAGGCTTTATTGATAATTCCTAAATACTTAGCATCTTATTTCAAACATATTAACCAAGCACTATCGAATATAACGTATTCCTTAATAGGATAACAATAATTGATGTCACCACTTTCTGAAACATATTAAGGGTTCCACTTTTGGGTATCTGATGTATGCCTTAATGGAGTAATACTAATTCAATCCACGAGTCTATAGTATCTATCTTAGTCCAAAAGTTCGTATGTATCCAATTGATCACCGACACCTATGATTAAGTAATCTCCGATCCCATATATTTGAACCAACGATTTAGGCTTTATTAATAATTCCTAAATACTTAGCGTCTTATCTCAAACATATTAACCTAGCACTCTCGAATATAACGTATTCCATAATAGGATAACAATAATAGAAGTCACGATTTTGTCAAACATATTAAGGGAATACTTTCGGATATATGATGTATGCCTTAATGGGGTAATACTAATCCAATCCACGAGTCTATAGTATCTATCATAGTCCAAAAGTTCGTATGTATCCAATTGATCAACGACACCTATACTTAAGTAATCTCCAATCCCATATATTTAAACCAACGATTGAGGCTCTATTAATAATTCCTAAATACTTAGCATCTTATTTCAAACATATTAACCTAGCACTCTCGAATATAACGTATTCCTTAATAGGATAACAGTAATAGAAGTCACGATTTTGTCAAACATATTAAGGGAATACATTCGGATATATGATGTATGCCTTAATGGGGTAATACTAATTCAATCCACGAGTATATAGTATCTATCTTAGTCCAAAAGTTCGTATGTATCCAATTGATCACCGACACCTATGATTAAGTAATCTCCGATCCCATATATTGGAACCAACGATTGAGGCTTTATTAATAATTCCTAAATACTTAGCATCTTATTTCAAACATATTAACCTAGCACTCTCGAATATAACGTATTCCTTAATAGGATAACACTAATAGAAGTCACGATTTTGTCAAACATATTTTGGGAATACTTTTGGATATATGATGTATGCCTTAATGGAGTAATACTAATTCAATCCACGAGTCTATAGTATCTATCTTAGTCCAAAAGTTCGTATGTATCCAATTGATCACCGACACCTATGATTAAGTAATCTCCGATCCCATATATTTGAACCAACGATTGAGGCTTTATTAATCATTCCTAAATACTTAGCATCTTATTTCAAACATATTAACCTAGCACTCACGAATATAACGTATTCCTTAATAGGATAACAAGTAATAGAAGTCACGATTTTGTCAAACATATTAAGGGAATACATTCGGATATATGATGTATGCCTTAATGGGGTAATACTAATCCAATCCACGAGTCAATAGTATCTATGTTAGTCCAAAAGTTCGTATGTATCCAATTGATCACCGACACCTATGATTAAGTAATCTCCGATAACATATATTTGAACCAACGATTGAGGCATTATTAATAATTCCTAAATACATACCATCTTATTTCAAACATATTAACCTAGCACTCTCGAATATAACATATTCCTTAATAGGATAACAGATAATAGAAGTCACGATTTTGTCAAACATATTAAGGGAATACTTTCGGATATATGATGTATGCCTTAATGGGGTAATACTAATCCAATCCACGAGTCTATAGTATCTATCTTAGTCCAAAAGTTCGTATGTATCCAATTGATCACCGACACCTATGATTACGTAATCTCCGATCCCATATATTTGAACCAACGATTGAGGCATTATTAATAATTCCTAAATACTTAGCATCTTATTTTAAACATATTAACCTAGCACTCTTGAATATAATGTATTCCTTAATAGGATAACAAGTAATAGAAGTCACGATTTTGTCAAACATATTAAGGGAATCACTTTTGGATATACGATGTATGCCTTAATGGGGTAATACTAATCCAATCCACGAGTCTATAGTATCTATCTTAGTCCAAAAGTTCGTATGTATCCAATTGATCACCAACACCTATGATTAAGTAATCTCCGATCCCATATATTTGAACCAACGATTGAGGCATTATTAATAATTCCTAAATACTTAGCATCTTATTTCAAACATATTAACCTAGCACTCTCGAATATAACGTATTCCTTAATAGGATAACAGTAATAGAAGTCACGATTTTGTCAAACATATTAAGGGAATACATTCGGATATATGATGTATGCCTTAATGGGGTAATACTAATCCAATCCACGAGTTTATAGTATCTATCTTAGTCCAAAAGTTCGTATGTATCCAATTGATCACCGACACCTATGATTAAGTAATCTCCGATCCCATATCTTTGAACCAACGATTGAGGCTTTATTGATAATTCCTAAATACTTTGCATCTTATTTCAAACATATTAACCTAGCACTCTCGAATATAACGTATTCCTTAATAGGATAACACTAATTGATGTCACCATTTTTGTCAAACATATTAAGGGTTCCACTTTTGGATATCTGATGTATGCCTTAATGGAGTAATACTAATTCAATCCACGAGTCTATAGTATCTATCTTAGTCCAAAAGTTCGTATGTATCCAATTGATCACCGACACCTATGATTAAGTAATCTCCGATCCCATATATTTGAACCAACGATTGAGGCTTTATTAATAATTCCTAAATACTTAGCATCTTATTTCAAACATATTAACCTAGCACTCTCGAATATAACGTATTCCTTAATAGGATAACACTAATAGAAGTCACCATTTTGTCAAACATATTAAGGAAATACTTTTGGATATATGATGTATGCCTTAATGGGGTAATACTAATCCAATCCATGAGTCTATAGTATCTATCTTAGTCCAAAAGTTCGTATGTATCCAATTGATCACCGACACCTATGATTAAGTAATCTCCGATCCCATATATTTGAACCAACGATTGAGGCTTTATTAATAATTCCTAAATACTTTGCATCTTATTTCAAACATATTAACCTAGCACTCTCGAATATAACGTATTCCTTAATAGGATAACAGTAATAGAAGTCACGATTTTGTCAAACATATTAAGGGAATACTTTCGGATATATGATGTATGCCTTAATGGGGTAATACTAATCCAATCCACGAGTCAATAGTATCTATGTTAGTCCAAAAGTTCGTATGTATCCAATTGATCACCGACACCTATGATTAAGTAATCTCCGATCCCATATATTTGAACCAACGATTGAGGCATTATTAATAATTCCTAAATACTTACCATCTTATTTCAAACATATTAACCTAGCACTCTCGAATATAACGTATTCCTTAATTGGATAACAGTAATAGAAGTCACGATTTTGTCAAACATATTAAGGGTTCCACTTTTGGATATCTGATGTATGCCTTAATGGAGTAATACTAATTCAATTCACGAGTCTATAGTATCTATCTTAGTCTAAAAGTTCGTATGTATCCAATTGATCACCGACACCTATGATTAAGTAATCTCCGATCCCATATATTTGAACCAACGATTGAGGCTTTATTAATAATTCCTAAATACTTAGCATCTTATTTTAAACATATTAACCTAGCACTCTTGAATATAACGTATTCCTTAATAGGATAACAGTAATAGAAGTCACGATTTTGTCAAACATATTAAGGGAATACTTTCGGATATATGATGTATGCCTTAATGGGGTAATACTAATCCAATCCACGAGTCTATAGTATCTATCTTAGTCCAAAAGTTCGTATGTATCCAATTGATCACCGACACCTATGATTAAGTAATCTCCGATCCCATATATTTGAACCAACGATTGAGGCTTTATTAATAATTCCTAAATACTTAGCATCTTATTTCAAACATATTAACCTAGCACTCTCGAATATAACGTATTCCTTAATAGGATAACAGTAATAGAAGTCACGATTTTGTCAAACATATTTAGGGAATACTTTTGGATATAAGATGTATGCCTTAATGGGGTAATACTAATTCAATCCACGAGTCTATAGTATCTATCTTAGTTTAAAAGTTCGTATGTATCCAATTGATCACCGACACCTATGATTAAGTAATATCCGATCCCATATATTTGAACCAACGATTGAGGCTTTATTAATAATTCCTAAATACTTAGCATCTTATTTCAAACATATTAACCTAGCACTCTCGAATATAACGTATTCCTTAATAGGATAACAGTAATAGAAGTCACTATTTTGTCAAACATATTAAGGGAATACTTTCGGATATATGATGTATGCCTTAAAGGGGTAATACTAATTCAATCCACGAGTCTATAGTATCTATCTTAGTCCAAAAGTTTGTATGTATCCAATTGATCACCGACACCTATGATTAAGTAATCTCCGATCCCATATATTTGAACCAACGATTGAGGCATTATTAATAATTCCTAAATACTTACCATCTTATTTCAAACATATTAACCTAGCACTCTCGAATATAACGTATTCCTTAATTGGATAACAGTAATAGAAGTCACGATTTTGTCAAACATATTAAGGGTTCCACTTTTGGATATCTGATGTATGCCATAATGGAGTAATACTAATTCAATTCACGAGTCTATAGTATCTATCTTAGTCTAAAAGTTCGTATGTATCCAATTGATCACCGACACCTATGATTAAGTAATCTCCGATCCCATATATTTGAACCAACGATTGAGGCTTTATTAATAATTCCTAAATACTTAGCATCTTATTTTAAACATATTAACCTAGCACTCTTGAATATAACGTATTCCTTAATAGGATAACAGTAATAGAAGTCACGATTTTGTCAAACATATTAAGGGAATACTTTCGGATATATGATGTATGCCTTAATGGGGTAATACTAATCCAATCCACGAGTCTATAGTATCTATCTTAGTCCAAAAGTTCGTATGTATCCAATTGATCACCAACACCTATGATTAAGTAATCTCCGATCCCATATCTTTGAACCAACGATTGAGGCTTTATTGATAATTCCTAAATACTTTGCATCTTATTTCAAACATATTAACCAAGCACTATCGAATATAACGTATTCGTTAATAGGATAACACTAATTGATGTCACCATTTTCTGAAACATAATATGGGTTCCACTTTTGGATATCTGATGTATGCCTTAATGGAGTAATACTAATTCAATCCATGAGTCTATAGTATCAATCTTAGTCCAAAAGTTCGTATGTATCCAATTGATCACCGACACCTATGATTAAGTAATCTCCGATCCCATATATTTGAACCAACGATTGAGGCTTTATTAAAAATTCCAAAATACTTAGCATCTTATTTCAAACATATTAACATAGCACTCTCGAATATAACGTATTCCTTAATAGGATAACAATATTAGAAGTCACGATTTTGTCAAACATATTAAGGGAATACTTTCGAATATATGATGTATGCCTTAATGGGGTAATACTAATCCAATCCATGAGTCTATAGTATCTATCTTAGTCCAAAAGTTCGTATGTATCCAATTGATCACCGACACCTATGATTAAGTAATCTCCGATCCCATATATTTGAACCAACGATTGAGGCTTTATTAATAATTCCTAAATACTTAGCATCTTATTTCAAACATATTAACCTAGCACTCTCGAATATAACGTATTCCTTAATAGGATAACAGTAATAGAAGTCACGATTTTGTCAAACATATTAAGGGAATACATTCGGATATATGATGTATGCCTTAACGGGGTAATACTAATTCAATCCACGAATCTATAGTATCTATCTTAGTCCAAAAGTTCATATGTATCCAATTGATCACCGACACCTATGATTAAGTAATCTCCGATCCCATATATTTGAACCAACGATTGAGGCTTTATTAATAATTCCTAAATACTTAGCATCTTATTTCAAACATATTAACCTAGCACTCTCGAATATAACGTATTCCTTAATAGGATAACAGTAATAGAAGTCACGATTTTGTCAAACATATTTAGGGAATACTTTTGGATATAAGATGTATGCCTTAATGGGGTAATACTAATTCAATCCACGAGTCTATAGTATCTATCTTAGTTTAAAAGTTCGTATGTATCCAATTGATCACCGACACCTATGATTAAGTAATATCCGATCCCATATATTTGAACCAACGATTGAGGCTTTATTAATAATTCCTAAATACTTAGCATCTTATTTCAAACATATTAACCTAGCACTCTCGAATATAACGTATTCCTTAATAGGATAACACTAATAGAAGTCACTATTTTGTCAAACATATTAAGGGAATACTTTTCGGATATATGATGTATGCCTTAAAGGGGTAATACTAATTCAATCCACGAGTCTATAGTATCTATCTTAGTCCAAAAGTTTGTATGTATCCAATTGATCACCGACACCTATGATTAAGTAATCTCCGATCCCATATATTTGAACCAACGATTGAGGCTTTATTAATCATTCATAATTACTTAGCATCTTATTTCAAATATATTAACCTAGCACTCACGAATATAACGTATTCCTTAATATGATAACAGTAATAGAAGTCACGATTTTGTCAAACATATTAAGGGAATACTTTCCGATATATGATGTATATCTTAATGGGGTAATACTAATCCAATCCACGAGTCAATAGTATATATGTTAGTCCAAAAGTTCGTATGTATCCAATTGATCACCGACACCTATGATTAAGTAATCTCCGATCCCATATATTTGAACCAACGATTGAGGCATTATTAATAATTCCTAAATACTTACCATCTTATTTCAAACATATTAACCTAGCACTCTCGAATATAACGTATTCCTTAATAGGATAACAAAGTAATAGAAGTCACGATTTTGTCAAACATATTAAGGGTTCCACTTTTGGATATCTGATGTATGCCTTAATGGTGTAATACTAATTCAATTCACGAGTCTATAGTATCTATCTTAGTCCAAAAGTTCGTATGTATCCAATTGATCACCGACACCTATGATTAAGTAATCTCCGATCCCATATATTTGAACCAACGATTGAGGCTTTATTAATAATTCCTAAATACTTAGCATCTTATTTCAAACATATTAACCTAGCACTCTCGAATATAACGTATTCCTTAATAGGATAACAGTAATAGAAGTCACGATTTTGTCAAACATATTAACGGAATACATTCGGATATATGATGTATGCCTTAATGGGGTAATACTAATTCAATCCACGAGTCTATAGTATCTATCTTAGTCCAAAAGTTCGTATGTATCCAATTGATCACCGACACCTATGATTAAGTAATCTCCGATCCCATATATTTGAACCAACGATTGATGCTTTATTAATAATTCCTAAATACTTGGCATCTTATTTCAAACATATTAACGTAGCACTCTCGAATATAACGTATTCGTTAATTGGATAACAGTAATAGAAGTCACGATTTTGTCAAACATATTAAGGAAATACTTTCGGATATATGATGTATGCCTTAATGGGGTAATACTAATTCAATCCAGGAGTCTATAGTATCTATCTTAGTCCAAAAATTCGTATGTATCCAATTGATCACCGACACCTATGATTAAGTAATCTCCGATCCCATATATTTGAACCAAGTTGAGGCTTTATTAATAATTCCTAATTACTTAGCATCTTTTTTCAAACATATTAACCTAGCGCTCTCGAATATAACGTATTCCTTAATAGGATAACACTAATAGAAGTCACGATTTTGTCAAACATATTAATGGAATACTTTCGGATATATGATGTATGCCTTAATGGGGTAATACTAATTCAATCCACGGGTCTATAGTATCTATCTTAGTCCAAAAGTTCGTATGTATCCAATTGATCACCGACACCTATGATTAAGTAATCTCCGATCCCTTTATCTTTGAACCAACGATTGAGGCTTTATTAATAATTCCTAAATACTTAGCATCTTATTTCAAACATATTAACCGAGCACTATTGAATATAACGTATTCCTTAATAGGATAACACTAATTGAAGTCACCATTTTCTCAAACATATTATGGGTTCCACTTTCGGATATCTGATGTATGCCTTAATGGAGTAATACTAATTTAATCCACGAGTCTATAGTATCTATCTTAGTCCAAAATTTTGTATGTATCCAATTGATCACTGACACCTATGATTAAGTAATCTCCGATCCGATCCCATATATTTGAACCAAGATTGAGCCTTTATTAATTATTCCTAAATACTTAGCATCTTATTTCAAACATATTATCCGAGCACTCTCGAATATAATGTACTCCTTAATAGGATAACACTAATTGAAGTCACGATTACATAGTTTCTAGATTAGTTTAAAAGGTCGTATGCCTTAATGGTGTAAAGCTATATTTTATTAGTATTAGTAACGTGTACTATTATTGTACATAATATCCATCTTGAAAAAATTATAAATTGTTAAAATAAATTATTATGTTTTCCTTCATGTTCAGTGGCTAAAAATTTGGTTCTTGTATTTACAATTTCGTTTAAATTATCAAACTTAATCTCGCTCATATTATGTACTGAAAATAACTTGTTTATAATTTTTTTTTTTGGAAGGTTATTATTATTTTTAATATCAGAACGATTTGACAGCTAACTCTGAATTCGCATGCGTATCGATTCAAGATCTCTTCTTATGTAGTAGGTAAAGCTAGTGCAATAAATGCTCTGTCGGCCTGAATGGTAGTGGTAAATAACTGGTAATAACCAATTTCATGTGGTAGGAATAACTAAACTCGACTCTTCAGTACCTAAGAATGAAATGAACGCCTAAATTCCATTTACGATACTATGTTAAGGTAATATATTACTATAATAAATTATTATATACAAAATGTTTTATAGTTTTTGGATGAGTTTTTTTTTTCCTTTTTTCCTCCATTATTATGAATTCCACGTGTAATGAAACCCTAAACAAAATTAACCGCGAACATATTTTTTCATTGTAAGAATTAAAAAATAAAACTTCAGCAATATGTGTCTTTTGATTTCCATCCATAACCGGAACCATATGTTTAGACGCAATAACATATTATGTTTACTATGATTATAATTTACTTGTAGTATTTATTAGTAACCTATTCATTTTATAATAAACCTTATGTTGATGGTCCCACAAAAATGTCAAATCGTTCAAGCTGAACCTTCCGTGTGGACTTAACTATAAATAATACTTCAATCTTTCAAACAACTTACTCACTTTCACTTTTCAAACTCAATCTCTCTCTTCTTTCGCAAACCATAACCATGGAACCTTCAAGCAAGGTCTGCAAAACCGAAGTCCGGCCATCTCATGAAGAATTTGGTGATTGGGATAACATTTTTGTACGTCATATACTCCCGAAAGTGACCGATATATTTGTGTTGCTAAAACTTCAGTGTGTCATGAAAAAATGGAAGGAAATTTTAGGTTCACGTATAAATATAAACCAAGATGTGGACTGGAGTCAGCTCGAGAAGGTATGTTCAAGGCCTGGACACATATGCGCGATTACGCATCATAATCTACAGGAGTTGGGAAACTGTGAATATTGTGGGTGGACTATAGGTTGGAGAACTTATGTGTTTGAGGAAGCAAAGGCTTTCTACATCAAAACACATGGTGGGTTAATGCGCACTGATTGGCGTAATTCATGGTCATGGAGGCAAATGCTTCAGGATGAGTGGTTTGCAAAAGACCTTTGAAGACGTCGTTATGTTGATGGGAATTTTTTAGGGTTCTTCTTTCGTGTTCATGGAGGAAAATGTTCTTAAAAAATGAAGTTCTTTTGTTCTACCTTGAACACTTAAGAATCTTTTGCATGCATCACTTTATTAGGAATTTTAATTTTTCTTATTTTGACTCTTAAGTGTTAAGAAATGAGCAGAATTCTCATTCTCAACTGACTCGAATTTTTGTCATATGTAAGGGAAAACAATGTTACTAATATAAAACTTGTATTTCTATGGTAATTGTTATTATTATGCTATATAAAACAATGTTACTAATATAAATGTTTTATTTCTCTTGTAATTAATAATACAAAATTCAGACAACCTCAAAAGCGGATGTTCTCCAATAGAAAATAATTACAATGATACTAGATGATTTGTTATGTTACTGTTTTACTAATAATGGGCCACAAATTGTGCCACATCCCTATTACAAGCATTTGCCATACATTACACAAGTTGAAAACTTTTCCTTTTTAAAAAAATTAATTGTGGTTCACTAAATAACATTAAATCCATCAGGATACATTTGGTGTATTGAAAACCGAGCACTCTCGGCTATACGATGTATTCTTTAATGTGGTGATACATATTCAATTGACGATTACATAGTTCCAATCTTAGTTCTAAAGGTCGTATGTATTCGATTGATAACCAACACCGAAAGTCCCCTTAACGTATATGACTAACTAATTTCCGATCCCAAACGTCTGAACCGATAGTGAATACTTACGATCAAATGACTAACTAATATAAATGTTTTATTTATTGTAATTGTTATTATTATGCTATAATCTATATATGTTACAAGTTACAACAATAGTTGTTATTTTTACTGATATACTTTAATCAATTAAATAATATAAGCTATTTGATAACAACTGTTATCTATTATAAATAATTATAACTCTAGGTTGCGCCTTTCTCCGATTTGAGAGTTGTATACATCTCTCCAAAAACATCATTACCGGTTGTACTGCTTAAAGTGACATGAACTAAAGTAACATCGATTAATGTACTGGTTCAATCACTTACACTTAGTTATAAATAATAAAAAATGCAGAAAACCTCAAAACCGGATGTTCTCCAATAGAAAATATTTGCAATGATTCTAGATGATTTTTTTTAAAAATATTTGTTGTTCACTAAATAACATTAAATACAATGTTGCGTATATGTAAGGCATAGCAATGTTACTAATATAAATATTTTGGTTCAATTATAATTGTGATTATTATGCTATATTTGTTACAACAATTGTTTTTTTTTATTTGAGACAAGAAACAATTGTTGTTATTTTGACTGATATCATTTAATCAATTAAATAATATAAGTTATTTGATAACAACTTTTATCTACTCAAAGTAGATAGTGAGTCTCGATTAAAGAGTTGTATAGATTAAATAAATACATCATTACTCAGCAGTATTTACTATTTACAGCTAAAGCCTTTTTCTTTTTTCTTTTTTTTGGAAATTTACAGCTAAAGCCTAGAGTGACATGGGTTAATCGATCGGTGAAATCAATCGCACTTATATATAATAATAAAAAAATCAGACAAACTGAAAGACGGATGTCCTGTTAAAAAAAAAAGACGGATGTTCTCCAATAAAAAATAAGTACCAAAGATACTATAAGAGTTCTCAAGTTAATGATATAAATATGATGTTTCTATTATAATTATGATTATTACGCTACATTTGTTACAACAATTGTTGTTATTTTGACTGATATCATTTAATGAATTAAATAATATAAGTTATTTGAGAACAATTGTTATCTAATATAAATAGATGGTGAGTCTCGATTAAAGAATTGTATTGATTAAATAAAATAGTGAATACTTACGATCTTAGGTCAAACATAGTAATCGAGCACTATCGGCTATACGATATAGTCCTTAATATGTTTATACATATTCGTAAATAAAATGGTGTATATTACATATAGTTCCTATCTTAGTTCTAAAGATCGTATGTATTCAATTGATCAACGACACCGATAGTCCCCTTAACGTATGCCTAACTAATCTCGGATCCCATATATTTCAACCGATAGGGAGACTTTAAAATAAAATAGTGTATACTTACGATCTTAATTCCAGATTAGTTTTTTTTCCCTGTTTCTCTTTTACCTCCACTCTGAATTTATATTTGGAACCATATATTTGATTGATATGAGAAAGCATGCATGTGAAATAGAAATTGCAAGGAATTGCAAATTTGTTGAGTTGTTTGCTTGACAACAAAATAGCTAATTGAAGGAATTATAATTTCTAAGGAATTTTGACTTCCCACAAAATAGAGGAAGTTACTAGAAATTCCAATGGGAATGTAATTCCCACCATTGTCAACCAAACACTTAAACCAAATTCCCAAGAATTTGAATAAGTAATTTATTTTTTATTATTTGCAATTTTGACTTCATATAAAAACCATAATTATGTTTACTAGAATCATAATTAACTTCTCGTTTCTAATATTAACCTAATAATTTTATAAAAAACCTTACTCACTCTCACTTTTCCTACTCAATCTCTCTCTTCTTTCACAAACCATAACCATGGCATCTCATGAAGAATTTGGCGACTGGGATACCATTTTTGAAGCGAATATTATCCCCAAAGTAAGAGATATCTTTGTATTGCTTAAACTTCAGTGTGTTTGCAAAAATTGGAAGGAAATTATAGGTTCACAGAACCAAGATGTCGACTGGAGTTCACTCGAGAAGCTGTGTTCAAGGGCTCCAGGGCTTGAATCAATGCAATTCGACATATGCCCGATTACGCATAATAACCTAAAGGAGTTGGGTAATTGTGATAATTGTTGGTGAACTATATCTTGGAGAACTTTTGTGTTTCAGGAAGCTAGGTCTTTCTACATCACTACACATGGTGGGTTAAAGCGCACCGAGTGGGATGATATATGTCAATGGGGGCTAATGCTTAAAGATCTAGATGAGTGGGGCGCAAAACAACTCGAGGGGCCGTCAAGGAATAATTCGGTTTAACATTTCAGTTTTTTTGTTCTACCTTCAAAACATTACAATGTATTGCATGCATGGCTCTTTTTTGGGTTTCTTTTTTTTTCTTTTTTTTTTACTCTTAAATATTAAGAAGTGATCAGAATTCTCATTCTGAACTACATCCAATGTTGCTTATATGTAAGGGATAATAATGTTACTAATATAAATATTTTGTTTCTATTATAATTGTGATTATTACGCTATATTTGTTACAACAATTGTTTTTATTTTCACTGATATCATTTAATCAATTAAATAAAATAAGTAAGTTATTTGAGAACAACTGTTATGAGTTATCTATTAGATGGTGAGTCTCGATTAAAGAGTTGTATAGATTAAATAAATACATCATTACTCAGCAATATTTACAGCTAAAGCCTAAAGTGACATCGGTAAATGTACCGGTTAAATCACTCGCACTTAGATATAATAATAAAAATATTAGACAAACTGAAAAACGGATGTTCTCCAATAAAAAATAAGCACCACGATACTATAAGAAATCGTATGGTACTAAATTATTAATAAAACGTAAAATGTGGCACATCCCTAGTACGATTTGACGGCTAACTCAGACTTACGAATTACGATGCGTTTCGTTTCCAGAGCTCGACTTTTTTTTATACAGAATTAAAGTTTTTTTTTGAGGGGTTAGAAAATAATTACTTATAGCTAAAGCTACTGCAATTAATTATTTGTCCACTGAATGGTAGTGGTAATTAATAATTTAATATGGTCGGACAAAATTAACTTAACTCTTCATTACCTCATAATGAAATTAACGCTTTTATTCCATACAGGATACTATGGTTACATTTTAGTTACTAAAATAAATTATTATATACAAAATGTTTTTTAGTATTCCGGATTAGTTATTTTTTCCTATTTCCCTTTCACCTCCATTCTGAATTTAATAATGGAACCATATATTATATACAAAATTGTTGTTTTGTTGACTTATATCATTTAATCAAATAAATAAAATAAGTAAGTTATTTGAGAACAACTGTTATGAGATATCTATTATAAATAGATGGTGAATCTCGATTAAAGAGTTGTATAGATTAAATAAATACATCATTACTCAGCAGTATTTACAGCTAAAGCCTAAAGTGACATCGGTAAATGTACCAGTTAAATCATTCGCACTTAGATATACTAATAAAAATATCAGACAAACTGAAAAACGGATATTCTCCAATAAAAAATAAGTACAGGTTAAATCACTCGCACTTAGAATTCGCATGGTACTAAATTATTAATAAAATGTAAAATGTGGCACATCCCTATTACATGCATTTGCCATGCATCACCAGTCTAGGGATGGCAATCCAGTCCGGATCCGAAGGAAAAAATCTGAGCTACATCCGATAAAAAAAATAATCCGACTCCGTTTAAAAAGTCCGACTCTGTTTCGAAGGCGGGTCGGAGTCGGATTTCATAAAAAAATCCGACATCCGGATCCGATTCCAACTTTAAGTCAATCAATCTTCTTTTACTATTTATAATAATGTATTATGTATGTATAATCTAAAAATAATAGTAATATTTAGATTATTTGTACTATATAATATTTCCATATGATTATTTAAAAAAAATTGTTATGATTAGATTTTTATATTATAGAAGTTTTATCTATTATAAAAATAGGCGAAAAAATAAGTCGGATCGGGTTCGGAGTCAGATATTCGGATTTTAAGTGGTACCGGATTCGGACTCAGATGTTCGGAGTCGGATGTCGGAGTCGGACATGGATTTAAAATCCGACTTCTTGTAGGGTCGGAGTGGGATTATGCATAATCTGGTCTAGGTCCGACCCGTTGCCATTCCTAATCACCACTAACCCTACTAAACTTCCTATGACTTTTAACCGATAGAGAGACTTAAAAAAAATAGTGAATACTTACGATCTTAGTTCAAACATATTAATCGAGCACTCTCGGCTATACGATGTATTCCTTAATCGAGTGATACATATCCAATTGACGATTACATATAGTTCCTATCTTAATTCTAAAAGTCGTATGTATTCAATTGATCAACGACACCGATATTCCCCTTAACGTATGACTAACTACTCTCGGATCCTATATATTTCAACCGACAGGTAGACTTTTAAATTAAATAGGGAATACTTACAATCTTAGTTCAAACATATTAACCGAGCACTCTCAGCTATACGATGTATTCCTTAATGTGGTGATACATATTCAATTGACGATTACATATAGTTCCTATCTTAGTTCTAAAGGTCGTATGTATTCAATTGATCAACGACACCGATAGTCCCCTTAACGTATGACTAACTACTCTCGGATCCTATATATTTCAACCGACAGAGAGACTTTTAAATTAAATAGTGAATACGTACGATCTTAGTTCAAACATATTAATCGAGCACTCTCGGCTGTACGATGTATTCCTTAATGTTGTGATACATATCCAATTGACGATTACATATAGTTCCTATCTTAGTTCTAAAGGTCGTATGTATTCAATTGATCAACGACACCGATAGTCCCCTTAACGTATGACTAACTACTCTCGGATCCTATATATTTCAACCGACAGGGAGACTTTTAAATTAAATAGTGAATACTTACGATCTTAGTTCAAACATATTAATCGAGCACTCTCGGCTATACGATGTATTCTTTAATGTTGTGATACATATCCAATTGACGATTACATATAGTTCCTATCTTAGTTCTAAAGGTTGTATGTATTCAATGGATCAACGACACCGATAGTCCCATTAACGTATGACTAACTACTCTCGGATCCTATATATTTCAACTGACAGGGAGACTTTTAAATTAAATATTGAATACTTACGATCTTAGTTCAAACATATTAACCGAGCACTCTCGGCAATACGATGTATTCCTTAATGTGGTGATACATATCCAATTGACGATTACATATAGTTCCTATCTTAGTTCTAAAGGTCGTATGTATTCAATTGATCAACGACACCGATAGTCATCTTAACGTTTGACTAACTAATCTCAGATCCCATATATTTCAACCGACAGGGAGACTTTTAAATCTATACTGATATATTAAAAGGCGTTTCTTATGTAAACACGCGTACAATAAAAAATAGAAAATACATCTTATAAGATTCAATCCTATGACCTCAAGTTTATACACTAAAGTCTTAACCACCAAGCCAAGTAATGTTTGGTGTTATATGTATAATGTAAAATGTTAATAAATGAAAATTATAATTACCCGGAGTATAGCCCGGGCCTAAAAACTAGTTAAATAGTATATCATGTATGCCTTAATGGGGTAAGACTATATTAAGTATTAGCGATGTGTACTATTATTATTCATAATTTCCTTCTTAAAGGATAAAAATAAATTATTATTATCATAAAGTATTAAAATAAAGTAATGTGTTTTAGTGGCTAAATTTTTTAAATAGAATCAAATGTTTGTCGAAGTAACATTTCTGTTTTAATTTAACAAACTTAATCTCCCTCACATTGTCACATTATGTAACATTTTTGTTTTAATTTAACAAACTTTATTAGTTTTTAAATTTCAGTACGATTTGACGGCTAAATCAGACTTACGAATTACGATGCGTTTCATTTCCAGAGCTTAAGTATTTTGACATAATTAAGTATTATTTTTAGAGGGGTCAGAACTTAAGTACTTTTAGCTAAAGCTAGTGCAATTAATTATTTGTCCACTGAATGGTAGTGGTAATTAATAATTTAATATGGTCGGACAAAATTAACTTAACTCTTCATTACCTCAGAATAAAATTAACGCTATTATTCCATACAGGATACAATGGTTACATTTTAGGTACTAAAATAAATTATTATATACAGAATGTTTTAAAGTATTCCGGATTAGTTATTTTTCCCTGTTTCCCTTTTACCTCCATTCTGAATTTAATAATGGAACCGTATATTTGGTTGCTATGAGAAAACATGGGAAATAAAAAATCCTACGAAGTGCAAATTTGTTGATTATAAATTCCTAGGAATTATGAGTTCCCACACAATAGAGGAAGTTAGTATAAATTGCAATGGGAATGTAATTCCCCCATTGTCAACCAAACAATTTAACCAATTTCCCCTAAAAAAAAAATTTAACTAATTTCCCATGAATTTGAATAAGTAATTTATTTCCTATGAAATGCAATTTTGACTTCATATGCAAACCAATTGACTACTTAGATGCAGTAACATATTACGTATTATTATGTATACTTTTGAATAGTTTTTAAAGAAATTTACTTTCGAATAGTCGTATTATTATGTTTACTAGAATCATAATTAGCTTCTCGTTTGTATTATGAACCTAATAATTTTATAATAAACCTTATATGTTTAACAGTAACTCTCTAATTGTATTCGTAGCATTGTACTTTGTCAATCAATAAACCATATAATTCATCATGCATCCATGCATTTTGTATCGACGGTTCCACAAATATGAGAAATCCTTTCAAGTTAAACCTTCCGTGTGGACTTCACTATAAATAATACTTCATAGAATACTAAAATCTGACAAACAACTTTACTCACTCTCACTTTTCCTACTCAATCTCTCTCTTCTTTCACAACCCATAACCATGGCATCTCATCAAGAATTTGGCGATTGGGATACCATTTTTCAAGCGAATATATCCCCAAAGTGAGAGATATCTTTGTATTGCTTAAAATTCAGTGTGTTAGCAAACATTGGAAGGAAATTATAGGTTCACGTATAAATATGAACCAAGATGTCGACTGGAGTTCGCTCGAGAAGCTGTGTTCAAGGTATGTACACACATGCGCGATTACGCATGATAATCTAGAGGAATTGCGAAATTGTAGATATTGTGGATATACTGTAGCTTGGAGAATTTTTGTGTTTGAGGAAATAAAGGCCTTCTACATCAAAACACATGGTGGGTTAATGCGCACCGATTGCACCGATTGGGGGTGATTCATGGCCATTGAGGCAACTGCTTAAAGATGAGTGGATTGCAAAACACCGTTGAAGACAATGTTTTAATGATGGGATTTTTTTAGGGTTCTTCTTTCGTGGTCATGGAGGAAAATTTCTTTAAAAAATACAGTATTGCATGCATGGCTCTTATTTGGTTTCTTTTTTTTTTAATCTTAAAAACAATATTAAGAAGTGATCAGAATTCTTATTCTGAACTACATCCAATGTTGCTTATATGTAAGGGATTACAATATTACTAATATAAATATTTTGGTTCTATTATAATTGTGATTATTACGCTATATTTGCTACAATAATAGTTGATATTTTTCCTGATATCATTTTATGAATTAAATAATATAAGTTATTAGATAAGAACTGTTATCTATTACTAAAAGTGACATCGGTTACTGTTATGTAACTAATAAATTGTGAATTTTTACATTCATTCTAAATTAGTATGAATTTTAAAAAATAACCACCAAAAGTTGGAATTAGTATGAATTTCAAAAAATAACCACCAAAAATATCAATTAGTATGAATTTCAAAAGATAACCACCAAAATAACCTCCATTCAGTTCCTATTTTAAAAAAATAATTGTTGTTCACTAAAAAACATTAAATCTATCAGAATAACCTTTAGTGTATTGAAATCCAAATAATCTATTGTTAAATGGGTAGGTCCCACAAAACAAGGTATAACAACTCATAATTTAAGCTCATGTAAAAAAATTTTAAAATAAATTATATATCACTTAAATGTGTGCTACTATTTTATATTTTTTCCTTCTTCAAAAATTTAAAAGAATTAAAATAAATTATTAAGTTGTCCTTCATGTTGAGCTTGAGAAATAATATTATTTGTTGTTATGTGGCTAAAAATTAATATCAATCACAAATGTTTGTGACAAGTAACATTTATTTTTAAAAAATATTAAACGTAAGTTCACATTATGGAGAACAGGAGAAGAAGATGAAGATTTGAAAGATGTTTAATACTTTTTGAAAATCAGAACGATTTGATGTGAGTCTCATTTGATGTGTAATTAGACGTAGCATGCATATCGTTTAGGGAGCCCTACTTGTAGCTAAAGATAGTGTAATTAATGATTTGTCGACCTGACATAATATGGTAGAAAAAACTAAACTTAACTCTACAGGATCATATAATACTATGTTTAATGTTTTGTTACTAAATAAGATTATTATATACAAAATGTTTTGTAGTATTCCGGATACGTTTTTCTTTTTCAGTTTCTTTTTTACCTCCATTCTGAATTACTAGTATGAATTTTAAAAAATAACCACCAAAAGTTGGAATTAGTATGAATTTCAAAAAATAACCACCAAAAATATGATTTAGTATGAATTTCAAAAGATAACAACCAAAATAACCTCCATTCAGTTCATTTTTGACATCGATTAATCTGAATTATTATTATGAACTAGGCCAGGTGTCAGGAAATTACAAGAAATGAACCGTCTAACTAAGGGCCACATATGTTCTCTATATATATGGACATTCCCTTCGAACAAATAATTGTAAGCAAGAAACACATAAACTTCCTTCAATCCTTGTATTATCCACGCAAAGCATTGTCATACAAAAATGGAATTCAACAATGGTGATGGTTCTGATAATGTGAGTTTTAATTTATTTCATACAGTTTTCAATTACTTATCCATTTCCGTCTGTTATTTTCATTCATCTGGTTTTGTTGTTTAATAATCAGGACAACACATCATTTGAAGGAAACGCTGAAGATAAACGAGTTGATGAAAATGAAGCAAAAAAAGTAAACTTCATCACTCAACTACGATTAATTACTACTAACACCTTGCCCGAAATGTTGTTTATGTTCCTAGGATAAACAATATAATACTGTTTTTTTAGTTATAACTTTACAACTTAACATATTTTCATTATGTTCTTCTTCAACAAGTAATGTTTGAATATTATTCTAACAAATTTATGGGACTTCACATAGCAGAAATCGAAGGGAAAAGAGAAAGTACATGAAGAGGGGCATGTCACAAGTACAGATTGTGAGAAAAAGGTATGAATTACGATTTATTGATACTAACACATATCCCAAAAAGTTGTTTATGTTGCTATGAACTAAAATATAATAATGTGTTTTATTTTAACTTTACAACTTAACATGTTTTCATTATGAGTAGTGTTGGTGTAGTTTATATATCGAATATTAGATGTTGTGTGTTAATTTAAGAACTCAAGTTATTATTTGATGAATTGTGTGTTTTTAATATCAGGATGCTAAGTTTCGGTAATTGATCAATTGTGTGTTAATTACATGTTAGTAGATCATGTGTGTTAGTTGATGAGCCAGTTAGTGATTTTATAATACACTTTATCGTTTTATTAGTAACATATCAATTTTATAATACAATTTATGTTTATTCAATAACGCATGAATTGCAATAGCAACATTTCACGTAAGCGCATGCTCGTATAATAGCAACATATCAATTTTAGAATATATTTCACTATAATACTATTGTTTTTGATAACTTTACAACTTCACATATTTTTATTAATTATATACTTATTTATGGAACGAATTTTTAAATTATAATTAATTAATTTGTATTGTTTGTAGGAAAAGACACGTAAGCGCAAGAGATGGATATGGGGTTACCCTGGGGAAACCTCAAAACTCAGATGTGTCACTAAGCCAAGAAACGAAAGTCTTGCTTGTGATTGCCTACAAAGGGTGATCTATGAAAGAAATAAAACCAACTGGGATGGACCAAAAATACCCGAAAGTAAGTATTTCCAATTATGCAATTAGCATGGTATAGACACCAATGAAGGCCCGGGAGCAATCGTCGCCGGTAATGAGAGTCTTATGTCTCCGATATGGGCTAAAATGTCGGACAAGGACCTTGCAAAGTGCATGCTCGTATGTCGAGATTGGGGTAGAGCTATACCTAATTGGCGGCACGACATAAGTTGGAAGCTTAGGAGGCCTTATCACTTGTATGAGGAAGCGGGTTGGGGGAAGTTCAAGAGGCCTTGTCCAATTAGGAGATGTGAGTGCCATGTCCCCGACCATGCAGAGCTGTGGGACCATGGCTACCTTAAAGAAAATATCCGTCAATATGAAGAAGAATACAAAGACAGTGATGACAGCGATGAGTAGTGTTATTGTAGTTTATATATCGAATATTAGATGTTGTGTGTTAATTTAGGAACTCAAGTTTTTATTTTATGCTTTGTGTGTTTTTAATCTCATGATGCTAAGTTACGGTAGTTGATGAATTGTGTGTTAATTACATAGATGTTAGTAGATGATGTGTGTTTTAATGTATGAACCTGTTACTGATTTTATAATACACTTTATAGTTTTATTAGTAACATATAAAATTTAGAATACATTTTTATTAATTTTAGAATATATCAATTATATTAGTAACATTATACTTTTCCAATCGTTAACCTTAAAATAGTTGTGGTTAACTGTTGATGATTACATTACATATGGAGTAATTGATCATTTGGTTCATGCAGTTTTTTATGGCGACGGTCCCACAAATATGATTTTTTTTTATTTTTAAGAACAATAACCGACTACAAATATCCTACAAGTTAATCCTTCCACGTGGACTTACCTTTAAATAATAATTTTATTACTAAAATCTTTGAAACCACTAACTCACTCTCACTTTTCATAATCAATCTCTCTTCTTTCACACACCATAAGTCCATAACCATGGAACCAGCATGCAAAACCGAAATCTGTCCATCTCACGAAGATTTTGGCGACTGGGATAACATTTTCGAAAAGCATATACTCCCAAAAGTGACAAATATATTTGTGTTGCTGAAACTTTAGTGTGTCAACAAACATTGGATGGAAATTTTGGGTTCACGTATACACAAGAACGAAGATGTGGACTGGAGTCAGCTTGAGAAAGTTTGTTGTAGGCCTGGATATATTTGCACTATCGCGCATAATAATCTAGACGAGATGGGAAATTGTGCATATTGTGGGTGGTCTGTAGGTTGGAGAATTTTTGTGTTTGAGAGAGCAAAGACTTTCTACATCAAAACACATGGTGGGTTCATGCGCATCGATGAAGCTGATTCATGGCCATGGAGGAAAATGATTCAAGATGAGTGGTTTGCAAAGTACTTTTGAAGAATTCATCTAATTTCGTGGTGATGGAGCAAAATGTTCTTACAATTTGGTGATGCATGACTTAATCGATCTTTTTTTTTTATCTTTTTGTTTTCCCTTAAGTGTTAAGAATTCATTGGAATTCTCATCTTCTGCTGATATATTGTAGGGAATGAAATATTACTGATATAAATGTTTTGGTTCTATTTTAATTGGTATTATTATGCTATAATTTGTTACAACAAAAGTTTTTATTTATACTAATAACATTTTATCGATTAATTCATATAAGTTAATTGATAACAACTGTTATCTATTACTCCAGTATATAAATAATTATAACTCTACTACTCTACTCCAGGTAGCTTCAGTATCGATTAGAGAGTTGTATAGAATAAATAAAGACATCATCACGCAGCCGTATTTGCAGCTAAAGTGACATCGGTTAATGTACTGGCTTGTCGGATTGTACTTGGATATAATTATTAATAGACAATTTCAACAACGAATTTTTTCAACTAAATAATAATTATAATGATACTAGAATAAGTATGACCTTACTATTGTATTAGTAATCCGTAAAATGTGGCACATCACTATTACATGCATTCGCCATGCATTGCCCACTAACCCCTACTGTACTTCGTATGACCCTCTATAAATACACCCAACAAGTTACATCATTTTTTTACTCTTCATACTCATCTAATCATAATTCACAAGTTTTTTTCTTTCATTATATTCGTTACAAAATCTCCTTATCTCCTATTTCACTATGATATCAAAGAAAAGAGTTAATGGTATGTAATCTTGCTAAGTCATTATAATGAAATCTTGCGATTTCATTATGTTGGTAATTTTTCTGTTATTTTCATTATTTGGAAATCTCGCTATTGTGTACTCTTGCCTGAATGATATGTAATCTTGAAATCCTATAACAACTTAATGTCCTATGTTGTTTCCCTAACTTTTCAGCCCCTAGATTTACAAGGAGGGAAATGCTTGAGGTAAGAAAGGAAAAGCATGAGGTAGAACGCTTCAAACAAAAGTTGGGGTTCAGGATGTTCATGAGGGAGGTCATACGCAAGGTTGATCGAACAGACGCATGGAAGATGGTCATGCTATGTGGCCACTCCCCAAATGTGCAAGAAATATATCGTGAAGAGAGGGACAACTACTTACTCACCAAAGATGAAGTTGAAAAAATTCCTGTTAATGATGAAGGAGATCGTGTTATTATTGTTACTGAAGTTGATGATCGTATTCTCAAGAAAGAGCAGCCAGATTGGTTTGATATCGAATACGGTTCAATCAACTGAACCATGGTGTTGTGGTTTTTGCAGTTCTTGCCAATTTGGGTTTTTGCATGTATGATTGATGGGAATTTCGCACTACAATGGATGGAATGAAAGGGGTTTTTGCGTAGCCTTATATCCAAATTTCTATTCTATTATATCTTCTTAATTAAAAGTGTAGAGAAGACAAGTAATTCCACGTAATTAACTATGTGACCAAATTAAATAGTACGATACTACATAAAGCTTTATACTACCAATGTTAATTACGATTTTAATAAATATTAAATGCATTAGTTACAATATTTTTGATGGAAATTTTTAAGAACTGCATTATACGTTATGAATACATATCAAAATAATTTAAAATTTAATGATATTTGGACGTTTAAAATTTGTTTGATACAGTTTTCACTGTATAATACTATCATTTTTACACAAGTTAAATTTACCTTTTATAAGAAAAAATAGTTGTTGTTTACTAAACAAGATTAAATCCATCACAAGTCACAACTAGTTAATTGTACATTTTAATTTTATTAACTCTAGTTAATAGTACATCATAACCTTTGATGTATTTAAATCCGAATTATCTATTGTTAAATGGGTCGGCCCCACAAGTTTATAATGTTATTAGGTATATTACGGTGATTCTAAAACAAATCAAAATAATCAACTACTTTTTGAAAATCAGAACGATTTGATGTGAGTCTCATTTGATGTGTAATTAGACGTAGCATGCATATCGTTTAGGGAGCCCTACTTATAGCTAAAGATAGTGTAATTAATGATTTGTCGGCCTGACATAATATGGTAGAAAAATTAAACTTAACTCTACAGTATCCTATAATACAATGTTTAATGTTATGTTACTAAATAAGATTATTATATACAAAATATTTTGTAGTATTCCGGATACGTTTTTCTTTTTCAGTTTCTTTTTTACCTCCATTCTGAATTACTAGTATGAATTTTGAAAAATAACCACCAAAAGTTAGAATTAGTATGAATTTCAAAAAATAACCACCAAAAATATGATTTTGTATTAATTTAAAAAGATAACCACCAAAATAACCTCCATTCAGTTCCTTTTTTACATCGATTAATCTGAATTATTATTATGAACTAGGCCATGTGTAAGGAAATTACAAGAGATGAAACGTCTAACTAAGGGCCACATATGTTCTCTATATATATGGACATTCCCTTCGAACAAATAATTGTAAGCAAGAAACACATAAACTTCCTTCAATCCTTGTATTATCCACGTAAAGCATTGTCATACAAAAATGGAATTCAACAATGGTGAAGGTTATGATAATGTGAGTTTTAATTTATTTCATACAGTTTTCAATTACTTATCCATTTTCGTCTCTTATTTTCATTCATCTGGTTTTGTTGTTTAATAATCAGGACAACACATCATTTGAAGGAAATGCTGAAGATAAACGAGTTGATGAAAATGAAGCAAAAAAAAGTAAACTTCCTCACTCAACTACGAATAATTGCTACTAACACGTAGACCGAAATGTTGTTTATGTTCCTAGGATAAACAATATTATACTGTTTCTTGGTTATAACTTTACAACTTAACATATTTTCATTATGTTCTTCTTTAACAACTAATGATTGAATATAATTCTAACAAATTTATGGGACTTCACACAGCAGAAATCGAAGGGAAAAGAGAAAGTACATGAAGAGGGGCATGTCACAAGTACAGATTGTGAGAAAAAGGTATGATTTACGATTTATTGATACTAACACATAGCCCAAAAAGTTATTTATGTTGCAATGAACTAAAATTATAATTATGAGTAGTTTATATAATACTGTGTTTTGATTTAACTTTACAACTTAACATGTTTTCATTATGTACTTATTTATGGAACGAATTAAAGTATAATATCGTGATTTGTGTTAACTTTACAACTTAACTTGTTTTCATTATGAGTAGTGTTGGTGTAGTTTATATATGGAATATAAGATGTTGTGTGTTAAGTTAAGAACTCAAGTTTTTATTTGATGAATTGTGTGTTTTTAATATCAGGATGCTAAGTTACGGTAGTTGATGAATTGTGTGTTATTTACATGTTAGTAGATCATGTGTGTTAATTTATGAACCTGTTAGTGATTTTATAATACAGTTTATATTTGTATTAGTAACATATCAATTCTAGAATACGATTTATGTTTATTCAGTAACGTACGAATTATATTAGTAACATTATACTTTTTCAATCATTAACCTTAAAATAGTATGAACTACGATTATTTGATAATAACACATAGCCCGAAAATTTGTTTATGTTGCTATTAAATAAACTCTAATATTGTTGTTTTTGATAACTTTACAACTTCTCATATTTTGATTAACTATGTACTTATTTATGAAATGAATTTTTAAATTATAATTAACTAATTTGTATTGTTTGTAGGAAAAGACACGTAAGCGCAAGAGATGGATATGGGGTTACCCTGGGGAAACCTCAAAACTCAGATGTGTCACTAAGCCAAGAAACGAAAGTCTTGCTTGTGATTGCCTACAAAGGGTGATCTATGAAAGAAATAAAACCAATTGGGATGGACCAAAAATACCCGAAAGTAAGTATTTCCAATTCTGCAATTGGCATGGTATAGACATCAATGAAGGCCCAGCTGCAATCGTCGCCAGTAAAGAGAGTCTTATGTCTTCGATATGGGCTAAACTGCATGACAAAGACGTTGCAAAGTGCATGTTCGTATATCGAGATTGGGCTAGAGCTATATCTAATTGGAGGCACGACATGAGTTGGAAGCTTACGAGGCCTTATCACTTGTTCGAGGACGCGCCATGGTGGAAGTTCAAGAGGCCTTGTCCAGATAGCAGATGTGAGTGCTATGTCCCCTACCCTGCAGAGCTGTGGTACCAGCGCAACCTTAAAGAATATATGCATCAATACGAAGAAGAATATGAAGACAGTGATGACAGCAATGAGTAGTGTTGGTGTAGTTTATATAACGAATATTAGATGTTGTGTGTTAATTTAAGAACTTAAGTTTTTATTTGATGATTTGTGTGTTTATAATCTCAGGCTGCTAAGTTACGGTAGTTGATGAATTGTGTGTTAATTACATGTTAGTAGATCACGTGTGTTAATGTATGAACAAGTTAGTGATTTTATAATACACTTTATATTTTTATTAGTAACATATCAATGCTAGAACAAATTGTATGTTTATTCAGTAACGCACGCATTCTAGTTATACTACCAATGTTAATAACGTTTTTAATAAACATTAAACGAATTAGTTACAATATTTATGATGGAAATTTTTAAGAACTGCATTATACGTTATGAGTACATATCAAAATAATTTACAACTTAATGATATTTGGACGTTCAAAATTTGTTTGATACAATTTTCACTGTATAATACTATCATTTTTACACAAGTTGTTAAATTTACCTTTTAATTCAAAAAATAGTTTTTGTTTACTAAACAAGATTACATCCATCACAAGTCACAACTAGTTAATAGTACATTTTTTTATTAAGTCTATTTTTTTACTGTATTAACTCTAGTTAATAGTACATCATAACCTTTGATGTATTTAAATCCGAATTATCTATTGTTAATTAAATGGGTCGCCCCCACAAATTTATAATGTTATTAGGTATATTTAAGTGATACTAAAACAAATCAAAATAATCAAAATGTATACGTCAATTAGGGTTACATATAAGTGGACATACTTTCGCGGGAAAATTTCGCGCCATCGTCCATCATCATTTCACCACCAAAATTCACCCTATATAATAACAGACCTACAACAACATTTGCCTCAACTCATCACCATCATCATCTTCTTTCTCATTTAACCTTAAACTAAAATAGTGAAGCAATACTCTTCTTCGTCGACATTACAAAATTATTCTCATTCAAATGGCCAAGCGTCCAATGGTCAAGCGAAAAATATGTACTGGTTGGTATCTGTAGATATGTCTGTTTCACTCTTATTTGTTTTCTAAAATAATTGAAGCTATATTAATTAATTCTTTTCCTTATTTTCAGCAACAAATTTCTCTCCAAAAAAAGGCAAGATTTTGAAGAGTTCAGGGAAGACTTCGCTTTTTACAGATTCATGACGATGGCGATTTGGTTTCTCGGTCCATTTGAAATTGGAAATTGTGTTACACTAGCTGGTAATACACTAAATATTAAAACCAAGAGAATCATGCACAATTTTGCTTAGGGTTTTTTCTCCATGGTGAAAGGGCGATTGCTTAGGTCTTAAGCTAGCCGTTGCTTGCCGCCGATGGGTCGCCGGAAAAAACCCCAGCTTTCTCCACAAACTAATCAAGTCAAGGAAGGAAATAAAGAGAGTAGTTCTGTTTCGCACGCTAAGGAGGCCAATGTAACAGTAACTCATGAAGTTGCTGGAAATACCTCGCCTGCAATACAAGCTGCCATTGATGCGATTAATGAAGCCTTTAAGGCTCATAAGTCTGGGGCAGTGGTGAGTCCTTCTGTTCCGACAACATCGAAGGAAAAGCCAGTGCAAATGGAGGTGCCAGATGTTGTTCCAGAAGAAATTGATGTGGGAGCTACTATTGAGCATAATGATTTGGGTCCAGAGATTCCATAAGAGAAAGGAGGAGCTGCTAGATGATTGGAGCTTACCCCTCTGACCAAGTGGTCTACTGTTGCAGCAAGGAAATCTCTTACAGCTAAGGGAGCCTCTCTCAAGTTCATTCCACCAGTGGTAAAGGAAGGTAAAAAAGTAGCCCAACTCCCACAATCTGAAGTTGATAATCTTTCAGAAATTTGGTCAACTGCTGTAATCTTATATGTAGTAGGGCAAACATCATCTATTGGAGCTATAACTAGATATATTGAGCAGTCTTGGAATCATGTGTCAAAGCTTAGAGTCTTTCTTCATGATAAGGGGTATTTTATTGTCAAGTTTACAAGTGTTGAGGATAGGAATGAAATCCTTTATGCTGGACCTCACATGATTAATAGTCGACCTATGGTGATTAAAGCCTGGACTCCAGATTTTGACTTTCAGAATGAGATTCTAAGAGTCATTCCGTTGTGGATTAGGCTCTATAATTTGCCGTTAAATTATTAGGGTCCTGAATCTTTGAGCAGAATTGGGAGCATGATTGGCATTCCACTCTATGCTGATGAATGTACTACACATCAGCAGATAGTTACTTTTGATCGTTTATTAGTTGAAGTTGATGTCACAAAGGAGTTGCCTAAGACTATTAGCATTGAAGATAGTCATGGAAAGGTTACAGAGAAGAGGGTTCACTTCGAATGGGCTCCTCCCTATTGCAATAAATGTCACTCTATAGGGCATGATTGCTCTAAGAAGAGACCTGTCCAAGTGAATGAGAAGCCAACTACTAAAATTACTCAAAAGTGGGTCCCTAAGCCTACTTCAGAGAGTGTTGGAGCTGTAGTGCATAATCCAGTGGTGATAGAGGAGCCTGTTCAGAATGCTAACCAAGAGGTTGGTGGTCCCAAGCATCAAGAACCAGTTGTGGTGGAGGCTGTCCAACTTGAAATTTTCAAGGACAGTGCAGCTGTAGTGGTTACAGGGCAAGGTGATGTTGGGTCTTCTCAGAATTCTAAAGTTCCAACCTAGAATATTGTGACTAGAGGCCAAAGAGGGAAAGAGGTAGCTGAGATGGAGGGTCCAGGTGTTGTCACTCATATGATTAATGATGCTGGCAGCAGCTCCTTTACCATTTCACCAGGATAATGTTTGTGTGCACATGGAATGTGAGAGGGTTGAATAACCCTACTAAGTTAGGTGAAATAAAAAGTTTCATGGGGAAGCATAGTACTTCAGTGATAGCTTTGCTTGAGACTAGAGTTAAGAAGCATAATAAAGATAGAGTTATGAGTAAGTTTGGTAGGAAGTGGAAGTGGGATCACAATTATGATAATTCTGATAAAGGTAGGATTTGGCTGGCTTGGGATTCAGCTGGTGTGGCTATCCAAACTAGCTACAAATCTAAACAGTTGATTCATTGTATTGTGGGGGAGAAGTGTACTGGTATTCAGTGGGATTTCACAATTGTGTATGGTTTACACACAGTTGAAGACAGGAAAAGTTTGTGGGTGGAGTTAAGCACTATTGAAAGTAATATTACTGGTCCATGGTGCATAATGGGAGATTTTAATGCTGTTTTGACCACTGATGATAGAATTAATGGTGCCCCTTTGTCCAATTATGAGACACAAGACTTTGTTAATTTGTTGAATACAACTGATCTTAGTGAGTATAAAACTTGTGGTCATTTCTTTTCTTGGTCTAATAAAGGTATTGGGGATGCCAGGATTTGCAGTAAGGATAGATATGTGCTTAGTTAATTCTCATTGGTTAACTAGGTATCCTAATTTGGTCGTTGAATATCTGAATCCTGAGATCTCAGACCATTCTCCAGTACTTTTGAAGTGGTCTCATAATGTTTCAAGTAAAGGAAGGCCTTTTAAATTTTTTTAATTACATGGCTTCCCATAATGATTTCATTGTAATTGTTGAAGAGCAGTGGCAGGATTATAGCAACAGGGGTAATAGGATGCAGGTTATATGGTCTAAGCTTAAAAAAGTGAAATTTCAGTTGAAGAGGCTGCATAAGAATGATTTTGCTAGTATTGAAGCAAGAATTTCTCAAGCTAGGGATGATCTTCAGCATATTCAAAATCAGATACAGAGCAATCCTGGGTGTGCTACTCTGCATCAATCTGAGAAGGAGTGTATTCTGGTGTTAAATAAATTTTTACACATAGAGGAGTCAGCTCTCAGACAGAAGTCTAGGATTCAATGGCTGAAGCTTGGGGATTCCAATACATAATTTTTCTTTCATGCTATGAAAGAGAGATATATGCAAAATAGTATTGAGGTGTTGTTTCTCGAAGTCGGTGATAAGCTTATTCAGGCTGGGGATATTCAGCATGAAGTCTTAAGATTCTATCAATCTCTGCTTGGGACTGCTGCTCCCAGTCTTCCTGCTGTTGATATTGACATTCTTAGAGCTGGAGCACAAGTGAATGCGACTGATGCTGCTTATCTTACTCAAGCTATTACTCATCAAGAAATTGATGATGCTTTATGGTCTATTGATGATGCCAAGGCTCCAGGTATTGATGGCTTTAATAGCCTCTTTTTCAAGAGATCCTGGCCTATTATTAAGCATGACATTTATGCTGCTGTGAGTCAATTTTTTGATACTGGAGATATGGTGCCTGCTATTAACTGTACTTTGATCACTTTAGTTCCTAAAGTTAACAATCCTTCTCTTGTTAAGGATTTTAGGCCTATAGCTTGTTGTACTGTGTTATACAAGATTATAGCTAAAATCTTGACTAATAGGATGCAAAGCATGATAAGTAGTGTGGTTGATTTGGCTCAATCAGGGTTTATGCCTGGAAGGAACATTTCTGATAATATCCTTTTGGCTACTGAGCTCATCAAAGGTTATACCACTAAGAATATTTCTCCAAGATGCATGCTTAAAGTTGACATGAAAAAGGCTTATGATTCAATTGAATGCACCTTTCTTGAAACTGTTATGAGTGAGATTGGTTTCCCTACCAAATTTATGAAGTAGGTAATGGCTTGTGTAACTTCAGTTTCCTTCTCCATTGTTATTAATGGTGTGCCTTGCAAGCCTTTCCCAGCTAGGAAGGGATTGAGACAAGGAGATCCTATGTCTCCTTTCTTGTTTGCTTTGGGGATGGAGTACTTATCTAGATGTCTCCAGAAGCTCAAGTGTAATTCTGATTTCCATTTTCATCCCAGGTGTGCAAGGCTTAGCATTACTCATCTAATGTTTGCTGATGATTTATTGATGTTTGCTAGGGCTGATATTAGTTCTTTACAACTGCTTTTTAATGCCTTTTCTAAGTTCTCTCATGCTTCTGGGCTTGAAGCAAATTTAGACAAGAGTAATATTTACATCACTGGGGTGGATATGGCTGTTAAAGATGTTCTTCAACAGGTGGTTAGTATGCCTCAGGGGACTTTTCCTTTCAAGTACCTAGGGGTACCTCTTTGTACAAGGAAGATTTTCTATCATGAGTGTAAACCTCTGATAGATAAAACTATGGCTAGAGTAAGACTTTGGTCAGTTAAGAAACTCTCTTATGCTGCCAGACTTCAGCTGGTTACTTCTATATTGCATGGCTTCCAATTATATTGGTGTTAGATTTTTATCATGCCTAAGAAGGTTTTCAAAGAAATTCAGAGCATTTGTAGGGGTTTTTTATGGACTGGTCATGGTGACAGCTCTAAAAAAGCTCATGTTGCCTGGGAAACTCTTTGCTTGCCTAAAGTGTGTGGTGGGTGGAATATCAAGGACCTTGCTTCTTGGAACAAAGCTGCCATTGCTAAGCATTTTTGGGCAGTTTCAATGAAGCAGGATAAGCTCTGGATCAAGTGGCTGCATGTTTATTATATCAAACATCATAATGTGCTTACTATGGATATTCCCAATAGACTGTCATGGTCTATGAAGAAGATCCTTGCTAGCAGGAAGATGTTCATTGAGAATCAGGCTCCTTTGACTTTCTTAACTGCCCCTATGTTCTCTATTAAAAGGCTCTATTATATGTTACAAGGTGATCATCCTAGGGTCATGTGGAGAAGAATCATTTGTAATGTTAAAGCTAGTCCCAAAGCTCTTTTTATTACTTGGCTGACTCTTCATGGGAGACTAGCAACTAAAGATAGACTGTGTGCTTGGGGGGTGATTGCTGACAATAGATGTGTCTTCTGTCATACTGCTAGTGAGACTGTTACTCACCTCTTCTTTGAGTGCCCTACTACTGTGAAGATTTGGAGAATCTGTCAACAGCAAACTGGAGGTGCAGCTATTCATAGAAGTATTGCTGATGAAATTGATCATGTACTTATCAAATGCAGAAGTAAAACTCCTCAGGCTCAGCTTTATTGTCTGTTCTTTGTTGAAACCATTTATCAAATCTGGATAAATAGGAATGCTGTGGTGTTTGGTAGGAATGCTTTTGATGTTATAGCTAGTTGTAAGCAAATTATCTTTAAAGTTGCTTGTAGGTGTCCTGAGCATATTAGGCATTTGCTTGTAATTTGAGGTTTGTGTGGTCTGTGTTCCCCTGAGTCTGTTCAGGGTTGGGTGTGGGCTTGTTTGGGGTGGTTCCTTCTCCCAAACCCTTCCTAGAAGGTGGGGGGATGAGGTTCTCTCCTGTTCTTGTCCTTTGATGTAGTCTTAGGTTGTACCTTTTTTTTTGGTTATCAATAAATATTTTGAATTGCCAAAAAAAATACACCAAATATCCAGAAAATATTTTACTCTGAGTTGGAAAACTTGGAACTTTCAAATTTCATGTACGAAAGCATTCCTTTGAACGAAATGGGGGAGCGAATCACTTCTTTGGCTGATGTCAATGATGACATCCTTAAGATTGAACCATTGAGTGCGTCGGAAGATGAACTCACCAATGACAGGAAGAGGAAGGTGCAGATTGTGGACTTAACTGCATCCTAGTAAAAGCTACCATTGTATTCATGGATGTATTTTGTTTTTTAATTTAGTTTTATTTTCTCGCATCGGTTTACTATTTGTAGTAACAGTAACTACTATAAATGATTTTGTTATTACAAATATCGCAAGTTTCCATACTATTTTGTTTTGATATTAGTAATGTTCTCTTGCTACCAAAAAAAATACAACGTTTAATTTTACTTTTTTTGAAACAGTTAAAGTATTTGGTTCAGTTTGATTAACGCCAATTAGTACTCTTCTTCAGGCCCTTCAATTATGGGCATCAATTAATGGGCCATACGTATTATGGGCCAACGAGGTACCATTCTACATATGACACTTTTGTAAATATGCTGAGCCCAATTTTGGACACTTATATAAATGTTGGGCCCAATGTAAGGTCACATTAACAATTAAAGGGACTTTAATTCCCATCTTCCTTATTCCAGTTTCTCGAAATTCACCTACAGTTTCTTCTTCCACATCCACAGACCAACACAACGTCGAACTAACAACTCAGAATTTTTGATGTCATTTACAAGGTATGTAATCTACAACAATTTCGTACATTTAATCGCCTGTTGTAAATGTGGTATTTTAGTGGTTTATTATTTGCTTTGCAGTATCCATTAAACTTAGATATCTGCTCCCAAAGGGCGAATTTGTCAAATCTAGTTCAAATCCAATTTTTTTTTACAATGTCGTCGTCAGAGCAAACTAAAAGGAAAAGGATGGACGCCAATGACAATGAGCAGTCCCCGTCGCCGCTGTATTTTGAAAAAAAAAACCATGCAAACACCAAATTGGAAAAACAGGTAATTCGTCCCACATTCAACATCATCTTCAGTTTACCTTGTTTGATTGTATCTTGTTTTTATTTAAAAACTATTGTAGATGCCCGTTCGGCCTTTAATTAATGAATTTTCTCTTTCAACAATAATTGTTCAGTTTACATGCGTTAAAAAATGAACGATAACATGTTGTTGATTTAAGTATTTAACAACATTTTTAATATATTATGTTACTAAGAACACTACTAACGTGTGAATTTATGTGATATTTAATGGTTTGCCATTTAAGAACATAAAAATTGTTTAATTTAAATGTTTATGTTGCTAAACTTATTAGAAACTTTATATTGTTTTCAACGTAACAGTGTTGCCATAATAGCATATGATAAATAAAATTATCAAATTCTGTTACTAATAATACAAATAACTTAATTATGTATGTGAAAGTCACATGTTTGGCATGCGATGTTGGGAAATTGTCCAAATTAAATTTGCAAATTTATTCCATTTCACCACAGTTACCTACTATGGGATGCGATGTTGGGAAATTCTTCAAACTAATCAGTACACTAGATAAAACTCAACGACAATGGGTTAAAGATATGGGCTTCAAGAATTTACTTAGGATCAAAATTAAGAGCATCAAACCAAGCTTTGGTCACTGGATAACATCCAAATTTGATCATGTGACATTAACATTCAGTATACGAGACAATGTCGTAGTCAATGTCAATGATGATATGCTCGGGTGGGTGCTGGGCATCCCTTCTGGACGCCATCTATATTATCATGTTCAAGAAAAATGCTTGGATTACAGTGACCTTAAGATCCAATACAAAGAAGAAACGTCATATGGTGCAATAAGAGAAGCGGAAGTGTTCAAAATGGTTTGTTCAGAAAATAATAGGAAAAAAGATTTCAAGAGACATTTCCTTTTGTACTTGTTGGGTGTTCTACTTTGTCCAACTGCGAAACGTGGCTGGATAAGTCCAAGGCACATTTATATGCTCGACAAGGCAAACAACGCAGTAGATTATAATTGGGGGAAATATGTTCTTGATTGGCTTGTCCATTACCGCAAACAATATGACACAACAAAAGAGGGATATGGTGGTTGCGTTCTCTTTTTGGTGGTGAGTAGTAAATATCCATATTTACGTTGAAGTCCATTATTTCATGTATTATTGTACATACAAAAATCTATCACTAATGAAAAACGCAAGCAAAATATGCAGCTGGTTTACATTGACAGGATTGCACATGGGAGGAGTGTCGCATGGATCCAAGACAATTGCAGGATAGTATGTTGGGACCAAGAAAATGTTGATATGGCTTTGCTATCTGACTTGAAAGACAATGGCGAATACGGCAACGCTCAAGCCGTTGAAAATGTAACCTATGGTGCACCTTATCCTGCCATTTGAATACTAAGTTCATCAACCCTTAAGTTTTAGTGTCATGTACTTTGTAATTTGTGTGTCATATTGTAACGTAGTTCCTAATGCTTGATATATTAGTCAAACTTGTATAATTTGTAACATTTAATATTGCACCTCATTTTTTATGTAATATTTCCCCTAATTTGTTATATTGCCCTGTATTTGTTAGATCTAATATCTAAAGTATAGTCAAGTCAAAATAACCGAAGACCGTATTAATTTCCAATTAATAACATCTTATTTCAACCATAGGAAAACATGAATGTACACCTTAATATTTTTTATAGTATCATATTTGAAAAAACAATATCAAAGTACAATAACACCAAAATAACTCAAAATATGACAGACCAAACTAAGTTCAATAAATACATTTTCCAATGGCTCCTATTTTAAAATCACTAGGCCTTCACCCTTCATTCTTCCAGTTCTTCATCTTCCTATAAAAAAGAAAGAAAGAAAGAAAGAGAGATGAACTTTCCCAACCCACTTGCCAAAGAAGAATGCACTTGGGTAAGAATAAAGATGTGTAAATGCAACCATCCAAAAATGGTAGAGATTCGTTTATCTGAAACCATAAGTAATCCAAGCAAGGCATATTACAAATGCAGAGGTTGCGGCTTTTTTTCATGGGTGAATGAGCAAGATGTTCATGAAGAAGTTGCACAAATCTTAAAGGAGGTTCGTGAATTAAACAGGTTTATCAAAAGAGTTGCTAAGATAGCAATATTTATGATATTCATTGTACTTGTAATCTCTCTAAAATGATGAACTTCATTGTTGTGAAGGTTATGTTATGTCAGATTTCTAATGTTTGAATGCCTTAGATTTCTAATATTTTGTATCTAAATTATTATTATTGTCAAGTAAAAATGGATGTATCTTTGCATATGTTCATAATCAGCTTTGCCTTCAAATTAACGACCAAAAACTTGGATCCATTATGTTGAACTTACAATAATTTCAAAATTCGTTGTGGGAAAAATAAAAATAGAATTAGAGTTAACAACTCCAAAAAATTAACCTACACCTATTTGTCCATGGCCAAGATTCGAACACGGGTTAGCAGCGTAAGCAAGTACAAGCAGTAACCAAGTTAGCGAGGTATCAGCACATTGTTCATCTTGCAATTAAAAATATTTGTACATATGAGAACTATACAAAATATTACTACCCTTTAATTATATAGTTATACGAAATAAATTACCATGCAACTACTGTAAGTATTGTGATACTAAAATAACCTCTAAATATATAGTTATACGAAATAAAATAACATGCAACTACTGTATAAGTATTGTGATATTGAAATAATTATCACGTTACTACTTCGACTCTACATGAATCCATTACACCTTCTTCACTAATTGACGTTCAAGTTCTAAATGTTCAATCTGCAACTCCTAATGTTCAATCTGCAACTCCAAACATTCATGTTCTAAATGTTCAAACTGCAACGCCGAATCTGGACAAAAATTATAGCAAATAAGAAAGGCAAACGACATATAATTAATCGAAACAACGGGTTTTAAATCTCGACAACTAATTCCGATGACAAACCGAGGATACTTCCGGCAAGAAAACACCCAATTTTAAATACGAAAATAATTCTGATGACAAAACGAAAAAACTCCGGCTACAAATGCCCAGATCTAATTCCGGCAAGACTTCCGATGATAATACGACTGAATTTTCCAGCTACAAAATCCCAGTTCTAATTTCGGCAACAAGAAAATTTTCCGGCTAAGTTTTCCGGTGGTTCGTCGGTTAATAGAGAGAAAATGTAAAATTGTAAAAGGGTAATTTTCTGAGGTGAGAGAATTGTGAGGAGAGAGAAAAAATTCAAGGGGTTAGGTCCTTGGGACCCACAACAAATTTGAAATTCAAAATCAAAATTTCAGATTTTGGTTTGAAATTCCAATGAAAATTTCAACTTAGTGGAATTTGGACCCCACTTCTTCTAGCCAATGAAATCACTTGTGTATGTGGTCCCAACATAAACCAAGTTTATGTGTCGCATCTCTCCAAATCACGCTTCAAATCCTTCAAGTTTCCATTGATAAGTCTATCTTAATTCGTGAAGCTGATTATGGCAAAGACAAAGTCCTTCAAAATCTTTGAATTGATTTCAGTTCAAAGATTAATTCAATTTTTTTCCAAACGGCTAAAATTTTCCCCAATTATAAAACACAATCAAAATTCACCCTTTCTTCATCATCCTTCCCCAATTTATTTTTTCTGTTTCTCAAGAGAAATAAAAATCTCGAATTCTCGATTGTGGGTATATTTTTCAATCATCATCAAGCTTTCGTTTGGATACTCAGTAAAACCAGGTAGATTTTTACTTGTTTTTTTTAGTTTTATCTGATTATTATAATTTATAATTGGGATATTATATCAGATAACCCTGACATATAGGCCTTTTTCCCAAATAACCCCGACATTTTCACCCCTGTCTCGGATAACCCTAAACTTGTATTTTGTCATTAAACTTGACGGATTGGTTGACGGCGTTAACTATTTGGCGTTTATAATTTAAAACCTATTTTTTAAAAGAAAAAAAAAGGTGTTCTTCATCTCCCTCTCTCCTGTTCTTCACCCCTATTGACATTTCTTCATCTCCTCCTCGAACCTCCTGTGCACAACCATCTCTCACCGCTGCCAATCTCATTCAAGTTATTGAAGAAGTAAAATCATACATTTTCGCTCGATCTCAGGCGATTTTGACACCAGGTAGAATTTCTTCTGCGACGAATTCCGATCTCCTTCGTCGGGATTTTCGCTTGAGAAATGGCGAAGTATACAGATCTGGCCGTCTTCGAAGCCTTCTTCTATTGATATCAACGAACTTCGATCTCCTATGAGGAAACAGAACATTCATCCTTCATTTTTGTCTCCAGTCTCATCATGTTATAATTTCTCTTTGCTCCTCTGCCGTTGAAAATTGATTCTGAAATTCATTTCGAAAATTGATTTCGAAAGTAATTTCAGAAATTGATTTCGAAATCGTTTTTGTGAATCCATTGTTAGAGGTCATGTTGCTCAGGCGTAGTGCGCTGGTGCGTGGTGGCGTGAGCTTTGATGGCGGCGGTCTGGTGCGGTGTGGACTGAGATGAGGTCATGTTCCTCTTCTTTACCAACCCCTATTATTTTCTCTCTCTTCGAATGTGGGTCTACTCGTCGGAGATGTTAGGCCGGAATTTTGTCGTTGTTGTCGTTTATTGTGTTGATGTTGGTGTTCTCCTGTTCTTCTTCTAGTTTGTTTCATGTTTCAAAAGAAACTAATTCTAACATTTGGAGGCACAATTCAAGTCCTCATCTTTTTCTTGTTCGATTCAAAGAATATCAGGGGGTGGTTGAGGAGGTGGAGGAGAGAGTTGTGAATCAGGTGGATGGAGGAGGAGATAAAAAATCATGGTGGTGGAGGAGGTGGGAAGGAGAGAAGATGAAGACATGGAGTGAAGAACATGAGAGTGGGATATGAAGAACACCATTTTTTTTCTTTTAAAAAAATAGGTTTTTAATTATAAACGCCAAATAGTTAACACCGTCAACCAATCCGTCAAGTTTAATGACAAAATACAAGTTTAGGGTTATCCTAGACAGGGGTGAAAATGTCGGGGTTATTTGGGAAAAAGGCCTATATGTCAGGGTTATCTGATATAATATCCCTTTATAATTATAATTCCATTTTCCCCAATTATAATCACTTGAAGAATAATTTGTGGCGTGGATTACATGAGATTTTCTATAATATAATTCTGTTTTTCAATATTTAATTAGAAATGTTGAAGATTTTTTTTTTCGAAATATTTAGTCTATAGGAATTATTGATTTCTCCAGGATTGAAATCAATGTTGTCGAAATCAAAATCCTAGGTTTAACAGTTGAATTAATAGCTGCAACAATTACATGGGGAAAAATAGAATCCATGTTTAATTGCTTTTTTTATATTTGTTGTTTTGACTTTGGGTTGCATGTTGTAAGCTGGTCATGATATAATTCTTGATGTTGATTGTTTCGATTCAGTGTTTTTATTTTATATTTTATTTAATAATTAAAAGAATATTGAGGCATGTAGTATATTAACCTCAGTATTTAGTGATGATGTTGGTAAAATATAGATGCGGTGTTTGATTAGGCAGAAGCATTCCCCAGGAAAATAAATTTTAGTATTGATCTCTGGAAATTGCTTGTAGTGTGCTTAATTTCGAAGTCATTATTGATGAAAATGTTGAAGATTTTTTTTTTTTTTTCTGATGTTCAATATTGTAGGTCTGTTTTGAGATGTTCTAATAAATGCTGTTTATTGAAGGTTGATACTTGAGATTACAAATTGCAGTACTGGATTAACGGATTTAGTGATGCTACTATCACTATGAAGTGCTAAATTATCAAGACATCAAGTTGTTTCAATCCTTTTTCACTTTAATTTTACATGTTTTGCTCCCTGTTTTTTAATTGCATATTATGGCTCCTAGCATTAGAAAACATGAGTCTGGCTATGAGAAACGTAAGAAACAAAAAAATTTGAAGAGTTACAAAGGTCACAAAGAGGAGCATTAGATAAATTTATAATTAAAACACCACAGGTTCCTATTGAAAATCCAAATGTTGGTGTTGATATTGAAAATGATAAAAATATGGACAATCAAGATTTTGCTGTTGAAAATGACGATGATGTGCACATTGATATTGAGAATGATGCTTTAGATGATTCTGATAATGAGAATGTTGCCCAAGAAACATGTGAAACTTTTCCTATGCTTGATAATTTTGATCCTAGGAATTGGGATGGACTTAACTCAAAAATGATTGATTTATTAATAGTGAAGGGTCCTAAAAGAGATAATTCTTTCGTAAAAGGTCCTAAAGATAAGTCTTCTAATAGGTGATTTACTGCAAATTTATATACTAGAGCCTTATCTAATGGAGAAACGTGTGATAGAGAATGGCTAGTTTACTCAAAAGAGCTTGATAGAGTATTCTGTTTTTGTTGCAAAATCTTTAAGAAGGGGATTGGTAGAGGTCAATTGACAAATGAAGGTTTTAGTGATTGGGCACACGTTGGTGAAAGACTTCGAGAACTGGAAAAAACAGGACCTATTGAAATTTTGAAAGATTTGAAAATGTTTGATTGTTTTCCTAATGCGGTTATTGCATATAGAATTTTATTGACCATTCCTGTTACTGTTGCATCCGAAGAGAGAAGTTTTTCCAAGTTGAAGTTGTTGAAGTCCTACTTGCGCTCTACAATGTCACAAGAACGACTTAATGGATTAGCGATGATATCTATCGAAAATGATCTTTTGGAGAAAGTAGGATATGAAGAGTTGATTGATGAGTTTGCATCAAAATATGCTAGACGAACATCTCTTTTTAAATAAAATATCTCTAGTTGGTAATTTTTCACATATCCTTGTCTTCATGATACTAGGATCATATTTATAATAAAAGCGAAGTTGTTTGAATTGTGCTGCTTCTTATTGTAAAAACAATCAAATATTTTATAGTATATATTATGTGTGTTAAAGGTTATACTTATACTTACAATAGGGGCCTCATTTTGTTATAAGAACGGGGCCACAATAATCTAAAAAAGGCCCTGTTTCCTTCATCCTCTTTGGTAAAAAATTGCTGCTGCCCATTTAATGCCTGGGTAAAAATTTCAATCACTTATTACCACCCCCTATATACATAGCCCCATGACTTTGACAAAAAGAGTATTGGTGTGTGAAAGTTTGTAAGATGAATAACAACATTCTCTAGTATAAATAGGTGTTGTATGTTTGTTGCAAATTGTGCCCAGCCTTGTGAGTTGTGAAGTAGTAATACTAAGTAGTAGTATTACGAGAGCTAGTTTGTGAGTGGAGAGAAATTGTTAAAGAGTGAGTTTATCAATTTCATGTAAGAGTGTTCTACATTGAGATAATATAAGTATGTTTTAGTGTTTACAATTGAGCAACTCTTTAATTCTTATATCCACTTATTTGTTGTTAATCTTTCCACATATTACCCCAGAATATCTTACAATTGGTATCAAGAGCCATTCGTTCCGTTAAATTTTTCGAGACCATTTTTTGGCAAAATTATCGGTCGGGGACCGATATATCGCAGTTGTTATAGTCAAAAATATTTTTGGCTATCTTAACGGTCGGGGATCGTATTGCGAGGTGATTTTCCATTAGTGCACGGCCAGGATTTGTGAAGCTTGTTGGTCGGGGACCAAGCTTACTTGTGTATTGTCGGGCAACACCAAGTCACAAATGGCGGATATGGCTAGTTCATCTAGTAATATTGAGAAACTCAACAATGGAAATTACGAAGACGTGGAGTACACGTATGCAATTCTATTTGTTGGGACAAGATCATTGGGGTATAGTCAGTGGTAGTGAAGTTACAATACCAACCGATCTAGAAGAGTTAAAGAAGTGGAAGATTATTAGGGTCGGAAGAGCCATGTACGTGCTAGCAGCAACCGTCGAGGACGAGTTGTTACACCGCATCAAGGATGCGAAGATACCCAAGGAGGCATGGGACACCCTTGCAGCTTTGTTCTCGAAGAAGAACGATGCTCAACTTCAGCTTCTCGAGAATGAGTTGTTGTCGATCCAGCAGAACAGCATGACGGTGAATCAGCATTTCACCAAAGTCAAAACTTTGTGTGAACAAATCACAAAGTTAGATCCTGAAAATCCCATCACAGAGACGAGGATGCGCAGGATTATTATCCGCGGCTTAAAGCCTAGATATAGTAGTCTTGTCACGGCAATCCGAGGTTGGGCTACACAACCATCTCTAATTGAGTTCGAAAATGTGTTGGCCAACCAGGAGGCTCTGGAAAATCAGATGTGTAACACCCCGTAATTTTCACCATTTATTTTTGGTGTTAGTTTATTTTAAAATGATATTTTTTTCGTAAAAATAAATAATTTATTATTTAAATTATTTTGGAATGTGTTGTGAAAATGTGTATATATATTTATATATTGTGATATATTTATATATATTTATTTTAAGTTGTTAGTTATTTATTTTAAAGGTTATATTAGCTTCGCTATTTATTTAGGCGTTTAGGATGCAGTTTTGTCGCGTAGCATTTTTTGTAATGTTGTTGGACCGACTAGGGTGATAAAATGGTACATCACGTGTGGCGTTTTATGCTGGCCGAAAATCAGTATTTTGGAGTGGAGGATGAAGAGTTTTGGTGCTTATTAAGCTAACCTTTGGATCTCTTGTAACCGCTCATTTAATCCCTCATTAACATTCTCCTAAACCCTTCATTTTTCCTTGCCATAAAATTCTGATTTTTAATAAGAGCAGTTCAGCATCATTGTCATTTAACCCACGCTGTTTTCAAGAAAAGAAAGAGAGAAAAGGAAGAGGAAAAGAAGAGAAAGGTTCAACCCGGTTTTTCCTGTCACACCTTCACGAAAATAACCGTAGACGGAGATCTAACCGTTGGATGGTCTTAAAATTTGAACAGCACGTTTAAAACATCTCTATCTTCACGTTGACCGCAGCGATTTAGATTCCGAGGTTGTTATCACCGGGAATCATGGTCGGAACAGAGCAGTATGAAATAAGAGTTTTCAACGTTCAAGAAGAAAACGCCTAGTGACTTGTTGCTACAATTATCGTTCATGGAGGAATTGGATTGCTCGCATATTTTTCAAATCCCTTTAGACTCAGCTCTCCTCCCGACGTTCCAGGTAACTAGTTGTTAACTTAGAACAATAGTGATTAGGGTATTATTCGGTATTAGATTATTACGCTAGGAATTGTTTAAAATACTTTTTGAATGAAATTATTGATGAAATTTGACGTGAATA
This sequence comes from Beta corolliflora, assembly GCA_947648045.1. NCBI lineage: Eukaryota > Viridiplantae > Streptophyta > Magnoliopsida > Caryophyllales > Amaranthaceae > Beta > Beta corolliflora. The sequence goes on from CANSZD010002106.1 coordinate 58,181, forward strand.
TACTTGAGGCATGCTGTATGAATATTGTATACAGAAAAATAATTTTCGTCTGAGTTTTAGTATTTATTCGATTTATTTGGTATTTTGTGCATTTTTGGCTTAATTGCAAAATAATTATTGAACGAATGCTAAAATTGCTGAAATTATTTTTTGTGAATCATTTTATATGTGTAGTATGTATTTCGTACCTTGGAATAATTCTTTGCCTACTGTTTACAGGTTTATTTAATTGGAATAATTCTTTAATTAAAGAATTTTCTCTTTCAACAATAATTGTTCAGTTTACATGCGTTAAAAAATGAACGATAACATGTTGTTGATTTAAGTATTTAACAACATTTTTAATATATTATGTTACTAAGAACACTACTAACGTGTGAATTTATGTGATATTTAATGGTTTGCCATTTAAGAACATAAAAATTGTTTAATTTAAATGTTTATGTTGCTAAACTTATTAGAAACTTTATATTGTTTTCAACGTAACAGTGTTGCCATAATAACATATGATAAATAAAATCATCAAATTCTGTTACTAATAATACAAATAACTTAATTATGTATGTGAAAGTCACATGTTTGGCATGCGATGTTGGGAAATTGTTCAAATTAAATTTGCAAATTTATTCCATTTCACCACAGTTACCTACTATGGGATGCGATGTTGGGAAATTCTTCAAACTAATCAGTACACTAGATAAAACTCAACGACAATGGGTTAAAGATATGGGCTTCAAGAATTTACTTAGGATCAAAATTAAGAGCATCAAACCAAGCTTTGGTCACTGGATAACATCCAAATTTGATCATGTGACATTAACATTCAGTATACGAGACAATGTCGTAGTCAATGTCAATGATGATATGCTCGGGTGGGTGCTGGGCATCCCTTCTGGACGCCATCTATATTATCATGTTCAAGAAAAATGCTTGGATTACAGTGACCTTAAGATCCAATACAAAGAAGAAACGTCATATGGTGCAATAAGAGAAGCGGAAGTGTTCAAAATGGTTTGTTCAGAAAATAATAGGAAAAAAGATTTCAAGAGACATTTCCTTTTGTACTTGTTGGGTGTTCTACTTTGTCTAACTGCGAAACGTGGCTGGATAAGTCCAAGGCACATTTATATGCTCGACAAGGCAAACAACGCAGTAGATTATAATTGGGGGAAAAATGTTCTTGATTGGCTTGTCCATTACCGCAAACAATATGACACAACAAAAGAGGGATATGGTGGTTGCGTTCTCTTTTTGGTGTTGAGTAGTAAATATCCATATTTACGTTGAAGTCCATTATTTCATGTATTATTGTACATACAAAAATCTATCACTAATGAAAAACGCAAGCAAAATATGCAGCTGGTTTACATTGACAGGATTGCACATGGGAGGAGTGTCGCATGGATCCAAGACAATTGCAGGATAGTATGTTGGGACCAAGAAAATGTTGATATGGCTTTGCTATCTGACTTGAAAGACAATGGCGAATACGGCAACGCTCAAGCTGTTGAAAATGTAACCTATGGTGCACCTTATCCTGCCATTTGAATACTAAGTTCATCAACCCTTAAGTTTTAGTGTCATGTACTTTGTAATTTGTGTGTCATATTGTAACGTAGTTCCTAATGCTTGTATATTAGTCAAACTTGTATAATTTGTAACATTTAATATAGCACCTCATTTTTTATGTAATATTTCCCCTAATTTGTTATATTGCCCTGTATTTGTTAGATCTAATATCTAAAGTATAGTCAAGTCAAAATAACCGAAGACCGTATTAATTTCCAATTAATAACATCTTATTTCAACCATAGAAAAACATGAATGTACACCTTAATATTTTTTATAGTATCATATTTGAAAAAACAATATCAAAGTACAATAACACCAAAATAACTCAAAATATGACAGACCAAACTAAGTTCAATAAATACATTTTCCAATGGCTCCTATTTTAAAATCACTAGGCCTTCACCCTTCATTCTTCCAGTTCTTCATCTTCCTATAAAAAAGAAAGAAAGAAAGAGAGAGAGATGAACTTTCCCAACCCACTTGCCAAAGAAGAATGCACTTGGGTAAGAATAAAGATGTGCAAATGCAACCCTCCAAAAATGGCAGAGATTCGTTTATCTGAAAACATAAGTAATCCAGGCAAGGCATATTACAAATGCAGAGGTTGCGGCTTTTTTTCATGGGTGAATGAGCAAGATGTTCATGAAGAAGTTGCACAAATCTTAAAGGAGGTTCGTGAATTAAACAGGTTTATCAAAAGAGTTGCTAAGATAGCAATATTTATGATATTCATTGTACTTGTAATCTCTCTAAAATGATGAACTTCATTGTTGTGAAGGTTATGTTATGTCAGATTTCTAATGTTTGAATGCCTTAGATTTCTAATATTTTGTATCTAAATTATTATTATTGTCAAGTAAAAATGGATGTATCTTTGCATATGTTCATAATCAGCTTTGCCTTCAAATTAACGACCAAAAACTTGGATCCATTATGTTGAACTTACAATAATTTCAAAATTCGTTGTGGGAAAAATAAAAATAGAATTAGAGTAAACAACTCCAAAAAATTAACCTACACCTATTTGTCCATGGCCAAGATTCGAACACGGGTTAGCAGCGTAAGCAAGTACAAGCAGTAACCAAGTTAGCGAGGTATCAGCACATTGTTCATCTTGCAATTAAAAATATTTGTACATATGAGAACTATACAAAATATTACTACCCTTTAATTATATAGTTATACGAAATAAATTACCATGCAACTACTGTAAGTATTGTGATACTAAAATAACCTCTAAATATATAGTTATACGAAATAAAATACCATGCAACTACTGTATAAGTATTGTGATATTGAAATAATTATCACGTTACTACTTCGACTCTACAAATCCATTACACCTTCTTCACTAATTGACGTTCAAGTTCTAAATGTTCAATCTGCAACTCCTAATGTTCAATCTGCAACTCCAAACATTCATGTTCTAAATGTTCAAACTGCAACGCCGAATCTGGACAAAAATTATAGCAAATAAGAAAGGCAAACGACATATAATTAATCGAAACAACGGGTTTTAAATCTCGACAACTAATTCCGGTGACAAACCGAGGATACTTCCGGCAAGAAAACACCCAATTTTAAATACGAAAATAATTCTGATGACAAAACGAAAAAACTCCGGCTACAAATGCCCAGATCTAATTCCGGCAAGACTTCCGATGATAATACGACTGAATTTTCCGGCTACAAAATCCCAGTTCTAATTTCGGCAACAAGAAAATTTTCCGGCAAGAAAAAAAAAATTACGCCAAGAACAAAATTTTCCGGCTAAGTTTTCCGGTGGTTCGTCGGTTAATAGAGAGAAAATGTAAAATTGTAAAAGGGTAATTTTCTGAGGTGAGAGAATTGTGAGGAGAGAGAAAAAATTCAAGTGGTTAGGTCCTTGGGACCCACAACAAATTTGAAATTCAAAATCAAAATTTCAGATTTTGGTTTGAAATTCCAATGAAAATTTCAACTTAGTGGAATTTGGACCCCACTTCTTCTAGCCAATGAAATCACTTGTGTATGTGGTCCCAACATAAACCAAGTTTATGTGTAGCATCTCTCCAAATCACGCTTCAAATCCTTCAAGTTTCCATTGATAAGTCTCTCTTAATTCGTGAAGCTGATTATGGCAAAGACAAAGTCCTTCAAAATCTTTGAATTGATTTCAGTTCAACGATTAATTCAATATTTTTCCAAACGGCTAAAATTTTCCCCAATTATAAAACACAATCAAAATTCACCCTTTCTTCATCATCCTTCCCCAATTTCTTTTTTCTGTTTCTCAAGAGAAATAAAAATCTCGAATTCTCGATTGTGGGTATATTTTTCAATCATCATCAAGCTTTCGTTTGGATACTCAGTAAAACCAGGTAGATTTTTACTTGTTTTTTTTAGTTTTATCTGATTATTATAATTTATAATTGGGATATTATATCAGATAACCCTGACATATAGGCCTTTTTCCCAAATAACCCCGACATTTTCACCCCTGTCTCGGATAACCCTAAACTTGTATTTTGTCATTAAACTTGACGGATTGGTTGACGGCGTTAACTATTTGGCGTTTATAATTTAAAACCTATTTTTTAAAAGAAAAAAAAGGTGTTCTTCATCTCCCTCTCTCCTGTTCTTCACCCCTATTGACATTTCTTCATCTCCTCCTCGAACCTCCTGTGCACAACCATCTCTCACCGCTGCCAATCTCATTCAAGTGATTGAAGAAGTAAAATCATACATTTTCGCCTGATCTCCGGCGATTTTGACACCAGGTAGAATTTCTTCTACTGACGAATTCCGATCTCCTTCGTCGGGATTTTCGCCTGAGAAATGGCGAAGTATACAGATCTGGCCGTCTTCGAAGCCTTCTTCTATTGATATCAACGAACTTCGATTTCCTATGAGGAAACAGAACATTCATCCTTCATTTTTGTCTCCAGTCTCATCATGTTATAATTTCTCTTTGCTCCTCTGCCGTTGAAAATTGATTCTGAAATTCATTTCGAAAATTAATTTCGAAAGTAATTTCAGAAATTGATTTCGAAATCGTTTTTGTGAAGCCATTGTTAGAGGTCATGTTGCTCAGGCGTCGTACGCTGGTGCGTGGTGGCGTGAGCTTTGATGGCGGCGGTCTGGTGCGGTGTGGACTGAGATGAGGTCATGTTCCTCTTCTTTACCAACCCCTATTAATTTCTCTCTCTTCGAATGTGGGTCTACTCGTCGGAGATGTTAGGCCGGAATTTTGTCGTTGTTGTCGTTTGTTGTGTTGATGTTGGTGTTCTCCTGTTCTTCTTCTAGTTTATTTCATGTTTCAAAAGAAACTAATTCTAACATTTGGAGGCACAATTCAAGTCCTCATCTTTTTCTTGTTCGATTCAAAGAATATCAGGGGGTGGTTGAGGAGGTGGAGGAGAGAGTTGTGAATCAGGTGGATGGAGGAGGAGAGAAAAAATCATGGTGGTGGAGGAGGTGGGAAGGAGAGAAGATGAAGACATGGAGTGAAGAACATGAGAGAGGGATATGAAGAACACCATTTTTTTTCTTTTAAAAAAATAGGTTTTTAATTATAAACGCCAAATAGTTAACGCCGTCAACCAATCCGTCAAGTTTAATGACAAAATACAAGTTTAGGGTTATCCTAGACAGGGGTGAAAATGTCGGGGTTATTTGGGAAAAAAGCCTATATGTCAGGGTTATCTGATATAATATCCCTTTATAATTATAATTCCATTTTCCCCAATTATAATCACTTGAAGAAGAATTTGTGGCGTGGATTACATGAGATTTTCTATAATATAATTCTGTTTTTCAATATTTAATTAGAAATGTTGAAGATTTTTTTTTTCGAAATATTTAGTCTATAGGAATTATTGATTTCTCCAGGATTGAAATCAATGTTGTCGAAATCAAAATCCTAGGTTTAACAGTTGAATTAATAGCTGCAACAATTACATGGGGAAAAATAGAATCCATGTTTGATTGCTTTTTTTATATTTATTGTTTTGACTTTGGGTTGCATGTTGTAAGCTGGTCATGATATAATTCTTGATGTTGATTGTTTCGATTCAGTGTTTTTATTTTATATTTTATTTAATAATTAAAAGAATACTGAGGCATGTAGTATATTAACCTCAGTATTTAGTGATGATGTTGGTAAAATATAGATGCGGTGTTCGATTAGGCAGAAGCATTCCCCAGGAAAATAAATTTTAGTATTGATCTTTGGAAATTGCTTGTAGTGTGCTTAATTTCGAAGTCATTATTGATGAAAATGTTGAAGATTTTTTTTTTTTCTGATGTTCAATATTGTGGGTCTGTTTTGAGATGTTCTAATAAATGCTGTTTTTTGAAGGTTGATACTTGAGATTGCAAATTGCAGTACTGGATTAACGGATTTAGTGATGCTACTATCACTATGAAGTGCTAAATTATCAAGACATCAGGTTGTTTCAATCCTTTTTCACTTTAATTTTACATGTTTTGCTCCCTGTTTTTTAATTGCATATTATGGCTCCTAGCATTAGAAAACATGAGTCTGGCTATGAGAAACGTAAGAAACAAAAAAATTTGAAGAGTTACAAAGGTCACAAAGAGGAGCATTAGATAAATTTATAATTAAAACACCACAGGTTCCTATTGAAAATCCAAATGTTGGTGTTGATATTGAAAATGATAAAAATATGGACAATCAAGATTTTGCTGTTGAAAATGACGATGATGTGCACATTGATATTGAGAATGATGCTTTAGATGATTCTGATAATGAGAATGTTGCCCAAGAAACATGTGAAACTTTTCCTATGCTTGATATTTTTGATCCTAGGAATTGGGATGGACTTAACTCAAAAATGATTGATTTATTAATAGTGAAGCAAGGGTCCTAAAAGAGATAATTCTTTCGTAAAAGGTCCTAAAGATAAGTCTTCTAATAGGTGATTTACTGCAAATTTATATACTAGAGCCTTATCTAATGGAGAAAAGTGTGATAGAGAATGGCTAGTTTACTCAAAAGAGCTTGATAGAGTATTCTGTTTTTGTTGCAAAATCTTTAAGAAGGGGATTGGTAGAGGTCAATTGACAAATGAAGGTTTTAGTGATTGGGCACACGTTGGTGAAAGATTTCGAGAACTGGAAAAAACAGAACCTATTGAAATTTTGAAAGATTTGAAAATGTTTGATTGTTTTCCTAATGCGGTTATTGCATATAGAATTTTATTGACCATTCCTGTTACTGTTGCATCCGAAGAGAGAAGTTTTTCCAAGTTGAAGTTGTTGAAGTCCTACTTGCGCTCTACAATGTCACAAGAACGACTTAATGGATTAGCGATGATATCTATCGAAAATGATCTTTTGGAGAAAGTAGGATATGAAGAGTTGATTGATGAGTTTGCATCAAAATATGCTAGACGAACATCTCTTTTTAAATAAAATATCTCTAGTTGGTAATTTTTCACATATCCTTGTCTTCATGATACTAGGATCATATTTATAATAAAAGCGAAGTTGTTTGAATTGTGCTGCTTCTTATTGTAAAAACAATCAAATATTTTATAGTATATATTATGTGTGTTAAAGGTTATACTTATACTTACAATAGGGGCCTCATTTTGTTATAAGAACGGGGCCACAATAATCTAAAAAAGTCCCTGTTTCCTTCATCCTCTTTGGTAAAAAATTGTTGCTGCCCATTTAATGCCTGGGTAAAAATTTCAATCACCTATTACCACCCCCTATATACATAGCCCCATGGCTTTGACAAAAAGAGTATTGGTGTGTGAAAGCTGTAAGATGAATAACAACATTCTCTAGTATAAATAGGTGTTGTATGTTTGTTGCAAATTGTGCCCAGCCTTGTGAGTTGTGAAGTAGTAATACTAAGTAGTAGTATTACGAGAGCTAGTTTGTGAGTGGAGAGAAATTGTTAAAGAGTGAGTTTATCAATTTCATGTAAGAGTGTTCTACATTGAGATAATATAAGTATGTTTTAGTGTTTACAATTGAGCAACTCTTTAATTCTTATATCCACTTATTTGTTGTTAATCTTTCCACATATTACCCTAGAATATCTTACAATTGGTATCAAGAGCCATTCGTTCCGTTAAATTTTTCGAGACCATTTTTTGGCAAAATTATCGGTCGGGGACCGATATATCGCAGTGTTATAGTCAAAAATATTTTTGGCTATCTTAACGGCCGGGGATCGTATTGCGAGGTGATTTTCCATTAGTGCACAGCCCGGGACTGTGAAGCTTGTTAGTCAGGGACCAAGCTTACTTGTGTATTGTCGGGCAACACCAAGTCACAAATGGCGGATATGGCTAGTTCATCTAGTAATATTGAGAAACTCAACAATGGAAATTACAGTACGTGGAGTACACGTATGCAATTCTATTTGTTGGGACAAGATCTTTGGGGTATAGTCAGTGGTAGTGAAGTTACAATACCAACCGATCTAGAAGAGTTAAAGAAGTGGAAGATTATTAGGGTCGGAAGAGCCATGTACGTGCTAGCAGTAACCGTCGAGGACCAGTTGTTACACCGCATCAAGGATGCGAAGATACCCAAGGAGGCATGGGACACCCTTGCAGCTTTGTTCTCGAAGAAGAACGATGCTCAACTTCAGCTTCTCGAGAATGAGTTGTTGTCGATCCAGCAGAACAGCATGACGGTGAATCAGCATTTCACCAAAGTCAAAACTTTGTGTGAACAAATCACAAAGTTAGATCCTGAAAATCCCATCACAGAGACGAGGATGCGCAGGATTATTGTCCGCGGCTTAAAGCCTAGATATAGTAGTCTTGTCACGGCAATCCGAGGTTGGGTTACACAACCATCCCTAATTGAGTTCGAAAATGTGTTGGCCAACCAGGAGGCTCTGGAAAATCAGATGTGTAACACCCCGTAATTTTCACCATTTATTTTTGGTGTTAGTTTATTTTAAAATGATATTTTTTTCGTAAAAATAAATAATTTATTATTTAAATTATTTTGGAATGTGTTGTGAAAATGTGTATATATTTTTATATATTGTGATATATTTATATATATTTATTTTAAGTTGTTAGTTATTTATTTTAAAGGTTATATTAGTTTCGCTATTTATTTAGGCGTTTAGGATGCAGTTTTGTCGCGTAGCATTTTTTGTAATGTTGTTGGACCGACTAGGGTGATGAAATGGTACATCACGTGTGGCGTTTTATGCTGGCCGAAAATCAGTATTTTGGAGTGGAGGATGAAGAGTTTTGGTGCTTATTAAGCTAACCTTTGGATCTCTTGTAACCGCTCATTTAATCCCTCATTAACATTCTCCTAAACCCTTCATTTTTCCTTGCCATAAAATTCTGATTTTTAATAAGAGAAGTTCAGCATCATTGTCATTTAACCCACGCTGTTTTCAAGAAAAGAAAGAGAGAAAAGGAAGAGGAAAAGAAGAGAAAGGTTCAACCCGGTTTTTCCTGTCACACCTTCACGAAAATAACCGTAGACGGAGATCTAAACGTTGGATCGTCTTCAAATTTGGACAGCACTTTTAAAACATCTCTATCTTCACTTTCACCGCAGCTATTTAGATTCAAATGTTTTTATCACCGGGAATCATGGTCGGAACAGAGCAGTACGAAATAAGAGTTTTCAACGTTCAAGAAGAAAACGCCTAGTGACTTGTTGTTACAATTATCGTTCATGGAGGAATTGGATTGCTCGCATATTTTTCAAATCCCTTTAGACTCAGCTCTCCTCCCGACGTTCCAGGTAACTAGTTGTTATCTTAGAACAATTGGGATTAGGGTATTATTCGGTATTAGATTATTACGCTAGGAATTCTTTAAAATACTTTTTGAATGAAATTATTGTTGAAATTTGACGTGAATATACTTGAGGCATGCTGTATAAATATTGTATACAGAAAAATAATTTTCGTCTGAGTTTTAGTATTTATTCGATTTATTTGGTATTTTGTGCATTTTTGGCTTAATTGCAAAATAATTATTGAACGAATGCTAAAATTGCTGAAATTATTTTTTGTGAATCATTTTATATGTGTAGTATGTATTTAGTACCTTGGAATAATTCTTTGCCTATTGTTTACAGGTTTATTTAATTGGTTTATCTGTTTTTGCATTTTCGTGTCTGTCAGTATATAAATCGTAAAATTTATTTATGGAGGCCGAAAAATTCATTTCTTTGTATATGATGTATTACCGTGAGTTTATTCATGTTATGTGAATTTTTGGTAATTTTTGGCCGTTTATTTCTATTTTTAATTATTATATTGGCTTTCTTGAGTATTCTGTAAATTAATGTTTAAAATTACTTTTAGAGACCTAAAATTAGAAATAAAATTTGTACCATGTCAGTAGAGTCATAATGGTAATATGATAATTTTTGTGATAATTTACTGATCTTTTTTATTAGTTTAATAATTTTTATTGTGTTTTGTTATAAGTTTGAGAATATTCTCTTTAATTATTTAAGGGATTAAAAATCAGAAATAAATTGAGACCTTTTTATATTCTTGAGAATTGATGATTTTTAAGTTACTGTGGTTATAATTGTGTATCATTATATTTACTTTTAGTCCTTGTAAAATGATTAGTCGTGTACGTTTCATTGATTTATTAAGCCTTGGAGTCGTGTACTCTTTAATTGTCGTTGTTTGAGCTTTATGGTGCGTAAAGTATTTGTTGTTGAAACTTTTGTTGTAAGTTTGTAAGCTACTACTTTGAAGAAATTTTGAAGAGATATCTTTTGATGAATTATGGGTATAAGGTCGGGTGGCATCCCTTTGACGAATATTTTTGAGATGAATAATACTTTGATGATATTTATGATTATTTTGAGATAAGAACATCCGGTGGGATAAATGTAGTCCCCGGTGAAGAACATGCCAACCACCTGGTTTGCGAACTAGGGGTACACCTGGGTTAATTGTTGTCGTCCGTGAGGTCACGGAGCTCTGCGTGTTCTACCCTGCATCGGGAGTTTGGCCATTCTTAGACACAGGCAGTGGGGAACGTAAGCCCATAGACTGACCTGGAGATTGCGATCTGACAAACCTTAGGAAGTGAATTGCGATTCACTGGCGTTCGATTTCTGACTCAATAACTGATTTATCTATGTTTTTATTATTATTGAAGTACCCTTGAGATAATTTATTCATTTTATCTTTTGGATGACTTGAGAGCTTTATGATTTTGGATGCATGTCATAGTTGTCTTGACCTTATGTTTCCTTTCTTATCAATCTATGTCTGAATTGTACTTTGATTTCTTTTGTTCTGGGAGAACTGCTAGTTACTCCCCACTGATTGTGGATGTTTGTTGATATATTTTGCAGGTGATGTTGATGGGAATCTTCTTTGTTTTGGGCTCTGGTTGAGTTGTGAGCATTAAAAAGCTAGATGTTTTAGGCCTAGACTTTTAATTAGTTTGAGAGTCAGTTTTCTCTTTTAGATATTACTCTAATTAATTTAAATTATTTATACTATTTATATATGTTGGTTTTATCACTTAGTTATTTAAACGCATTTCTTGTAGTAGTGACATTCCCAGAAGACGATGTTTCCGCCATCGTCCTATTAATACTATTATTATTTCTTTCTTTTCCGCTTTGAAATTCTAGGGTGTTACAGTTGGTATCAGAGCAAAACGCTCCTAAACTCTGAAATAGAGTTGCTAATGATTCTTTAGAATTATTAGTTAGCCATAGGAGATAAAATTTGTTTAGAATTAAGTTTAGTAGTTTCACTATAATGAGAGTGTGATGGGTAGAGTAAGTAAAGGGAAGCCTTATGGGAATGTGGTGTGCTCTCATGCTTATGGAGCATATGTTATATGTATAGTTACTTGTATTATTGGTGGAATTAGTCTACTAAGTTTGCTAATCTTATTTGCAGGGCCTCTTACATGTAATTTATTTTCACTTTTATCAGAGTGCGCAGCGAAAGCGAAGTAATTTATAGCCTTCTTGGTTTAGTTGTGTGTTTTGCAATTTAAAAATAAGCTTTAATTTTATTTTAATATAGTCTTGTGTGTTGCATTGCATTTATTTTATTTGCTAGTTGCTTGATAGTATATGTTATTATGTGAGACAGTACGTATATACTTTCTGTTCTTTTTCAATTAAGTACTACATATCTGTTTTATTATTTACAAAACTTTCCAGTTTGAATTTATATTCCAAATTATATTTTAGATCTTTGAACTTAATAAATTTTATACTTATGTTAGAGTTATTTTCAGATTTTCAAATTTTGTTATTGTTAATATTTTGACATACTCTTTTGAAAAACGTTTAATTTCAATTGTTTTATAATGGTTTGGAAAAAGAAAGGGGTTATGAAATTGTCTTTCAAGATCTTCTTCAAATTTCTCTTACCGTCTTTGACTATCTATATTTATAAATATTTTCCTTTTAATATTTTTATTTTTCATGCTAATCCTTGTTTAGCCTTTAATTATGGTAATAAGTTTTGTAGTATTTGAAAATAAAAGTACTTTAATGAGTTGTCTTGGTGTTAGATTGAAATGTAGACGCAACCTATTTTGTTTTAAAGGTTAGCATTCAACAACTTTTACTTTACTTACTTTTCTTATTAGCATTATTTTTCGAACTCAAATACGTGAAAGGATCTCGTATACTATTTGTTGTTTCTTGTTTAAATATTTAGTGCTTTCTCATTTCATAGCAAAATTTTGGTTGTTTTCTTTACTTCTTATTTAGTTATCTGACTTTAACTATTTTGTTTTATATTCTTTGGAAAAGAAATTTATATACTCAGTCTAAATTTTAAACTTATTTGAGTTGATATTAAGTCATAATGGGTGATTCCTTTGACTTGTATGTCAATTTGATAAGTCTAAATTTTAAACTTATTTGAGTTGATATTGAGTCATAATGGGTGATTCCTTTGACTTGTATGTCAATTTGATAAGTTGACACATTTTATCTATTTGATTTAATTTCCTTTTTGAGTTGACATTAAGTTTATATTGGGTGATTCCGTTAAAATTTAATGTTGATTTGATAAGAAGGCTTTCAAATATTATTTTGTTGATACTAGGTTGCAATGGGTGGTTCCATGCACATTTGTGTCGACTTGGCAAATTTTATAATTGTTGTTAATAATTTATTACTTTATCGCCTATTTATTATTAGTGTTTCGTCGTTGTGAAATTTATTTTAAAGTTTTCAATTTCTTTTGCGAACTTTAATTTTCATATATATGTTTAGGAGGACGTACACTCTTATAACATATGTCATGACTTGTGTTCGTAAGTGCTATTTTAATAAAGCAGCTAGCTACTCTTTATTAAAGTGTTCTTATCTCTTTAAGTGGAGTAAAAGCCCGTGTGGTTACCTCTATTTAAATTGGTTTGGCTATCTATTTACGAACTTTTTCTTCTTGATTTCTTTTCTAAAAATATATTTGTATGGTCGGATTTACTCTTTTATAATTTTACGTAAATGTTTATTCCTGCTTCTTTTACAAAATTACCTATAGTTTATTGTGCAAAAGTTCTTTTTTACCTTAAACTTTCTAATACTTGTCTTTGGTTCTTTCACATTTTATAAAATGATTGTTGTTACCGTGCTTCTTTACTATACAACTCTTTTGGTCTTCCAAAATAAAATATATATTATTTGAGCTATCAAATTTTATACATGAAAAGTTGTTTAGTTCTTAACTAAAATCCATCGATTTCTGTTTTCTTAATGTTCTTTATCTAGAGTATTTTCTTTTGTCTCTTGGTTGTTTTAAAGTTTCGAGGACGAAACTCTTTTAAGGGGGAGTGATTGTAACACCCCGTAATTTTCACCCTTTATTTTTGGCGTTAGTTTATTTTAAAATGATATTTTTTTCGTAAAAAGAAATAATTTATTATTTAAATTATTTTGGAATGTGTTGTGAAAATGTGTATATATATTTATATATTGTGATATATTTATATATATTTATTTTAAGTTGTTAGTTATTTATTTTATAGGTTATATTAGTTTCGTTATTTATTTAGGCGTTTAGGATGCAGTTTTGTCGCGTAGCGTTTTTTGTAACGTTGTTGGACCGACTAGGGTGATGAAATGGTACATCACGTGTGGCATTTTATGCTGGCCGAAAATCACCATTTTGGAGTGGAGGATGAAGAGTTTTGGTGCTTATTAAGCTAACATTTGGATCTCTTATAACCGCTCATTTAATCCCTCATTAACATTCTCCTAAATCCTTCATTTTTCCTTGCCATAAAATTCTGATTTTTAATAAGAGAAGTTCAGCATCATTGTCATTTAACTCACGCTGTTTTCAAGAAAAGAAAGAGAGAAAAGGAAGAGGAAAAGAAGAGAAAGGTTCAACCCGGTTTTTCTTGTCACACCTTCACGAAAATAACCGTAGACGGAGATCTAACCGTTGGATCGTCTTCAAATTTGGACAGCACGTTTATAACATCTTTATCTTCACTTTGACGGGATCGATTTAGATTCCGAGGTTTTGATCACCGGAAATCATGGTCGGAACAGAGAAGTACGAAATAAGAGTTTTCAACGTTCAAGAAGAAAACGCCTAGTGACTTGTTGCTACAATTATCGTTCATGGAGGAATTGGATTGCTCGCATATTTTTTGAATCCCTTTAGACTCAGCTCTCCTCCCGATGTTCCAGGTAACTAGTAGTTATCTTAGAACAATAGTGATTAGGGTATTATTCAGTATTAGATTATTACGCTAGGAATTGTTTAAAATACTTTTTGAATGAAATTATTGATGAAATTTGACTTGAATATACTTGAGGCATTCTGTATGAATGTTGTATACAGAAAAATAATTTTCGTCTGAGTTTTAATATTTATTCGATTTATTTGGTATTTTGTGCGTTTTTGACTTAATTGCAAAATTATTATTGAACGAATGCTAAAATTGCTGAAATTATTTTTCTTGAATCATTTTATATGTGTAGTATGTATTTCATGCCTTGGAATAATTTTTTTCCTACTGTTTACAGGTTTATTTAATTGGTTTATCTGTTTTTGCATTTTCGTGTCTGTCAGTATATAAATCGTGAAAATTATTTCTGTAGGCCGAAAAATTCATTTCTTTGTATATTATGTATTACCGTGAGTTTATTTATGTTATGTGAATTTTTAGTAATTTTTGGGCGTTTATTTCTATTTTTAATTATTATATTGGCTTTCTTGAGTATTCTGTAAATTAATGTTTAAAATTACTTTTAGAGACCAAAAATTAGAAATAAAATTTTCACCATGTCAGTAGAGTCATAATCGTAATATGATAATTTTTGTAATAATTTATTGATTGTTTTTATTAGTTTAATAATTTTTATTGTGTTTTGTTATGAGTTTGAGGATATTCTTTTTAATTATTTAAGGGACTAAAAATCAGAAATAAATTGTGTTCTTTTTATATTCTTGAGAATTGATGATTTTTAAGTTACTGTGGTTATAATTGTGTATCATTATATTTACTTTTAGTCCTTGTAAAATGATTAGTCGTGTGCGTTTCATTGATTTATTAAGCCTTGGAGTCGTGTACTCTTTAATTGTCGTTGTTTGAGCTTTGTGGTGCGCAAAGTATTTGTTGTTGAAACTTTTATTGTAAGTTTGTAAGCTACTACTTTGAAGAAATTTTGAAGAGATATCTTTTGATGAATTATGGGTATAAGGCCGGGTGACATCCCTTTGACGAATATTTTTGAGATGAATAATACTTTGATGATATTTATGATTATTTTGAGATAAGAACATCCGGTGGGATAGATGTAGTCCCCGGTGAAGAACATGCCAACCACCTGGTTTGCGAACTAGGGGTACACCTGGGTTAATTGTTGTCGTCTGAGAGGTCGTGGGAGTTCGCGTGTTCTACCCCCGCATCGGGAGTTTGGCCATTCTTAGACACAGGCAGTGGGGAATGTAAGCCCATAGACTGACTTGGAGATTGCGATCTGACAAACCTTAGGAAGTGAATTGCGATTCACTGGCGTTCGATTTCTGACTCAATAACTGATTTATCTATGTTTTTATTATTATTGAAGTACCCTTGAGGTGATTTAATCATTTTATCTTTTGGATTACTTGAGAGCTTTATGATTTTGGATGCATGTCATAGTTGTCTTGACCTTATGTTTCCTTTCTTATCAATCTATGTCTGAATTGTACTTTGATTTCTTTTGTTCTGGGAGAACTGCTAGTTACTTCCAACTGATTGTGGACGTTTGTTGATATATTTTGCAGGTGATGTTGATGGGAATCTTCTTTGGTTTTGGGCTCGGGTTGAGTTGTGAGCATTAAAAAGCTAGATGTTTTAGGCCTAGACTTTTAATTAGTTTGAGAGTCAATTTTCTCTTTTAGATATTTCTCTAATTAATTTAAATTATTTATACTATTTATTTATGTTGGTTTTATCACTTAGTTATTTAAACGCATTTCTTGTAGTAGTGACATTCCCAGAAGACGATGTTTCCGCCATCGTCCTATTAATACTATTATTATTTCTTTCTTTTCCGCTTTGAAATTCTGGGGTGTTACAAGATGTCTGGAGTTTCCGTCAAGGATGAAGAGAAAGCTCTTTTTGGCAACAAGAAGTCAAATAAGGGAGGTGATAAGACAGGCGAGTCAAGTAATCAACCTGGCAAGTCAAATAGACAGTCAGGGGGATTCAGAAAAGGACAACGTAGAGGAGGCTTCCATCGAGGGGGAGCTCGACAAGATCGACAACATGACGAGAAGGAAGGTAAAAATCAAACACGGCGAAATGTTGTGTGCTATAATTGCAAGAAGAAGGGACACTATGCTCGAGATTGTTGGTCTAAACCAGCAGAAGGGAATACTGCAACTTCAGCGGAGCACGAAAGCTGAAGTGAAGTCGAGTGGGATGCACAAGCATCCAACGCAGTTGAAGATGAGCAGATCTTCGACATAGAGGTAGTGTCGCCCAGCAGCAAAGAACCAGAGGAAGCTGCATTTGTCATAGTCAACGACAAGATGATCAATTACAAAGATGATTGGATCATTGATTCTGGTTGCTCCAATCACATGACTGGAGACAAAGAGAAATTTATGAGCATGTCCGAGTACAAGCGTGGTTGAGTTGTGATAAGAACAAACAACTTAGAATTGCCAATAACCCATATTGGCAAGGCAATGGTGATTCCACGATTTAGCAACAAGCAAGTTCAGCTGGATAATGTCTACCATGTTCCTGGTATGACCAAGAACTTGTTGTCAGTTTCGCAACTAACGGCATCCGAAAACCATGTTGTTTTCGGCCCTCGTGACATAAAGGTGTACAAGACGATGGAAGGAAATTCTTCTCCAATCTTGGAGGGACGACGTCTTGAATCAGTCTACGTGATGTCTGCTCAGACAGCATATGTAGACAAGGCGAGGAAAAATGAGACAACTGATTTATGGCATGCACACTTGGGTCACGTGAGCTACAACACGCTCAAGGTGATGATGAAGAAGTCAATGCTCAAGGGTCTTCCTCAACTAGATGTCAAGGAAGATATAGTTTCCGCTGGATGCCAATTTGGTAAAGCACCTCAACTTTCGTATGATGATTCAAAGTTCAAATCGAAGGAACCATTGGAGTTGGTTCACTCAGATGTGTTTGGTCCAGTAAAGCAACATTTGGTGAGTGGCTTACGCTACATGATCACTTTCATTGACGATTTTTCAAGATATGTCTGGGTCGATTTCATGAAAGAGAAATCTGAAGCATTTGGCAAGTTTAAGCTGTTTAAGGAAACAATAGAAAAAGAAGTTGGCGGCAAAATTCGGTGCCTACGTACCGACAATGGAGGAGAGTATACATCCAGAGAATTTTTTCAATACTTGCAAGATTGCAAGATCCGACGCCAACTCACTTGTCCAAATACTCCACAGCAAAATGGAGTAGCTGAAAGAAAGAATCGACACCTTCTTTGAGACATGCGGGAGCATATTACATGCTAAGAACGTGCCACCACTTTTTTGGGTCGAGTGTATGAAAACAGCGACACATGTGACAAATCGATTACCTCAGGCGAGACTGGATTTTGTCTCACCATTTGAGAAGCAAAGGAAGATGAAGCCAACAGTGAGTCATTTTTGAGTTTTCGGACGTGTATGCTACGTCTTTGTTCCTGAGCATATGCGTAGCAAGTTTGATAAGAAGGTTTTTTGCTGTATCTTTGTGGGATACGATGATCACAAAAAAGGTTGGAGGTGTTGTGATCCAACAACTGATAAATGTCACGTGTCACGAAATGTGGTGTTTGATGAAGCAGCTATGATGAGGATGTAAAAGAGCCAAGTAGCTATGATGAGGCAGCTCGAAGCAGAGATTAGAGAGAAGCCATGGAAGAAGAAATTCAAGCTCTGCACCAGAACGAGACTTGGGAGTTAGTACCAAAGCCTCGAGAAGTTCAACCTATTTCTTGCAAATGGGTATACAAAGTGAAGACTAGACCTGATGGTACCATTGAAAGGTACAAGGCACGACTTGTAGCTCGAGGATTTTCTCAGCAATATGGGCTAGACTATCATGAAACATTTAGTCCAGTTGCGAAGATTACTACAGTACGTGTTTTACTAGCACTTGCAGCTAGTAATTCTTGGAAGCTCTTGCAGATGGACGTCAAAAAATGCATTTCTACATGGTGAGTTGGATCGAGACATCTATATGGATCAACCTAAGGAGTTCGAGAGTCAATCTTATCCACACTATGTATGCAAGTTGAAGAAGGCGCTTTATGGCTTGAAGCAAGCACCACGCGCCTGGTATGGAAAGATAGCGGAGTTTTACGTTGCGAGTGGTTATTCTCAGCAGCACCGACTGATTCGAGCTTATTTGTGAAAGCTCAAGATGGAAAGTTAGCAATAGTTCTTGTATATGTGGATGATCTTATCATCACAGGAGATTTTGAAGAGGAGATTCAACAAACAAGAGCTGATCTTTCAGTACGTTTTCCAATAAAGGAGCTTGGAGAACTAAAACATTTTCTTGGTCTTGAAGTGGAGCGGACTAAGGATGGGATATTTCTATGCCAATAGAAATATGCCCGTGATCTTATAGAAAAATATGAAATGGTCGATTGCAAGCCTATGTCAACTCCAATGGAGGTTAATGCAAGGTTATGTTCAGTCGAAGGCAAAGATCTAGAAGATGTGACTATGTACCGACAATTGGTGGGAAGTCTTATCTATCTCACGTTAACCAGGCCAGGTATTGCATATGCAGTGAGTGTGATTAGTCGGTTCATGCAAAAACCGATGAAACGTCACCTGGAGGCAGTACGACGGATATTAAGGTACGTGAAAGGGACCATTGACTATGGAATCCTGTACCACAATGATAAAGAGTTTGACGTTGTCGGATATTGTGATGCTGACTATGCTCGTGATCTCGACACACGTCGGTCAACTACTGGTTATGTTTTCAATCTGGGTTCTGGAGCAATCTCTTAGTGTAGCAAGAGACAACCAACAGTGTCATTGTCAAGTACAGAAGCTGAATATCGAGCAGCGGCTATGGCAGCACAAGAGTGTGTGTGGTTGACGCAATTACTCAAGGATCTACATCAACCAATTGATCTAGGAATCAAGTTAGTCTGTGATAATCAGTCTGCGATATGCTTAGCGGAAAATCCTGTTTTTCACGCAAGAACAAAACATGTGGAGGTACATTATCGTGAGAAGGTTCTATGGGGTGAGATTGAACTTGAACAAGTGAAATGGGAGGACCAAGTTAATGATATATTCACAAAGGTCTTGGAGGACCAAAGTTTGAAAAGTTCCGGAAACAACTTGGTATGACCTCTAGACTATCTCTGAGAGAGAGTAGTCGTTGAGAAGGAGTTTTGATACATAACACCGTCCACTCTGTCTCTTTCCTTCATCCTCTTTGGTAAAAAAATTGCTGCTGCCCATTTAATGCCTGGGTAAAAATTTCAATCACCTATTACCACCCCCTATATACATAGACCCATGACTTTGACAAAAAGGGTATTGGTGTGTGAAAGCTGTAAGATGAATAGCAACATTCTCTAGTATATGTTGTATGTTTGTTGCAAATTGTGCCCAGCCTTGTGAGTTCTGAAGTAGTAATACTAAGTAGTAGTATTACGAGAGCTAGTTTGTGAGTGGAGAGAAATTGTTAAAGAGTGAGTTTATCAATTTCATGTAACAGTGTTCTACAGTAAGATAATATAAGTGTGTTTTAGTGTTTACAATTGAGCAACTCTTTAATTCTTATATCCACTTATTTGTTGTTAATCTTTCCACATATTACCCCAGAATATCTTTCATGTTTTTCATGTTGCAACTTTGTCTAATAGCCTATTTAGGCAAAGCTGAAGGAATATGATCTGTTATTGCCTTTGCAACAACCATCTTGCATGGAAAATGAAGCTCTTGCTTCCTAATTAGAGAGAAAAAATGGAAGTCTTGAGCAATATTATAGCCGAGAATCTCTGGCAAGGACTAAGCTATACTTCCTAAGTTCCATAAAGAATGCTACACTTGAGCTTTTACGGGTTCCCAATGCACAACTTTGACCATTAACAGCTTTAAATACTGTGTTACCAATCTAACAAGATCGCACATGGCTACTGTATATACTACTATATAGTATATAGTGGTGAGAATTTGTGGTTAAAGTTTGTAAATTTTTACTCTAATAATGCTAGTTGCATTCTTTATGGAGTGGAGGAAGTATTTTGCAATAATCTGGGGAATACATGATTAAAGGAGAAAGTTGAGACTCTAAAAAACTCAGTTAAGTTCCTTCACTGAGCAGATCTACGCGGACAAGTTTATTTACAGACTTCTTTAGAGCAGAGAACAGAAAAATTATATAGCTGCCATTCAGAATTGTGTCCAGCACAATCATAGTTTTCTTGCAGGATAATAGAAATGCTGCAGTATATGCAGAATTGTAGCAACTGCACTTACCGTTAGCAACCAATGATTCAGCAGCTTCTGCATTATCAAGAGCAGGCGCATCTACCAGAGATGATGATGTGACAGCAATACCCTCCTCCATTCAACTATTCAACACAAGTATAGAAAAGTTAACCAAGACAACACTATGAGTATAAACAATATATCCATCACAGAAAACACAAAACATTGATTAAAAGTACATGAAAAGTAATGTTAAATGGTACGAAAAGACAAGTATGTGCATTAAAACTAATAACAAACAACAAAAATCAACACAAGCTAGAGAATAGAATTCAAGTCAACCAGGCTTGCAAACATTCATTACTCATTTTGTTAACACCAAAAGAAGCAAGCTTAGTTTGACCTTCAACATCAGCCAATCTGTTAACACCCATTATATTATTACTTGGAATACCCTTTAAGCAAGAGCATGACATCGCAACCTAACAAATACACAGATAATGTGGTAATAAATAATGCCTCTTAATGTTTTAGTTGGGAATCTTTATCCTCAGATTTCCTCCTTTTTTCACCAAAATCTCTATGTGATATTTTTCTTAAAGAGTATTAGAAGGAAACGTACAATTAAGAAAGCCTTGATTCTTCGAACAATTTAAATCCAGGAACCCAATATGCAATTTTTACCAACTACATTGTGTCAACCATGAATAGCACCAAGATTATGATCAACTACAGCTTAAAAAATGCACCAAGCAAGCAGAACACCTAGAGGAACTAATCTTGACCCAAAGATAAGCGTATGTCGAAGTTCGAATTAGTCAAAGAGGTGGGTTTCCAATGGGTTTCTTGCTTTTGGACCAATCTTCCATTTGACTAGGCACATCATAAACAAATTGAATTATCAACTATGTAAATGATCCATATTAATTGGAGTGCTTCAGTTATGCTTAATTAGTTGGAATATTTCCGCAATGTTAGCACCACCTAAATGTTTGTATATGACCTTTTTGTCAAATGAACAAAATCAATTCTTAATTGAAATTAGTAGCTTAAAGCAATCCAACCCCAATATAATAACGAATATAGATGTTCCGGTATGGAATAAGTGGTATGGAGTGAACCGGTATCTCCTCTGTATAGTAAGCCGGTTTGATGTCCTGCAAGGTAGAACACGTAAACTATCCTCGGGGGTTGATACGAGGAACGCCCCTCCGATGCCTAAGTCAGTAAAGGGTAAAGCCGGTATATCTCAAGTAGAGTATATTAGTATATGTGAACGTACCTTATGACTCAGATCATCGGCATATTTATAGGAGCCGGCAGTATCCTTAGCAAGATAGGACACTGCTCCTATTGGTTGGATACAATTCTATCATCTTCTAATACTTATCTTTAGGCCCATAGGTCCACGGAGTAAGTAATGGATCAACCCAGGCCCATTTGGCAATGGCCCAGGTGATGTACACCGGTAAGGTATACAACGTGACCGGCATGAAATACACACCGGTATCGGGCTTAGCTCATACTCTGTAAATTGGGTTTCCTTTGACTGAGGTAACCATGGCGGTCTAACTGGACCGGTTGAGAACTTGTACAGCCCCCATACAACTAGCCCCCAAGCCGGTATGTCTGGTACGGGCATATCCCGCTTATTAAATATTGAACCGTTATGGATGGTATGAAAATCATGTTGTCATCCTCAAGCCGTTTAGAAATTTCCGGAGATGGGGTTAGTTAACGGAATACGAATCGTCACCTTGATCTTCGTGATGACTTGACTAGTGTGTCAGTAACTGCTCACAGCTGGTTCTGAGCGCGAAATACACGTGGCAAGATCGGGACGCGAAGACGAAACGTCACTTAATCCGAGCCATAAAGCTCTCTATAAATAGTGCTTGGCCAAAGTCATTTTCACGCTTCCACATTGCTCTCGCACTTTCAAGCGCTTACTCCCAGCATATTCTGAGTCTTAGCGTCATCCAGTTACCAGCCTTTCGTCGTGATATTCCGAGCTGTGACCAACCATTCTTATCAACTCTCTTACCGGTTGATTTCGGTGTCAGCTCCTGCTCTTTTTCTTCTCTCCAGGTATTTCACAGAACTTCTTCTTACGCAATTTCTTCTTTTAATCATGTCTTCTCATTCTGACTCTCAAAATGTTTCTGAAAGCCCCCAATCCTTAACCGATAGCGACTTTAATTCTGATAGCGAATCCTCTAGTCCCACCGTGTCTAGTAATTCTCCGGTTGTAAACCCTCCCAAAGAACGTAGGAGTAAATCCGGCCATGATTGTAGCACCTCCGGTAGGGCTCTTGGAGAACCGACACTGCATGCTTCTCCCCTTACCGCCATTAGGGCTTTCGAAGATACCATAGGAGTACCGGTATCCGGCCAGTACGGTACCATGCTGGGGATAGCAGAACGCTCCCCTCTATTATTTCCCTACCTGGCCGGTAATCCTAAAGTTCTCCCTGGTGAACCTTCATCTTCCGCGACCGGCAGGGAGTATGACGAGAATGCACCGCACTCCATCTCATCGACAGTGGTGGGAATGATGACGCCGGGCTTAGAGGATGAAGCATCTAGCGTTGCCGCTCGAAGATGTGGCCAGCGTTGTTCACGATATGATGTCGGACGGAGAATCGGTATCCCCGGGAGGCCGACGAAGATGAAGACCCGACCGAGAGATCATCCGGAAGATGATGATGAAACGCCGGACGACCTCTACATGCCGCCATGCGAGGCCTAAGCATCCCTCCTTTGTGCAAATTGACAAAAGCCGGAGGAGGACGGCATTGAGATATGAGTTACGCCGCAAGGGGGCCGAATAATTCGCCTTTCCCGACGAGTACGAATTGGTGCTACTGTCCGAAGGATGCTTAGGGTGACAGTTGCCCGCCTCGGCACGTGGCGATCTACGCCCATATGTTGGATTTTGGGTTGAGGTTTCCCCTAGACCCCTTTATAGTTAAGATATTCAAGGCTCGGAACATCTGCGTCGTCCCAGCTTACGCCGCTATCATGGCGCAATCGATCTCGCTACGCCTGGACCGTCCGGTATAAGAGATTTCCTGAAACTTTGAATCTCTTCCGGAAACTTCACTGGATTAAAGAAGACGGTTCCACGAAGGGCAAGGGGATGGATGTCTATGTACACCAAGCCCAAGAAGCTGACGGTGTATCCGAAACTGACATCTCTGAAGAACTGGCAGCCTCGTTTCTTCTGGGTTCGAGTGCCAGATAATTTTCCCCTTCGCCGGTATTGGACGAAGCCCCGTCCCAGGATGGAACATATTCCTGACCGGCGTCTGACACGCCGAGAGTTGGAGGCGTATAAGTTTTTTTATGCTTCCACCATGCCGGGACCTAAAGGTGGCAAACCTGTACCCATACCGCTAACCTGGTTCCCGCATTCCAAGTATATCTTGGGCAATGCGCCCCTTTCGGCCCTTGGCTTTTGCCAATCGGAACCTCATGGTAATCGTGGGCCCTATCGGCCTTTGAAGAAGTTCGCTATTTGCATGTACTATTTGTTCTTCAGTGTTTACTTTTAATGTATCTGACCTGTTCCCTTTTGATTTTGCAGGCCGGGAACACCTGATTCGGGAAGCTCTCCACCTCAATCTCAACTTCATACCGGTCAGCAACATGCCTCCTAAGCCTGCAAAGAGATTCACCTCTATTCCCCCCAGCATTGGCGACCGGGGTGGAAAGCAAAGTCGGGGTGCCGGTCGCGGTGATGTTGGTGAGCTCCCGCCTCCTTCAAAGAAGATTGCTCCTGCACCTCAGAAGAGGAAAGCTGAGGGGGAGGGCGACAAAGAGACAAAGCGGCCTACCTCCAAAGTTTATCGCATGGACAAATCCGAGAAGGAGGTCCTAGTGTCTGAGACGGACCCCAAGGCCAGACTCTCTAGGCGCGTAGCTGAGGTGGGAACCTCTTCCTTACGGCCAAAGATTTATAAGCAGCTGACTCTACCAGCCATGATCCCTGAACTGGAGCCCTTTGCCCGCTTGCGGGAAGGCGAAGCTTCATAGAACAAGCTGGAGTGGAGGTGCCTTGGAGATCCTCCGGGAAGAGGTGGTCCCGGTCCCCCGTGCATGACGGTGAGCTATTTCAACCCAAGCTTAATGTTCTTGATGACGAGTCCCTGCTGCTGGACCGTCCTCTCGAGGGCGGTAACTTGGGTTATCGGCTCCTGAAAGGTCTTCAGTTGAAGTACGACATGCCGGTTGACCAGATCCAAGCTGCTGCCGCTGTTCACGCTCATAACCTGGCCGTGGTAAGATATTTAGAATATATTTTTTTTTTTTTTGCGAGTATCATAACGGTTTTATATTATAAATATCCTTGTTTAACTTTTCTTGTGTTTTGCAGTCAGCGCATTCCGGTAAAGAACTCTGTGATCTTTACCGGTACTTTCAGGGTGCGTACTACGGTGAGGTTGAAGATCACCAGGCCACCCAGAATCAGCTTACCGCGAAGAACGCGGAGTTTGTGAACGTCACCAACGAGAGAAACAAGCTGAAGTCGGCGCAGGCCGACCTGGATAAGGGCAAGACAGACCTCCAGACTGCCAAAGTGGAGGCTGCCAGCTGTAAGCTCCTCGTGAAGAACAAAGACGTTGAACTTCAGAAAGTGAAAGATGAGCTGACAGCTGCGAAGGGCCGGGAAGCCAACGCGGTGGCTGAATACCGGCGGTCCATGGACTTTGTCCACCGCTTAGCCAACCGGTACAACGGGAATTGGGCCGCCGCTATGCGGTGTACTAGGCACACCTTCCCCGACTTGGACTGGAGCAAGGTTGAGAAGGCCCATGGTCGCCGGGAATTCGAGACCCCGGTGGAGGGCGAAGAATTGGACTTCGGGGCGACGGAGGTCGACATAGCCAACACCGACCCTCGAGTTGAATTCGAGGAAGATGAGCCGGAGGCTACTGGGGAACAGGCCGACTTGGGAGCTAAGGATGATCCTGCTAACGACGTCGTCATTCTTGACAAGAGTCCTGACGGCCCCAAACCTGAAACGGCTGCTGATGACGGCAAGGCTCCATCTTCTGAAGCTGCTCAGGGCGCTTAGCTTAGGTCTTCCTCACCCCTCACATCTTTCCCGGTCGGGCCGTCTGTGGCCGACCTTAATTTTGGATAATTTTGTTCCTAGGCTAGACTATGATGTAAATTTGATTTTCACATTAATGGAATTTACTTTACCAACTCTCGTGTCGGCTGTGCAATTATTTTGTTACTTATTTCTTCGTTCATTTTCTTTTACCATATCGGCAGATCCGCACGGGTTTGTAGACCGGTAAATAGTTTTATTTTACTATTTTATTCCGACAGATCCACTAGGGTCATTGACCGATTCTCAGGCGAGATGTATCCTGCCGGCAGATCCACGAGGGTCATTGACCGTCAGTGTGTACCTTGGGTTGGCAGATCCTCGAGGGTCATTGACCATCCCCAAGCTTCATGCTTGCTTGTTTTAACCTGACGGCAGATCCACTTAGGTCATTGACCGTCCGACACCTTGATATTGTTAGTTTCTCTTGACGGCAGATCCACGCATGTCATTGACCGTTAAGAAACTTTTAATAACTCGTACACATAATATGTTAACGGAAATTCGTCTTATTAAAAATGGATAACACTGGTTCAGGCTAAGATGCCATAATACTAAGTAATGCTAAAATTGGCAACAATGCCGTTCTATTCTAGCTTGCTATGTAACTAGACTAAGAAACATGATAAAACGAAGTATTTCTTGAGGACGCTGGCATTCCAGCTGTTTTTGAGCGGCTTGCCCGACATATCCTCTAGCCGGTAAGCACCTGGGACTATTTCCTCTTTCACGAGGTATGGCCCCTCCCAGTTCGCCTTTCCAGTAAACACCGTAAGCACCTGGGTAAACACCGTCAGCTTGCCCTCGGCATGAGCCTTTCCAGTGGCCGCTGTGCGTCTGAGCTCTAGGTCTCCCTTCTTGATCGGCCGGCTTTTCACTCGTTTGTTGTAGGCCTTGCTTATCCGATCTTTGTACGCTGCTGACTTGAGCTCCGCCGTGAGCCTAACTTCTGGCAGGAGGTCGAGGTCTTCTCGGTGCAGTTTGTCATTCAGCTCTGGGTCGTAGTTCAGGATCCGCCAGTTAGGCAATCCGACTTCGACTGGTAACACCGCCTCGGCCCCGAATGCCAGCCTGAACAAGGTCTCCCCTGTTGCTTCTTTTTCGGTGGTCCAGTTGGACCATAGTACTGCCGGGACCATGTCGGCCCAGGCACCCTTCAAATCATCCAACTTTTTCTTGAGGGCGATCAGAATTTGCTTGTTGGCGGCTTCGGCTTGGCCATTACTCTGGGGATGACACACAGATGAGTATGCGAACTTGATGCCATACGGGCTCAAGAAGTTCTTTATTGGTCCGCAGTCGAACTGGACGCCATGGTCCATGACTATCCCCATAGGAATTCCAAACCTTGTGATAAGATTTTGCCAGATGAACTTCCTAACCTGATTAGCCGTTATCTTTGCAGTCGGCTCAGCCTCGATCCACTTTGTGAAGTAATCGATTCCGACTATTAGAAACTTCCTTCCTCCAGATGCTGGTGTGAATGGTCCTATGATATCCATCCCCCACTGAGCAAAAGGGATTGGATTCAGGATCGGCTGCAAATCATGTGCCGGTTGGTGTATGACCGGTGCAAATCTTTGGCATTTGTCGCATTTCTTCACGTATTCCTGTGCATCCGTCAGTATTGTTGGCCAGTAGAAACCGGCCCTCAGGGCCTTCAGTGCCAGTGTCTTTCCACCGATATGGTTTCCACATACCCCTTCGTGGATTTCTTCAATGATTTTCGTGGCCTCGTGGGCCGTTACGCACCTCAGGAGCGGGAGTGAAAGACCTTTCTTGTACAGTTGGCCTTGGAAAACACAGAACCAAAGAGCCTCTCTTTTCATCTTTTTTGCCCCCATCTTATCGGTGGGTAAGCTTTCAATCAGCTTGTACGCCAATATACCGTCGTACCATTCCTTCTTCTGGATGTCTTCATTCACCTCCACCTTGGCGGTCTCTATGCTTCTTTCCGGCAGCATCTCTATCATGACGCTGCACTTGAGATCTGTGGTGCTTGAACTTGCTAGCTCTGACAGAGCGTCAGCTGCCATATTTTCTATTCGAGGGACCAGTACCACCTCGAAGCTCTACAGTGCAGCCGTTATCTGCTTTACCTTTTGTAGGTACTTCTGCATTACCGGCTCCCTGGCTTCGTAGGTGCCCTCAATCTGGCTTGATATGAGCTGGGAATCCGTTGTCATCCGTATTTTCTTCGCTCCGGACACTATGCACAAACTGATTCCCGCTATTGCAGCTTCGTACTCCGCTTCGTTGTTGGACGCCATAAACCCAAAGCGAACGACATATTCGAACGTGTCCCCTTCTGGAGACGTCATGACCACCCCGGCGCCTGCTCCTGTTTGGGCCACTGAGCCGTCTACAGATATCTGCCAGGTGCCGGGTGGTCCCTCAATTTCGTCGCCTGCGGTCTCAACAATGAAGTCGGCCAAAGCTTGTGCTTTGATAGCTGTTCGTGGCCGATACTCGATATCAAACTCGGACAGCTCTATTGCCCATTTCAGCAACCTGCCGGTTGTATCTAGTTTGTGAAGCGCCTTCTCTAACGGCTAATTTGTGAGCACCTGGATTGTATGAGAGTCGAAGTATGGTCGAAGTTTTCTTGCCGCTATCAGCACGATGTATGCCATCTTCTCCAGCAATTCGTATCTCTGTTCTGCCCCAGCCAAGACATGGCTCACAAAGTAGATAGGATGTTGCTGCTTATCCTTTTCTACCAATGATGACATTACTCTTGTTTTGGCCGACACCGAGACTTATAACTGCAGTTTATCCCCCATCCCGGGTCGGGTAATAGTCGGTAGTTGCTTGAAATGTTCTTTGACGGCCTCAAAGGCCTGTCTCTGTTCATCCCCCCACTTGAACTTCTTGTTCCCTCTCAGAACTTTGAAGAACGGCAGGGCCTTCTCAGCCGACTTGGAGACGAATCTTGTTAGCGCTGCCATCTTGCCGGTCAGTTTTTGGATGTCCCAGACGCTCTTGGGCTCCGGTAGCTCGCTTATCACCCTGATCTTGTCAGGGTTAGCGTCTATCCCCCTTTCACTGACCATAAAGCCGAGGAATTTACCGGATCTTACCCCAAAGACGCACTTCTTGGGGTTAAGCTTCATCTGGTATTTTCGCAGAGTCGCAAAGGTTTCCTCGAGGTCTGTGATGTGGGCTTCCTCCGTCAAGCTTTTGACGGTGCTATCGTCGACATATACTTCGACATTCCGGCCTCTCGGAGCCGCGAATATCTTATCCACTAGCTTTTAGTAGGTAGCTCCTGCATTTTTCAGACCGAATGGCATGGCCTTGTAAGCATACACCCCGGCATCTGTTATGAATGCGGTCTTGTTCCTGTCTGCCTCTAGGAGGCTGATCTGATGGTACCCAGAGAAGGCGTCCATGAAGCTCAGCAACGCGTGGCCGCTAGTGGAGTCGACCAGTTGGTCGATCCTAGGCAATGGGTAGCAGTCTTTTGGGCAGGCCTTGTTGAGGTCGGTAAAATCGACACACATCCGCCAGGACCCATTGGCTTTTTTCACCATCACCACATTCGCCAGCCACTCCGGGTAGTCGCAAGGCTCAATGAAGTCGGCCGGTAGCAGCTTATCGACCTCCTCCTTAATGGCCACGTTCTTCTCGACTGAGAAGTTGCGCTTCTTCTGCTTCACCGGCCTTACGTCCTCGCTGACATTCAGCCGGTGTACCATGAATGCGGAATCAATACCTGACATCTCGTCCGCCGAGAACGCGAAGACATCCGCATTGCTTTTCAGAAGACTGATTAGATTGACTTTGACTTTCTCGGTCAGATCGGACCCAATCTTAACTGTCCTTTTCGGCCTATCCTGCTCGAGACTTACTTCCTCAGTCTTTCCTTCCGGGCTAGGACTCGGTAGGTCTACCGGTCTTCTCTCGAAATTCTCCATTGACAAATCTTTGTTTGCTTTATTCTCAGCACGCCGTCTCTTCCTCTCCGACGGCGGGGACTCAGCTGGTCGCTTGTGGTTGGAATTTTTAAGAGTGGTCAAGTAGCATGCTCTAGCTGACTCTTGATTCTCCTTCAACCTTTCCGGCCTGCCGAGGTTCGATGTGTAAATCATCGTTAGATGGTTGGTGGATACCACAGCCTGGGCGTCGTGGATCAATGGCCGCCCTATGATGGCGTTGTATGCGGCCGGCACGTCCACTACCAGGAATTCCACCAACAGGTCTCTGGACTGGGATCCCTCTCCCAGTTTGACCGGTAGTTTTATGGTTCCTTCGGGGATGACAGAAGCCCCTGTGAAACCAATTACCGGGTATGAGACCGGCTTCAGACATGACCTCCCTAGGCCCATCTTTTCAAATGTGGGTATAAAGAGAATGTTGGCGGAGCTGCTGCCATCCACCAGGATGCGGTGGACCATCGCCGTAGAAATCTGGAGGGATACTACCAAAGGGTCGTCATGTGGGTAGATGATCCCTTTAGCGTCCTCCGCTGTGAATGACACGGATGGCATAGTTGGCGGTGCCGGCCATTTACCCGTATTATTGTAGTTCACTTGGTGCCTCACCTCCTTCAGGCTGGCTTTAGCACCGTGAATACTTCCTCCGTGGACAGGTCCGCCAGAGATGACATGTATCTCAGTGATCCTTTCCTTGGCGGGCTTTCTACTGCCGTCACCTCCTCTGGATGACCTTTCTCTTGGCGACCTTTCTCTAGGTGATCTGGCTCGGTCAGCTCGGGCCTGATACTGCTTGAAATAACCTCTCCGTATCAGGTCCTCTATCTTGTCCTTCAGATCTTTACAATCGTCAGTGACGTGACCATGGTCTATGTGGAAATCGCACCACTTGGACTTGTCACGCCCTTTGAAGTACATCTTTCGGGGACGCTGCACTTATCGTCTTTTTTATGCAGCTCATAGATCTCGGCCCTAGACATTGTCAGGGGAGTGTAGTAATGGTATCGGTCTGGCCGTCATTCTTGGTCTTTCTTGACCGAGTTGCTCTCCTCTCCTCGTCTTCCTGAGCTATCAGACTTCTTGTCTTTGCGGTACTTGTCTTTCTCTTTCTCCTTCTATTTTTCCTTCTCCTTGCCGTCCCCTTCAGACCGTTTTGAAGTCGCTGCCTTGTCGAACTCCTCCCCTCTGATGAACTCATTGGCTTTCCTGAGGACGTCAGTAAGGTTGGTCAGTTTTTTGCGACCCATGTAGCTCCTAAAGGCAGTGCCTTCCTTCAGACCGGTCATCAGTGCCAGAACTGCAACCTCCTGCTGCAGACTGGGTATGGTAACGACCTCAGAATTAAAGCGGCCGATATAATCTCGCAGGCTTTCCTTCTCGCCTTGCTTGATGGACATCAGCTCGCCGGTCGTCTTCTCCCTCCGCTTATTGCTAACGAAGTGTGTGACTAACATTGATGTGAGGCCTGTGAAATCGGCCTATGGTTGCCGGAGAAATACTCTTGAACCAAGTCTGTGCCAGGCCAGCTAAAGTTGAGGGGAACACTTTACACTATACAGAATCAGTGTCGGTGTATAGCAGCATGTGTCCCTCATACGAGGAGATGTGATCTTCAGGATCCGTTTTACCGTCATATTTGCATGTCGGCATCTTAATCTTCTCCATCGGCTCCTGGAGTATGGCAGTTGAGAAGGGAGAGTTTCGAAGGGATACCGGCGCTCTTCGCCGAGCAAACTCAGTATCTCTCCTCGAGGGCTGGGATGAGTGTTGGATCTCAGTGTCCTGCTGCTCATCCTCGTACCCCTCCCCCCACAGGCTCGGTGGGAGTTTTCGAATGTTCCGCAAGCTCTGGATCGTGCCGGCTTGGCTCACCTCGCCCGCCACTTATGAAAGAACGCATCTTCCTTACAGGACTGTGCGGCCGTACTGGGGGACGCTTGCTGACGCAACCTGCGGGCGGTGCTTGGCTCGCCATGGCCTGAAAGACCTCGGCGGCACTTCTTAGTTGTTCAGGGCTGAACATGTGTTGCAGCGCTTCGAACACATTGGGCTGGGGGCCTCAATGGTCCCCTTATCCTTCTCAGCAGTGGGCTTGGAGGATCCCACCACCGGCTGTGGGGTCTTGAACCCGGGAGGCCCATCCCCCACAACGTTATTGTTCTCATCAGTTTCCGGCATCCCAAAGTTCTGCTTAGGATCCACGAGACAGGTATGTAGGCTGGCTCGATCGCGGCTTAAGACCAAAGTATTGTTCACCCCTCCTTCTAGCGCCAATTGTTCCGGTATGGAATAAGTGGTATGGAGTGAACCGGTATCTCCTCTGTATAGTAAGCCGGTTTGATGTCCTGCAAGGTAGAACACGTAAACTAACCTCGGGGGTTGATCCGAGGAACGCCCCTCCGATGCCTAAGTCAGTAAAGGGTAAAGCCGGTATATCTCAAGTAGAGTATATTAGTATATGTGAACGTACCTTATGACTCAGATCATGGGAATATATATAGGAGCCGGCAGTATCCTTAGCAAGATAGGACAATGCTCCTATTGGTTGGATACAATTCTATCCTCTTCTAATACTTATTTTTAGGCCCATAGGTCCACGGAGTAAGTAATGGGTCAACCCAGGCCCATTTGGCAATGGCCCAGGTGATGTACACCGGTAAGGTATACGAACGTGACCGGCATGAAATACACGCCGGTATCGGGCTTAGCCCATACTCAGTTTATAGGGTTTCCTTTGACTGAGGTAACCATGGCAGTCAATGGCGGTCTAACTGGACCGGTAAGGAACTTGTACAGCCCCCATACAATAGAGTAGATCATCACAACTCGAATTAAGCTAAACCGAAACCAAAGATTTCCCAATTGTTAATTAACCATTAACCAGATACTGGGAATATAAGATGCTTCAACATATCTTATACCAGCTAATTTCAATCTTGCATAACCGAAGAAGAAAAAAAAGGTCAAATTCTCAAAACTTACATTCGAAAATGCATCAATAATCATAAAAAGGGAAAAACATACCTTGTAGATTGTTGTATTCACTATTTTTATGATGACAAATGTTTAACATTGTGTATAGTTTTATTTTGAAAAAAAATAAAAAATTCCCAAAAATATCTTTTATAATTTTTACATGCCTATATATTTTATCTTGTAGAGAAAGATTAATGAGTTTTAATCTAATCAAGATATTATATTGTTAGAGGATAATTTAATGTTTCGAATTTATCTCCTATGGTATGTTTAATGTATCTACTAACTTAAGGTCTTTTGATAAAAGATTCCTTGTTAGTAGAGAATTAATTGATGTGCTTGTTGTGAATAACAGGATGAATGAAACGTGCCTACATAAAAGGAGAGTGGGGCGTGGATTTCTCCAACCAACTGCTGAGTTACTTCGCTTTAAACGACTAGTAGAGCAACTGCTCTTTCGGTTGCAAAAATTGTGGAAGCGTGGTTCTAGATCATGGGCCATGATGCCTAAAATCTAGTCTGAAGAAAAACGTGCGAATCTAGTTGAAGAACTTCCGTTGCAGCAACTATATAAGAGAAATCATTGTTCGAAAATAGATACAACTTTCTAGCATTCTTAAAGCATAAATTACTTAGAAAGTTTTTCTGTAATTTTACTCCTCTTCATTTGCAAATCATTGTAATATTTTGAGTGTTGGGGTGTGTGAAAAAATCACAGAGTATCTTTGTAATCAAATGAGAAAAAGAAAGAGAGAAAGAGAAGACTTCGAGTGAAGTCAAGAGAGGTTCACCAGTTCAGGGGGAACTAGGTGACAGGGAACAAGTTCCTAGAGGAACAGAGTAAGGTCCAGTAATAGGTTGTATGAAGTGTCATTTGGCCTATTATAATAAGAGAAGTCTAGAGTCAAAATCCCTTGTGGTCAAGGTTTTTCTTCCTATTAGGCCTAGGAAGTTTTCCTTGTAAGTTAAACTTGTGCGTTATTTCTCTCATTTCTTTTAATTTATTTTTATTTCCGCAAATTAGTTTAAAATTCCCCACAACTACAATTCACCCCTCTTGTAGTTGATAGAGTGTTCATACTAGAATAACAATTGGTACCAAAGCCTAGTATCTCCAGAATCAGCTAACACTGTGGAGATAGTTCCTGACAATATGAATACTACGGGAGAAAAGCTAGATGAAGGGTACTCAACCCAACGTCCACCAATATTCAATGGCAAGCACTATCCATACTGGAAGAACCGCAGAGAGATCTACATAAAAGCTGAGAATTACCAAGTATGGCGTGTCATTAAACTAGGTGACTTTGAAGTTACAAAAAAGAACGAAAAGGGTGAACTGGTTCCTAAACTTCTTGAAGACTATGACAAAGATGACTTCGACAAGTTGGAGATGAACAACATGGCCAAGAAACTCCTTCACTGTGGTCTTGGTCCTCATGAGCACAACAGAGTCATGGGATGAAAGACTGCCAAGCAAATGTGGGAACTTCTTCAAATAATTCATGAAGGAACAAGCGAGGTCAAAAGATCCAAGATTGATATGTTAATGCACAAATATGAGTTATTTCAAATGAAACCAAAAGAGCCTATTCATGACAAGCTCACTCGCTTCTCAAACATAATCAATGAACTTGAATCTCTAGGAAAAGTCATTTCTCAAGAGGAACAAGTTCGTAAGGTGCTGAGAAGTCTTCCACAAGACGAGAAATGGATGGCTAAGGTGACAAAGCACTACGGGAAACCAAGGACTTTACAACGTTCAATATTGAACAACTCGTTGGATCCTTGATGACTCATGAGTTACATCTAGGAACTCATGAAGCCGAACCTGTCGAGCCTAATGTAACAACCCAAATTTTTAATAGTGTTCTAATTATCATTATTAGCCAAAAAGTTATATATTAAACATTCTATTTATATTTAAGTTGGAATATGACTGTTATATTTACTAACGATACTCTGTTCGTTTATAAGTGTTGATATTATATGTTATTTATACGTAGCAAGTAATACCCTAGACGCGTTTAATTATAAGTTAAATATTTTACTATCTTAATTATACTATTATATTTCTGAAAATGAGTTTGAATAATTTTGAGCTTGATTGAATATAGTTATATGTTCGTAGTAGCATATTTGCAGGTAGTTCATAGAAGTGAGTTAGTAAGTTGTGTTGTAGGAATATTTGGAATTTAATAGAAAAGAAAACCAAATTACTAACCCCCTCTAAGTCGGTTCTAAGGGGAGTCCTAAAACTCCCTTCTCTTTCTCTTCCTCGGGTTTCATTTTTCCCCCAAAACCCCAAACCCTCATCACTCTTCATGTCTCTCCCTCTTCGCATCTTCTCTTTCTCGCCGGTGATGCGCTTTCATGGCCTTTGGCTGGCCCAGATTCTTTCATCGCCTCGCCGCCGCAAGCTACCGGCGCTGATTCCCCAATCTTCTCTCTCCTCTGTTCTTGTGGTCGATGTTGGTCTCACGAATTGGCGGTGCGGTCGCACCATTTCACCTCCTGTGTTGTCGTTGTCGGTGTTGCTGCTGCTTACCGAGTCCACATGCACCGCTTGTGGTGGTAGCGTTGCTAGAACTATTCCTTGTCGTGAGGTGCCACACTTGCCATCTTTTCTTTATTTTCTTTCATGGTGAATTTGAAGATTGATTTAAATTATGGGCTTGAATGATGTTTGATTGTATTTGTGGGTATATTAGTTCTTGTCTGTTTATTTTTGAAATATTGAAACTGTGTCACACCTTTGTCTTCTTCTTCTAGTTCCTTAGATATGTTATTGTTTTATTTTTGAATTATGTAGTTTGTCTGTTAAAATGTTATGATTATATAACTTGAATTACAGTGGGTATGTAGGTTATCTTAATATCATATGTTACATTAAATCAAACTGATTGAGTATTACAGCGCTGAATTTCTATTACTTGAAGAAAATTGAATTGGCTATGGGTGGTGTTGAATGAAATCAGATGGTTGGTAAATTATGGATTGAATTCAAGTTTGTATTGTTGTAATAATTAATTGTATTCTAGATTTCACAGCACTTAGGCCCTGTTCTTTTGAACTTATTTTGGCTGAACTGAAATTAAATTAACTGAACTTAACTGAAATTAACTGAACTGAACTGAAATTAAATTAACTGAACTGAAATTAGCTGAACTGAACTGAAATTAAATAAACTGAACTGAAATTAAATTAACTGAACTGAAATTAACTGAAATGAGAGAAACTGAACTGAATTGTATATTTAATTTTCTAAAATAATAATAATCGATAATAATCAATAAGAATTAACATAATATTATCAATACTTATTATTATTATCATTATTTAATAATAATAATAATAATAATAATAATAATAATAATAATAATGATAATAATAACAATAAATAATAATAATAATAATAAATAATAATAGTAAATAGTAATGATAATAATAATAATAATAATAATAATAATAAAAAAAAAAAATAATAATAATAATAATAAATAATAAAAATAGTAAATAATAATAATAATAATAATAATAATAATAATAATAAATAAATAATAATAATAATAATAATAAATAATAATAATAATAATAGTAATAATAATAATAAATAATAATAATAATAATAATAATACTCCCTCCGTTCTCTTTTGTTCTTCTTATTGAGAATCAGGGGAGGAACCAATGTAAAATTTATTAAGGGTTGGATTCTCCTTTTTTAATGCATAATTGAAAAAAAGAAAATGAAAGATTCAAATCCTCATTAATGTAACCATTTTTTACAGTAAAAAGAAAACAATTTTAATTTATCTAATCTGTTTTAGGTGCCTTGGTAACTGTTGTATTCATTTAATTGTCCACGTCCATCAATATCCAATTACAGCCATAGATTAACTCTACTAATTGTCGGATTGTGCCACATCATCAATCTCTACCAAAATGCATAGATCAATAAAACGAAAAAATAAGGATTACTTCATTTAAGATTTATAGAATCAGATTACAGCCATTAGATTGCAACATGAAAATTTACACAGATCACATGATGAAAAGCAAGTCAAATAAAATTTGGGATATTCCCTCCAACAAATGGAGTGACTGTTGGTTACCTTCACCTATTGAAAGGGAAGGAAACCACAACCATTACAACCTCACTCAAAATCAAACAAAAAAAAACAAAAGAGTTTCTTCTCAAAAAAAATCTAAGCATCATTGCCTTGTTTTTGGCCTCAGATCTAGAAGGAAATATGTCTGATTTCCTTGATGAAGAGCATCAAAATGGAACATACATGTACTATGGAGGTGCTGAATTTCAGCAGCATATTCACCTCAACAATCATGATGAAGAAGATGATGAAGGGGACAATTCATCATTTGATCTGAACATAGACCCACGAAATGAACCTCCTTCTGATGTGGAGCAAGAAGATCATCATTGCCCAAGGCTCAGCAATGAAGCAAGGCAGCAAATTCTCCATATATGTTAGATAAGAAAATCTCTGGTTTTCTTCCTCATGGCAGCATAAAAGAAGCCGCTGAATACTTTGGGTACAGCACAAGGACAATCAGTAGCCTCTGAAACAAAGCAAAAAAACAACAAGCATCAATGGAGCATTATGATATGGATAATGCCTACCACAATTGTGGTAGGAAGAGAATTCAAGTTCCTTATGAGAACATTGCACAGATAGGCATGGGGGACAGAACATGCATAAGAGATTTGGCTAGTATGCTGAATTTAGCTCCAACAACAGTTTGGAGGATGATCAAGAGAGGTGTCATTCAACCACACTACAAACAGTCTCAAACCAGGGCTCACCGAAGACAACAAGATAGAAAGGTTGGATTGGATCTTGGGGTTAATCCAGCAAGAAACGATACCAAATGCACCAACTTATTACAGCATGTATGACTTTGTTCATATAGACGAGAAGTGGTTTTATTTAACCAAAAATCACAAAAAGTCTACCTTGCAAAAGATGAACCAAGGCCATACAGAACAGGTAAATCAAGAAAGTTTATACCAAAAGCAATGTTCATGGGTGCTATTGCAAGACCAAGATGGGGGGACAATGGAGAATGCACATTTAATGGAAAAATTGGAATTTTTCCATTTACAGAGCAAGTTCCAGCAAAAAGAACTTCAAAAAACAGAGTGAAGGGGACAAATGAAACAAAGCCAATTGAGTCTGTCAACCAGAAAGCAACAAGGGATATGCTGATCAATCAGGTAATACCAGCAATAAAGGCCAAGTGGCCAGCAGAAGGGAGTAAAACAATATTCATACAACAAGACAATGCGTGAGCACATATCACACAAGACGATCCTATATGGCAGGAGCATTATCAGCAAGATGGCTTCACTTTTATACTTGTTCAACAACCTCCTAATAGCTCAGATTGCAACATACTTGATCTGGGGTTCTTTAGGTCCATTCAATCACTTATGCATAAAAAAATGCCCAAGGATATTGACTGCTTAGTGGATGCAGTCCAAACAGCTTTTAATGTGTTACATCTAAAGACATTAAGCAATGTTTGGATGTCATTACAATACATCTTGAATGAAATTTTGAAAGTTAAGGGTTCTAATGCATATGAAAACCCTAACAACAAGAAGAAACAACTTGAAGATATTAGTATGCTACCACCACAAGTTCAAGCACCGAAATGGGCAGTTAAAGAAGCAATCAAGATACTTGAAGCAGAAAATGCAGTAAATCAAGTTTAAGTATCATAAGGAAACAAATTTTCTTAGTTGGTTTTGAGAGAAGTTTGAGTATTAAAGTTTTAAGTTTAAGTATGCATGTGAAGTTTTCAATTTCAGTTTTTTTTTGTTTGTAATGAAATCAATGAATGAATGCAATGTTTTTCTTTTTTAAAATGAAAGTGTATGATTCACTTGTCTCAGATTGTCCTCAACTATCATTGGTTTGTATGCAACTCAAAAGCATGACTCACAATAGCCTCATCAGTTTGTAAAAACTGGTGGCTTAAAGGTGTACTGTACTTAAAAGTGTAATGCATACAACCCTCAAATGAATGAGTCTCATCATTGACAACAATATATAGGCGTCCATTATTCAAATTAAGGGACAACTACAACACTTCGGCAACCATAGAACACATTTAGCTTTAGGTAATTCATCAATTTTTTCCAACACTAAATTTGCAAAAACTCATAGTACTGGTTTTTTTGTTTATAATAAAATAGAGTAAAATAATGAATGCAATGTTTTTCCTTTTTAAAATTAAAGTGTATGATTAATTGGTCTCAGATTGTTCCCAACTATCATTGGGTTGTATGCAATTCAAAAGCATGACTCACAGTAGCCTCATCAATTTGTAAAAACTGGTGGCTTAAAGGTGTACTATACTAAAGAGTGTGATGCATACAACCCTCAAATGAATGAGTCTCATCATTGACAACAATACATGCATTCATTATTCAAATTCAGGGACAACTACAACACTTAAGCAACCATAGAACACATTTACCCACCCAAGGCATGACTCACAATAGCCTCATCAGTTTGTAAAAACTTGTTGTTTAAAGGTGTACCGTACTAAAGAGTGTAATGCATACGACTCTCAAATGAATGAGTCTCATCATTGACAACAATCATAAAACACATTTAGCAAAATAAACCTCATGAATCATCAAAATTAGGATACTTAGGAAATCATAGAACCCACTTAGCCACATAAAGCTCATGAATCATCAAAATTAGGATACTTAAGCAGCAATAAAACACATTTAGCCACATAAAGCTCATGAATCATCAAAATTAGGATACTTAGGCACCAATAAAACACATTTAGCCACATAAAGCTCATGAATCATCAAAATTAGGATACCTAGGCAACAATAAAACACATTTAGCCACATAAAGCTCATGAATCATCAAAATTAGGATACTTAGGCAACAATAAAACACATTTAGCAACCTAAACCTCATGAATAATCAAAATTAAGATACTTAGGCAACCATAGAAACCACTTAGCCACATAAAGCTCATGAATCATCAAAATTAGAATACTTAGGCAACAATAAAATACATTTAGCCACATAAAGCTCATGAATCATCAAAATTAGGATACTTAGGCAACCATAAAACGCACTTAGCCAACAAAAGCTCATGAATCATCAAAATTAGGATACTTAGGCAACAATAAAACACATTTAGCCACATAAAGCTCATGAATCATCAAAATTAGGATACTTAGGCAACCATAGAACCCACTTAGCCACATAAAGTTCATGAATAATCAAAATTAGGATACTTAGGCAACAATAAAACACATTTAGCCACATAAAGCTCATGAATCATCAAAATTAGGATACTTAGGCAACAATAAAACACATTTATGAATCATCAAAATTAGGATACTTAGGCAACAATAAAACACATTTAGCCACATAAAACTCATGAATCATCAAAATTAAGATACTTAGGCAACAATAAAACACATTAGCAACCTAAACCTCATGAATCATCAAAATTAAGATACTTAGGCAATCATAAAACCCACTTAGCCACATAAAGCTCATGAATCATAAAAATTAGGATACTTAGACAACAATAAAATACATTTAGCCACATAAAGCTCATGAATCATAAAAATTAGGATACTTAGGCAACAATAAAACACATTTAGCAACCTAAACCTCTTGAATCATCAAAATTAGGATACTTTGGCAACCATAGAACCCACTTAGCCAACAAAAGCTCATGAATCATCAAAATTAGGATACTTAGGCAACAATAAAACACATTTAGCCACATAAAGCTTATGAATAATCAAAATTAGGATACTTAGGCAACAATAAAACACATTTAGCCACATAAAGCTCACGAATCATCAAAATTAGGATACTTAGGCAATAAAAAAACACATTTAGCAACCTAAACCTCATGAATCATCAAAATTATGATACTTAGGCAACCATAGAACCCACTTAGCCAAATAATCATGCATAAATCAGGGGACATAATGTATAAATCAGGCTAAAAAATGAATAATCATGCACAAATCAAGGACATAATGTATAAATCAGGTCAAAAAATGAATAATTTGCATAAATCAGGGGACATAATGTAAATATCAGGCCAAAAAATGAATAATCATGATCAGGGGACATATGTATAAATCAGGCCAAAAAAACGAATAATCATACGCAAATCAGAGGACATAATGTATAAATCAGGCTAAAATACGAATAATCATGCACAAATCAGGGACATAATGTGTAAATCAGGCTAAAACACTAGTGGAAAAAACTCCTTGTGCTACTTGTCAAGTACTTCGGTTGACTAATCAACCCAAGCACTTGGCAAAATTTTAATAAAAGAAATTCACAAGTGCTCCGGTTGATTAGTCAACCGGAGCACTTGATTTTCAAGTGCTCCGATTGGTTAATCAACCCGAGCACTTGTGAATAAGTGCTCCGGTTAGACAACCCGAGCACTTGGAATCTCGCGCACACTTATACTATGACGCGTACTAAAGTAATTTTAGGTTATTTCAACCCTCTTTCTCATATCAATTTCAATTCACGAAAAAGCAAGAAATGCGCGGTCTACTTCCTCTCTCTATTCTTCCTTTCAAAAAAAAAAAAAAAACTCCTCTCTCTATTCTTGTTTTCTCTCTCCTTTCAGATCTCAAACCCTAATTCCCTAATCCTTCTCGCTCCTCTTTGAAATCGAAAATTAGGGAGTATTTTTGAGTATTTTTAGCAAAGTTAAATCAAGAGGAAGAGAAGGGCGAGGATGTTCGACATTCAGAAAGGACCAAGCTTCGATTTTTTTGGTAATTTCTTCCTTGTTTCTTCATTTTCGGTTTTAGATCTAAGTTCGATTCGTTAATTCCTCATGTTGTTCAACACTTAGAACCTAATTTTTGAATTTAGGCTTTTAATTTCAGTACTTTCCTTTAAATTTTGTGTTAAATTTTAGTTGAGGTTTGTTTCATATTCGTTCGTATCTATATGCACTGCTATCGGCCAGTACCAGCATCAACGAACTCTCAAGCGAAACCTACCTCGGCCGAAAAAATGCAATCGGCTGAGTTGAAGTTCGATTTTTTGTTCAAGTTTGATACTTACTTTCGTTTAGTTGAATTTTTTGTTGATAATTTCTATTTTGATTTCGGAAAAGGAAGTTGTTTTCGGATTTAGCTCCGTTCTTTGTTGAATTCTTTGGGAACTATTGCCGCACTTTTGCAGGTAAATGGGTCAACCAAGTTTATTCGATACGCTCATTTTTGGTATGATTTTGTTTATAGTTATATTTAAAGGATTATTGTTTTTTATTCTATTACTTTGTGCTTTTAGAAAGAACTTTATGACAATTAATATGTTTTCAATTTGTTTACTTTTGGAATTTAGACAATACATAATTTTGTATTTGTAGCAGCTAAAGTTGAGTTAATGGTGGTTGATTTTATTAAATGAGAAACATCACGTTTTCTTTTCGTGTATTAACCGGTTCATGTTTCAAAAAGGTGTCAAATTTGAGTTGTTTCAATTTTGATAGTTAGGAGTAGCTATGATATTTTTTGGATGATTTGTCCCGATACCTTTGCATTGACACGGTGCACTATGGAATTTGATGGCTTTATGAAGAAATTTTTTATTTGATCTATCTTCTTATTGGCTATGGAACCACCTAATTTGTTACTTTGTTACAAATACTTGGTTATCTTAGTATTTATGCTTGGCTTTTTCTATCTTGGATATAGTTTGGTCCTCAGTGCACCAGTTCTCAAGGTGTCTAATGGATTGAGGGCAAGTAAGGTACTTAATATAGCTAGTTACCTCCACTGGGTCAATTAGTGTATCTCTAGTTATCATATTAAACCATATAAATAAGGGCACAACCCTTTTGTACTATTTCCTTTTTGTATATTACTTTCTTTAGACATCGTCTTGCAATTAGCTATTTTAGCAAATTTAGCTTGATAACATTGTAGACTCTCTTTACTGAATTCACTCAAATTCTTGTGTATAACTATGTTGACATCTAGTTTGCGGACCAATGACAAATCCTTAGTGCATCAACTTTAAATGGTATATATTGAAATTTACATTCCCCGTCTCGACTTGCTACATGATGGCCATTGTCTGAATTATAGGCTCATCTTGGTGTGTAACTAATTGATTGTTTGATTTGTTACTTAATTTATAAAGTTTACATGAGATGCCTAAAAGTTGTTCATCATTTTGTATTAAGGAATTACTTTGAAGAGTTGAGCATAATTCTTAATGACTAAAAAGTAATATCAATGATAAAGCTGCTAGTAGATTACTTGCTCCTAATCATTCATATGATATGTGTAACGGGAAGATGACGGAGTAGCAAGCAAAAGTTTCGACCGGGTTTCGGACAAAAGGAGGTTATCTAGAGGTTGGTGTCCAAACATATGAGGCGGATCCTGGACACATGGTTCGACTAAGACTTGGCAATTACCGGACGTGTGGTGCTCAAACAAGTGCAAGATGGTTCGCCTTCATACTCTCATATGCTTGTCGGGATTCAAGATCCTATAATGCGAATTCCTATCTTAGTTATTCACTTAGACAAAGTTACATCTTGAACTGCATTTCGTACCTCCCCATATGTCCGATCATTAAGGATTTTTCATTGGGAGGTTCCTTTCTTTCTTCTTCATTCGGTTAGTGGTCCCTAATGTTAATGACCTATCTTTGAACAAGGGTGTTAATGATGTGATGGGTTCATGCCAAATACACAAAGTCATCTTGCTCCTGTCTTGGCGACAGGTTATGTCTTGAACTTGCACGTCTTTTGTTGTCTTAATGCGAGTTATAAGGTTAACATAGTTCAAGATGGTGTTAGTAGGGAGTTAATGTTTTATACATTACTCTTAATAACAACCTTCAAGCTTGAGATGAAATATAAACTCATGGTATACATAATAGTGAAGTACTATGGAACCATACAAGGTTGATGTCTTGTAAATGTGGCTGCAAAAGAGTCAAGAATGAATCCTGTTTGAGTGGGAGTAGTCTCTGTCTTGTGTTTTTCCTCCAAAATTGACTGAGATCATTCATCTAATTTATCTCATGGTTATTCCTCCAAGTCATAAAGTCCCTACATCTTCAGTAGTCTCTTCCTTTCCCCCTGTTTTGTGTTCTAAACTTCTAATCTAATCTACTCCAAACATGGGTTATGGACTATTTTCCTGTCACTTCTCTCTCTTATCACTTTTTTTTGTTTTCGAGCATGTAAAATATCTCTAGTTAATTACGGAAGTGTCAATAGTATGTCCTGTATATATACTATCCTTGGTTTGGTATCATAATCGGTTAATGTTGATTTCATTTCCGTTCTGCTTGGGCTTACGAAGCAAGGGCATATTAGAGTACATTCGGGTGGGATCTTGTGGAAAAAGCAGGGCGGTGGGAAAGCTGTTGAAGTTGACAAGAGTAATATCT
This sequence comes from Beta corolliflora, assembly GCA_947648045.1. Taxonomy (NCBI): domain Eukaryota; kingdom Viridiplantae; phylum Streptophyta; class Magnoliopsida; order Caryophyllales; family Amaranthaceae; genus Beta; species Beta corolliflora. The sequence continues at coordinate 102,119 of CANSZD010002106.1, forward strand.
CCGGGTTATTCCGGATGAAGGTGCAAAGAACAAATCAACTTGGAGTTCGGAGTAAAGATGGGGTGTACTATAAATTTACGGGCTTCGGGATCGGGTTCATTTCTTTTCTGCTTTTTCTTTAATAAATCGACCATATATTGGTCAAATCTTTTGAATGTTTTTCCTTAATCTTGTCTTTTTTCCTTACTTGCGCATGTCTTACCGAAATGCGGAATTTTTCCCTTTTGGTATATAGTACTTCATGTAGACATGATATAATTATGTAAAACTGTTGAGAAACAAAAAGTTGAGAGGCCCGATTGGATTTAAACAGTATTTCCATTGATTAAAGTTTAGATTATTGGAATTGTTGTACTTCATCCGTGAAATGACATTCACTACATATAATATTTATGCATGCTATGTTAGTCGTATACTAATGTGATCTATATATAGATTCTTATGCCTTTAAAATAACTTCGCCATCAAATGTGTGTAGTGTGGCCCGTGTTGCCTTGCAATAAGAGAAATGCTTTCCAATATAATTCTAGACATGAACGGATGGTGCCATTTCATGTTATATACTACATAATAAATACGAGAGAATTCAATGAGCTGTATTAATTTGTAGCTCTTTGATTTGATTGGAGTTGGATAGTTGCTTATATATGTCGTGCTATTGATGAATATATCTGAGATAAATTTTCTGGTTTCAATGGCTGCACATAAGTTGTAAATAGGGATTGGTTGGTCATGTCACTTGTTAGTATAAAATTTTTGTAAAATATGACCTAACAAAATTTACAATGAGATAAAATTTTGTTAGTATAAATGTCACTGATTCCATGCTCCACTAATCATCCTGCAGCTGTTTATTGTATGTGACAATCAACTTTAATTTATCAAAGATATTCAGTTTATTTTAACAGGAAACAAAGGAATGATGGGACTGTACTGTGAGGACACATTGTCGATTTTTTAAAAGCACCAAATAGAAAACATTGTAGATCCTTTAATCATAGTGGTCCTAAACCGAAAACTGTAACCTCGCGGCAATATCCATGGATAATCTAAATGTAAGCTTCATGAAAATGTGAGCATATAATGTAATCGGATTGCAGCTAGACATTCGGCATATGGTAATATTCCATGGCGCCTTGACTTGTTAATCATTTATGGACATGCACCTCATTCTGCTGTACTCAGGATGAAGTGTTGAATGTGAGGGTAACTTTTATTTTTTTGTCCATCTTAGTTTTTTAGTTTTTAATGCCACCTTGGTCAGAGTTTTATCTGTTGGATCATCCTCTTGGAAGTCAGTTTTTGAGAAGCAAGAAAACATAAGGGCTCTCATGTTGGTTTGTAGTCAGGTTAGTTAATATTCTTGCTGTTACCTGTTTTATTGCTTTCCTTTTCTTTATTGTAGCAAGAAAATAGAATTAGATAGATTCAAGCTTCTATCTAATTCTTAGCTCATCAGTCGGTACATCTTCACTACATGCAATGAATATCGCAAATGTGGAATTCTGGTGTCGGGCACAAATTTTGCATATTGTAAAGATATGGAAGTGAAGATTTTTTCCACATTTCATCTTGTTTAGCTATATGCCGGTGCCTTGTATGCTTCGTTTTAGAATCACTCATGAATCATAAAAAATTATCTTTTTTGTAGAGATCCTTGCTTATTGCAACAGCTGTAGTGGAGCAGCTTGGAGGTGTTCTTGGGGAAAGTGGAGCTCATGATGCTGGTGCATTGGCTGAAAGTCTCGGGAAAGTGGAGAAAGCAGTCATCAACAGTATTGTGTATGTAGTGAGTATGATAGTGAAACATTTGTCATGTGGTAAATATGATATGATGATGGTTGTCCAAGTTATTAGTCGATAATAGTGAAACTTTTTTTACTTTTTCCTGTTTTCGTATACTAAGGGAATAAATATATAAAAGTAGAGATTGACTCCCCCAAGGCCCCATATTGTCCTTTCCTTTAGGCTTTATGCATTTGATGAGTTGCTCTGATGAAAACTATTTTTATAGTTATTTTCCAATTGCCTTTGTCTACCAGTTCCAACAATGCCAAGCTTGCTGCTGTATGCTTCTTGTTGTACAGCAGCAGCAGCGATATTTTTTTTATAAAAAAAAAAATCAAGTGCTCCGGTTGTTAGGAAAAACCGGAGCACATGATTATCAAGTGCTCCGGTTTTCCCTTATCAACCGGAGCACTTGACGTATTTTCAACATATAAAATTTACAAGTGCTCCGGTTTTTAAGACAACCGGAGCACTTGTAAATCTAAGTGCTCCGCTTTTCAACCGGAGCACTTGATAAATACTCAAGTGCTCGTATGGCGTCTGCTACGGGTCAAATACGGAGCACTTGTATGGTTTTTAACCGGAGCACTTGATGTTTTTTCCACTAGTGAAATTTGAATAGTCATGCACAAATCCGGGACATAATGTATAAATCAGGAAAACAAATTATCATCAACAACATAAACCTAGAATCCTCCAACAATCATCTCCTCTAATAACACAAAGATAACTTAACCAACACCAATTTTTTCCTCAAAGTAATTCATCAACAACATAAACCTAGAATCCTCGAACAATCATCTCCTCTAAAAGTGTGGGGGATATTTTTTCTGAAATCCTCGAACAATCAACTTCCCTAGGAAACGACATATGCTTGCAGATCTAATGAAAACATGGTTTTCAACATCAAGGGACTTAGGAGCTTCCATATCTGGGACTTTAACCTCGTCAAACTTCAGATATGGTGTTTTAACATCATCGAGCTTCAGATCGGACTTTTTTAACTTGTTTTCAGGCTCCTCTGTCTCGGAATCATCATCATAATTCCATCTTCTTGGTGAATACGAGTGTTGATTATTAGGACAATGACAATCAAGACCGTATTCGCAATTACCATCAGGAATGAAGGAAGATCCATCACTTAACGAACCATCATTGTTACTATCACACCATGTAGAACTCATCGCGAAAAAAAAAAGATAGAAAATTGCGAGTTGAAGAAAGAATTTGTAGAAGAAGAAAAGTTATTTTCGCTAAGCTTTTGTGGTTGGATATAAGCTTGTTTAAGAGAGAGAAAGGGAGGGTGATTTAGGGTTTCTTAGAGATCCAGTGACAGAGAAAGAACAAGCAACAGTAACGGTTATAAGGAGGGAGGGAGAGAAATCTAGACCCTTCTCTCATTTAATAACGTGTAAAGTTATGCAATGTAGGTGAGAGAAAATAATTTGGAAAATGTATTGTCATTAATAGAGAGGACTGGTCAATGAAAGAAAATGGGGACAAGGGTCGAATTATATTAACTCAATGAGGGTATTTCAGTCCAAAAAATTAATTATATGTAGAAAGATTCAATATAGGAAGAACTTTTTGGAATATCCCGATGGGGAAGACAAGAAGAACAAAAGAGAACGGAGGGAGTAATAAATAATAATAATAATAATTTTTATTATAAATAATAAATAATAATAAATAATAATAATAATAATAAATAATAATAATAATAATAATAATAATACTAAATAATAATAATAAATAATAATAATAAATAATAATAATAAAATAATAATAATAATAATAATAAATAATAAATAATAAATAATAATACTAATAATAAATAATAAAAATAAATAATAATAATAATAATAATAATAATAATAATAATAATAAATAATAATAATAATAATAATAATAAATAATAATAATAATAATAATAATAATAATAAATAATAATAATAATAATAAGAAAAATAATAAATAATAATAACAATAATAACAATAATAATAATAATAATAATAATAATAATAATAATAATGATAATAATAATAAGAAAAATAATAAATAATAATAATAATAATAACAATAATAATAATAATAACAACAAACAAAACCGAAATTAACCGAACCGAAATTAAATTAACGGGCGAACCGAAATTAACCGAATCAAATTAAATTAACCGAAGCGAAGCGAAATTAAGCGGCCGAAATTAAATTAACCGAGGCGAAATTAAATTAACTGAACTGAACTGAAAATAAGTCCAAAAGAACAGGGCCTTAATCCATACTACTGTTGAAGTATATGTAACTACGGGGTTATGATAAAATCAAGGGTTATATAATCTTCGCCCGAATTGAGAAGATATTGGATTGATTGATATTCTCTAGTGTGGCCGCATTTGAGGCTCCCGGGTCACATAAAAGCTTGAGTTGAGGGGTGTGCACACTATAGGTTATTGGCCATTGAAATTGTTGGTAAACCGAGGGGCTCCCGTTTTACATTATGATAGACCGGTCGGGACTCCTGGGTCTATCATCTACTATTTAATGGATCGGTCGGGGCTCCCAGATCCACTCTGACTTTCTCTTTGGATTATTTGATAACTCTTGTTCATGGGAATGATCTTTGGACTTGATACTAATTAATATTTATTTCTCGTTTTGTATTTGATTATCAAAGATGAATTACTCATGAGTATAGACTCAATGAATCGTTATTAATATCTTAAAATTGTTAAGAATTTTTCGCGCCTTTGATTTTCTCTCGGCACACAATAAGAACACCCATTTATTATCCTACGCCGTCGCCATGGCAGGGAAATCGAAAGCTAAATCGAAGAATTCTCAGAGCAAAAACAACAAGAAAGGAAAAGGGTCCTACGAGTCCTATCACTGGTCAGAAACAAAAAATCCATGGTTGAACTCCGTGCAATTGCTGCATTGGAGATTCAAAATTCTGGATCTGAAAATCATCTTTCGCCCAAAAGTTCATTGAAGGAGCTTCAGCAACAACATAAAGATCAAGCGAGTTTATCATAATGGTTATCAATCATGAAGAAGACACAGAGCAGATTGGAGGCCATTGAATCAGGTATTCCGCATTCGCGCCAATTATTATCTGAATTTGATAAAGTTCAAACTACTGTGCCTGATTCGAATTGTCAATCACATATTAAAATTGATCTTGATGATGTTAAAGATGAAATTCAATACTGGAATTCTTTAGTGGTTTGTTATGTTGTGGGTGCCAATCCTCTATTTCCTGTGATAGATGGATTTGTGCGTCGCATTTGGGCAAAAAATGGGATAGATAAAGTAAAAATGGTGAATAAAGGAATTTTCATGATTAGATTTCATAATGAAGAACAAAGGGATCAAATCTTGATGGATGGATTTCATTTCTTTGATCGAAAACCTTTGAAAGTGAAAAAATGGCACCCTGATATGGACTTTCAGAAGGAGGAGTTAAAATATGTTCCTATGTGGGTTCAATTACCTGCTTTGGACTTGAAGTACTGGGGTGAGAGATGTCTGTTTAAATTAGTGGTTGGGATTGGGAAACCAATTAGGTTACATCAATCCACCATTAATAAGGATAGGTTGTTATATGCTAGAGTCATGATTGAAGCACAAATGAATCAAGCTTTCCCGGATATGATTGAGTTTGAGAATGAAAAAGGCTGCATGATCAGGCAAAAGGTTATGTATGAGTGGAAGCCAATAAGTTGTGATACAAGCCATGACATAGGGCATACTAGCTAGGGCTGACTGTAAGAAACAAGTGAAGCAGGTTCAGCAGAAATGGGTGGCAAAGAAGAAGGTTATTCAGAAGGACAATGAGGGGTTTCATAAAGTTGTACATGGCCCATGAACATCTCAAGCAGTACCTAAAGCAGTGATTGTAAATAACAGATTTGCAACCTTGGAACAACTGCAGGGAGGGGAGAAGAATGAGGAAGAAGTGGGTGTGTTTCAGGTAATGGATGACCATGGTGGGGAGGGGGAGCTTCCCACTATGGATGGATAGTGTTATGAGTTGGAATGTGAGAGGGCTAAACAGTAGAAAAAAACAGAATGAGGTGAGAAATTTTATATTTGCTCACAATATTAGACTGTTTGGTCTTCTAGAGACTAAGAAAAAATCTTCTGCTTTGGGTGATTTTTATCTTAATGTGTGTCCTGGGTGGTGAATAACTACCAATAATGCATGGCATGGCAGTGGAAGAATTATTCTTTGTTGGCATCCCTCTTCAGTACATGTCTCTGTGAGGCTATGTACTAGCCAACTCATTCATGCTGAAATTGAAGTGGTGAAAGGTGGTAGAAAGTTTCTCTGTACTTTTGTATATTAATTGAATGATAAAAAAGGAAGAGAAAGTTTATGGAATGATTTAAAAGGTTTAAAATCATCTGAGTTACCACGGATAATCCTAGGTGATTTTAATGCCCTTATGAAGCTGGATGAAATTGGTCAACAAGTTAGAAGTGGAGAGGTTGATGATATGCAAGATTGTGTGGAGTATTGCAGGTTGAAGGAATTGCAAAACATCTGGTCAGTATTATACCTGGAACAACAAGCAAGAGGGTGACAATAGAGTTTTTTGTAAATTGGACAGAGTCTTGGGTAATGAGAAGTGGCTAGAGGAATGGCCTACAGTTGAGGCGTTGGTTCATCCAGGAGAGGAATTTGATCACTGTCCTTTAGTGTTAAAATCCTTTAAGGATGAGCAGAAAAGGAAGCCTTTTCGGTTCTTCAACATGTGGTGTCAAGGTGATCAGTTTGAAGGCATTGGTTCCCAAGCATGGCAGCTACAACTCATAGGGAGTAAAATGTTTCAAGTTGTTAGCAAATTAAAGTTGTTGAAACAAGTTTTGAAGCAACTTAATGTAGAACAGTTTGGTGATGTTTCAATAAAGAACTACCAAGCTCATCAGAAGTTGGTTGAAGCTCAACAACAATTACATCAACACCCTAAGAATCTGGCTTGTAGAGCTCAGGAATATGAAGCTAGGATGAACTATGTGACAGCACATAAGATCTATAGTTCTTTTCTGAGCCAGAAAGTTAGATTGAAATGGCTTTCAGATGGTGATGATAACATTAAGTACTTCCATCAGAGCATAAAGGTGAGGAGAATACAGAATAGGATTAATACCATTAAAAAGGTTGATGGGTCATGGGCTCAGAACTCAACTGAAGTGGTGGAAGCTTTTCTTGACTTCTATCATGCATGGATTGCTTGGCAGCAGAAATTCTACTAGCAAGCACTAGTAGAAAAATGCAAATTTGCGTCAGTCTATGTGCGTCGCATGCTAGGAGCACTGACGCAAATGCTCAGGAAGAGCCTATTTGCATCGCACATTAGAGAACGTGCGACGCAAAAAATGACAGCAGATGGGTGGTATGGTCATTTGCGTCGAACGGGATTGAGAACGCGACGCAGATAATGAACATGATTTGCGTCGGACGTGCCCAAGGGTGCGACGCATATACCATTTGCGTCGGACCATTACGAAGGTGCGACGCAGATAGGATTTAATGCTGAAGAATAAAGCAATTTTGGGCCTGATTCGCGTCGGATGGGCCACTAGGGCGATATACCGGTGGTGAGCTAGAGAAGTTGGCAGCCCTCGGGGGGGACTGTAATGATCTTAGTAAACAGGCGGTGGCATATCGACAAATTTCATTATTGAATAACACCGTGCACATATAGATAGCAACGATCCGGAGGCTGGTGGTGGTAAAGTATCTACAAGTAAAAGGAAAGCAATCCAAGTACTTTGTTTCGAAAGCCCTCGATCTAGCCTATAGAAAAGGTAGTTGACTTACTTAGTTAAAGCAAAGCATTAAGGAAGGAATTTGATTGATATGGATGCTTTTTTGAAAAGTGAGCCCTCACCCTCAAGAAATGTCGTTCTCCTCACTGACTTTAAATGAAATAGCCAAGAGTGAGTAGCCATAGAAGAAGGTGGAAAGGCTAGTAGTCGTATCAATCATTTTTTGTTTTTTGGTAGTTTTGACTTGCTTACTTGTTAGAGGCTAGGGTAGAATGAAATTTCGCGAGTCGAGAGACTGGCTTGACTTAGCAACGGGAAATACGTACATCGAATCGTGATCCGTGTCCGCTCACCGGTACAGTGTTCAAAGACCAATCTCGCTTCCGGCATAGGACTAAGGAAAGAGTTGGATGAACTTGTTGAAAGACAAGGTCAAACTCTGCATACACATTAATGAGATTCCTTTAACAAGGCTTAAGAAAGATGGCCACATTAGTGACTTCCTAACCAGAGAAGAACAAGAGGAGCTATATTCAAGGAAGTTATGGACTGGAATCAGAGATTGGATGGACATCCGAAACAGAGAGGAAGCAAACAAGGCTAGTTCACGAAAGACTAAGCGCCCTGGATGTTGAACCACATTCTGAAGAGCGTGCCTGCTCACTCTTGTCGGAGCCTTCTTCTCCAAAGAGACTCATTTATAGGGGAAAGATAACTCTGTCTTTTGCAAATCTCATAAGTGACCAATGAACCTTACTGATGCAAGATTCCCTGGCTAGTCCTATCCTAATCCCTTTACTGCCCATCAAGACAAGAGAATAGGTTACCCGCTAGCCAATTTTCTTCCTTCTTTCTTCCTATAGAAAGATCAGCTAGTTAAGGGTGAAACGGATTTAGGAAAGAATAGCAGGCAAAGTAAAGTCCTTGCTTCGAATTCAGGGTAACATTTGAGTATTCCTTAAGGTTACAGGCGAAGTCTATTTCCAGCATCTTACTCGGTCATGAATGAAAAAGGTAAGACCCTAGCTTTTATGTAAACGAGAAAAATGAAAGGAAAAACTTTATTTCGAAGGTGGGTCTCTTCTCATTGGGCCTGCTTGGATATTTAGTGGCGCCAAATGAGTAAAGCAAGGGTCCATCTAAAACTCTCACAACACTTATTTCCCCCAAACCCTAAAAATATCCTAGCCTCTCTCATTTTCTCTCTCTTCTTTCTTCTTCAACAACGTGACTTCTCCCACCTAACTTCCCACCTCCTTTACAATCAAACAATGGCGATTCATCTCTTCTTATTCTCTCTTCGTCAATCATTTCAATCTTATCACAAATTCATCTCTAGCAAAGAATCAACGAGTAGATCAAACAGAGAAAGAGAGACGACGCTAAAAATGGCGGTTTTAGGCGACGATGGAAGAGGATTCGAACTAGCAAGGAAGCTTGAGAGCTGCGCGATATGGCGGACATGGCTAGGCGATTCACTTTACTCCACTTTCGCGCACTTTCTCTCCTCTCCATCTGCTTGGGAAGCTTTCATGGCCACCAACGACTCAAAGTCAAAGTCAAAGGCTCACATTCAACTTCAGCTTCGTGTTCGCGCTCTCCTTTTCTCTCTCTTCCTTCCTCCTCTCGTTTCTCTTCTCAATTCCTCTTGTGAGTTGTTTATTCTAATTTCCCCTCTTTCGTCAATTTTGACCTAATTTTGTTACTGTTTGTTCAATTGATCTGTATCTCATTGCGATTTTTATTTTATGGAAGATCTGCAATTGCACGCTGATGATGTTTATTCTGTTTCTACATGCCATTTCTGCACGCAAATGTTGGTTATTGTTTTGTTGTTCGATTTGTAAATTATGGAATTTTGGATAGTAGCAAAGAAATTGAACTTAGGTTTGTTGTTAGGTTTGTAAATTATAATTCTACTGCTTCGAGAACCGCTTCATCATTTTGTTGTTAGGTTTGTAAATTATAATTCTACTGCTTTTATTGTATATATCGAAAATATCAGTAAAGTTGTCTGAATTCCCATGTTTTTGAGGGGGTTTTTTGTTTTTCCTCAAATGCAGTACTAAAGCATTCATGCTTTGGTACTGTTTTTTTTTTCACATATCATCATTTACGTCGCATGTTGGCAATGTGCGACGCAAATGGCTCTTCATCTGCGTCGCACTTTGCCAAGCATCCGACGCTGATGCTTACCATTTTGTGCATGCTTGGTGCTGCTTGTAGGATCATGTGCGTCGGACGTTGCTTAGTGTCCGACGCAAATAGATTATAATCTGCGTCGTGTCCTAATCCGACGCAGATCATGTCTCTCTCATTTGCGTCGAGACCTGTGCCGTCGGACCGATGTCCGACGCAAATGGTGGTCCCAGGTCCGACGCAAATCATTAATTCTGTACTAGTGAAGGTGGAACAAGCTATTATTAATAAGGGTTGTGTTCTTAGTCCTGAACAACAGCAAGCTTTGAATCTTAGTTTTACTGGTGAAGAGATAAAAGCAGCCTTGTTTGCCATACACAATGATAAATCACCTGGGATTGATGGGTATTTAAGCTACTTTTTCAAGAAAAGCTGGAGTATTGTTGGTGCTGATGTCATTTCTGCCATTCAGGAGTTTTTTAGATCTGGGAAAATCCTGAAAGAAATAAATGTAACAGCCATCACTTTGATTCCCAAAGTTCCTTGTCCAGCTGTTGTGGGTGACTATAGGTGTAACAGCCCGCACTTCCGAGCTGCTAGCTAATCACACTTAATATTCACAAATTACGATTATCGTTAATTCAACCTGAATTAGGCAATCATCTACAACAGAGTATAACGCATGTATCGATCCTGGCTTCTAGAATATGACCCATAATACAACAACTTAAAATAGTTTACACAACCTCATGAATTTCATTAATAAATCTCCCAATAATTACAATAAAATATCATAAGATTCTCAACAAAAATATGATCTCCATCATGAGTTGAGCTAGACATCTCTCTTATCACAACTTACGAACATTAATTCCTTCTGGAGCCAACTAACCTGCAAAATTATTAACAATGAACTCTGCCCCCTCCAGGACAGGTTACAAGAACAAAATCAGTGAAACTGAGTACACACTGTCCAACCAAAAAATCTTTTGGTGGCTCAAACGTATTTATAGATTTAAGTTTATCTTACGAGACATTTGAAACCAAGATACAGAAAAGACATAACGAAAGAATTATATAACAAACATTTCAACATATTTATAAAGTCGCTTGTTTAAATAATAATAATACGAATATCTCACAAAATAAGTAGTATATAATTCAATTGAAGGAACCATAAGAATTCCCTAGAATCTAATTGAATCTCCCAAAATCAACTCTGACATATTCTAAGGCACAATAATATCTTCAGCTTCTGTATTCCACATATAATAACCTTTATATCCAAATGCGTCTAACATAGCCAACTCCTCTCATAGTTTCGTATCGAGTTTCTTAGTAAGTCACTACCACACTCGGCACATGAATTCCATAAACTTGAGAGAGTAAAATATTACTTCGGAAATAACGTTAGAAATAACATTCTATAAAAACACTTGAATAATCAAATACATATTCTATTTTCTTTCAGAAAATCATTTTACACTGGGGAAGAGAACACGAATAGAGTTGCCTTCCAGGCGAATTCTCTAAACTTTTTACAAGGGACGTCTCCCTCTTCCATTGTGTACTGCTTGCAAGACTTTTAGGTCATGACCCCACATAACGGAGCAATACCCGCTCCAGAGCAATACCCGCTCTAACACATAATGAGCAATACCCGCTCTACGAATGTTGTTCGTCACTGCTTTAGCAGCTTCTTCCCCTCACAAAAACAGAATCACAATACATAATTCTCAATTTAATATTTTTTCAAAAACTCAAATTCATAATTCTCGAGTCAGATACGTCAAAATCTCGTAACATAATCGCTTTTGGGTATTACATATACAAACTCAAATTATTTGAGAACACTGTATATCTGAGTTTCCAATACTTAGTATAATTCAATCCCTTACAAAATTTCATTTGCTAAGCTCAATCAAATACGGGCTTTAAAGAAAATATAGTCCAAACTTATCATAATTGAAACTCAAAACGTAGCTTACTACTCAGAAAGTCAAAACAGAATTAACTTTATATCTTCGTTACCAAAGTTCTCTTTTTCACAAAAACAGAACCAGAGAGCTTACTCTACAACTTACTAACTTACAATCCATCTAATATCCCAAAGAGTTTATGGCCAACTCCAGTAATTATCATAAATTCATCATATAGCTAAATCTTCCACAAGTCATAAGCTGTATTATATATAACATCTCCAAACAATAGTTCACTTTTCAAATCTCTAATTTTGAACTTTTCATCACCCAAGTAATCCAAGCACGCAAAACTCATAATAAAATATGTCTCGAAAATCTTGTATTATAATAAGATATTTAACTCATATCTTCAAAAATTCAAGTCCATATTCCTCAAAGTTGATGGCTAATATATTTAAAATCTTTGTATCCTGTACATATCTCGGAATTTATATAACTTGAATCTCGAAACACTTGACCATTTCAATACACTTGGATTCTCAATACCATTTCTTAACTGAAACTTTTGGTACATTTATACATCTTGGAACTATATATAGACGAATTTCAGCGGAAACATAATTAGTTTCTATAAGCTCATCAATTCTTTTGAACTAGACCTCTTCCCTTCTTGCAAAAACATACCAAATTACCCAAATCAGGATATCATACTTAGAATTATATTGATAATTATATTGTGAACTCTTCTTTCAATACTTTTAACTGAATGGCTATAAACATCTCCATAAATCAGAACATGTGCCCATAAACACCTTATACTATCGGCTTCTAGAGACAAAATGGACTTAGCAAGTCATGGATAGATATCCTTAAGTAACCATAATTTGCTCGTAATATTTATTTACCAATGATACTAAAACATGAGATCATTATTCATAAAATTTTCACAAACTTATCCAAAGATTAAAACTTAGCAAAGAGAAATATAAATATCACATCACAAGTTCGTATTTTTATTCAAGCTTTGAAATACTCAAAACACTTTCAATGATTTCACCTTCATTATACCGATAACACAATAAATTCAATTGACATAAAACTCTTGTAGTAAGTATATGATTCACAAAATCATATGTTACACCAAAATTTTAGTTCAAAGGTGGAGGGACAATGTGTACCTTATACCCATCTTGAAATATCGCTTAATCCGCATTCCATCACTAAGAATCCATAATGTCGCTCCTCCAATGAGACTTGAATTCCACCAATATTCACCTCACAACAATAACAATAACAATTAACATTCACCCCTACCATAATTTAGATAACTAATTTGTCTTGCTCATACCCTCTAAACTCTTCCATGAACCACTACAAATCCTTATATACCAATCATTCCACTAATCCACTCACAAAATCAATCTTACATAATAGCTCTAATTAGCCCCAAGTATGATTCATAGAGAATATTATCAAACAACATAATTTATAAAAAAAATCAAATTTATAATCTTACTTAAGAAGGACCATTTCATATTGTAAGCTTCAATTGATGAAATAAAGATAAAAGATTCAATCTTTAAGTTCGGTAAACTCCCACCATAACTGATTTTGCTTATCAACAATAAGATTTAGAGCTGAATTTATTTTTGAAATCAGAAAATCCAACCAATTTGCAGGGACTTCAATTACTAGAATCAAACAATAGGAGGAAGAAAACTTAGCTTATGCTTATGAATGAGAGGTGTACCGAACAACGACAACAACATGCTACATTTAGAGCACCATCTCACGGTATGGTGCCGCACCTCACGACATGCACCACTCTCTGGCAGCAACAACGTATGAGCAGAGGAGAGAGAAAACTTGCAGCAACACCATATCGAGGAGAGAGAACAAGGGCAGCAAATGCAAGGGAACGGAAGCAGCTGCATCGCCTGAACACCGACAACACCAAAGACCTACGTCGGCGGCGAGGAGGAGCACAGACAACATGGTGGCAGCAGCCTTGACAGAGCAACAACAACAACGCACAACAGAGGTGAGCGAGATGGAGCAGCGATGAAGGTCAACGACAAAGCTCCGGCGAGCTAAAGAATATCGCCGGCAGAGATGCTGGTGAATGGAGGCAACCGCAAGGAATGAGGGAAGAGAGAGATGCAGGGGTCTTATGGGGGTTAATCACCGGAGAGAGAAAATGGGTTGGGGTTTAGGTTCCATTTATTTTCTTGAGATGAGATGAAAGTTGGACAGCAAAACAATAAGGTGGCATTTCTACATAAAGCCACGAGATCAACAGAGAGAGATGGGAATCCTTTCTTAATTTTTTTTTTCAATTTAAACTAAATACTCACTTACATTATATTTTTAAAAATACAACTGCTCAATAAAATTAGTATAAACTCATATTTCTCAAAGTCATACAAACATTATCGTAATCAAGACTAATAAAATATGATTAATTCTTAATTAAAGCTACTTAGAAAAATAGGCTATTACAATAGGCCAATAGCTTGCTGCTCAGTGCTATATAAAATAATTACTAAGCTCATTTGCACAAGACTTGGTAAGATTCTCCCTGATATAGTTGCTCAACAGCAAGCAGGGGCTTTCATTAATGGAAGAAGCATTATAAGCAACATACTGTTATGCCAAGATCTGGTAAAGAGATTCGGTAAAAGGGGCAATAAGTTGAAGGCGATTATAATGAAGGTTGACCTTAGGAAGGCCTATGACTCCATAGAGTGGGAGTTTATTAATGATTTGCTGAAAGCTATGAACTTCCCTAAGCATTTTGTGAACTGCATCATGGCCTGTATTACAACTCCCAAGTTCACTTTGCTTATTAACGGGAGTACAAAGGGTTTTTTTGAGGCTACGAGGGGCCTAAGATAAGGAGACCCCATGTCTCCCCTCCTATTTGTTCTTTGCATGGACTATTTGACAAGAATACTTTGTTATGTTGGGGATCTTGAGGAATTCAAGTTTTTTCAAGGATGCCAAAGCCTAAAAATAAATCATCTGTGCTTTGCAGATGCTTTATTACTTTTTTCCAACGGGGAGGCTAGGTCTGCTTATATGTTACTTCAAAGTTTGAAGTTGTTCTCTGAGTCTTTTGGGTTGCAGGCTAATAAAAATAAGTCTGCAATTTATCACACAGCAATGGAGCAGGAGGAGATTTAAGAGTTGCATAATTTTCAGGTTTTATGTTAGAAGATCTTCCATTCAAATACCTAGGGGTTCCTACTCTAGCAAACTCAAGGCTGCAGATTATGAAGGTCTTATTGAAAAAATGGTGATGAGAATAAGAGCTTGGAGTACAAGACATTTGTCTTTTGCTGGGAGAGCCCAGTTTGTCAATTCTGTACTCCTAAGTGTCCATAGCTATTGGGCACAAATCTTCATACTCCCAAGTTCTGTATTCCAGCAAATTAATCACATTTGCAGACATTTCCTATGGAGTGGTGCTACTGAAAGTGTAAGAGTAGGGCATATAAACTAGAGCAGTGTGTGCAGACAAAAGAAATATGGGGGTCTGGGCTTCATAGACATTAAGACCTGGAATGTTGCTACAATAGGAAAGCTTGTTTGGAATTTTGGTTGCAAAAAAGATGATTTATGGGTGAAATGGGTCCATAACATATATATATTAAGGATGGCAACTGGTGGGATTTTTAAGCTCCAGTGGGAGCAAGTTGGGTTTTGAAAGAATTGTGCAAAGTCAAGGATAAATTGTAGCACATAGGTATTGCATCTTTGGAGTCGTAATACTACATACTCAATAGATAAAGTATATAAGACGACTGCTCAGAATCAGGTTGTGCCTTGGGCAAGTAGTATCTGGAACAGGTTATCCTTACCTAAACATAGATTTATAGCTTGGCTGGGTGTTCAAGGGAGGCTCAGAATTAAAGACCATTTGTTCCAATATAGAGTGTGTACTGATAAAGCCATACTCATCTTCTATTTGAGTGTACGTTCAAAGAAGAAGCTACTTCAAGCTACTTTTAGCTGGCTGGGTGTTAGTTACAGGAAAATGGACTTACTCTAGTGGCTTACTTGGTTGAGAAAGAGGTACACATGTTCTAAACACAGAAAATAAATCATTGTTGTTGCTCTTGCTGCTATTACTTACCATGTATGGAAAGCAAGGAATGATGCTTTTTGGAATTTTAAAGTACAAAGAATTGATTGTATAGCAAAAGAAATAAAGTGCATAGTGAAATATAGAAGTAGTTTGTGTAACACTACTAAATAGAGTGTGAGAGATAAAGATTGGCGTGACAATTTGTAAATATGGCCTCCTATGACCAGCTTAGTTATCTCTTCCCTACAAGGAAGTTAGGTTGTTTGATGTTTTTTTTGGAGCCAATACACTTTACTTACCAAAAAAAATACTCAAATGTTGTGACCGTCGTAACTTGTCACTCGATTACTTTGTGATTTTAGTGATGAAACTTATTGGTAATTCTATTTGACTCTATTCTTGTCTACATGGTTTACATGATTATTTTACTTATCATGATCATGTAACTTGTTTTGGAACTTGAGGATTATGAACATTGAGTATAATTGATCTCATTTTGAGGTATGAATACTTTGGCTTTGAGTGGATATAGATTGACATAGAAGCTTACAAAGGGGAGCTTGAGATAAGAATATAATGGGAATTTAAGTTATACTTTTATCTTTTGAAATATATATTTCGAAGCTTTCTTGTTCTGTTTAGGTGGAGTGTTGATACTCAGCTTTTGCTGACGTGTGCTATATTTGCTTTTGTTTGTGGTTGTTGTTCTTTCCCATTGGGGTTGAACCTGTGATGACCCATGTACTTTGTACGATGGTGAGCGATTGACACTACACAACAGGTTTCATGTTCGATTTGCGATGTTTGAGGTGAGGATGACAATTCATAGAGGACCTTTGTATTAAGAAGAGTTTCAAATGTAAATATTTACTTGGGTTAATATATGTATTATTTAAGTAATTATTATTCAAGATATCTTAGATGAGTTTGTAATATTGAGTAGTTTCATTGGGTTTGTTTCCCTCTTGAGGTTGTTTCTGCGAGAGCGACGATGATTTGGGTCTTGAGATTATTATATTTTGTTGAGTTTGTAAACAGGTTTAAATTGATTCCCGTATTTGGGTTGTCCAATTTTCAAAGGAAACTCTACCGAAGTTTCGAGTCAAATCATGAGATTATTGGATTGTGGTTTGTATTATCTGAGGTTGAGGATCGGGGCATTACACCTAAGGCTCTGGCTCTCAAGTCAGAGGAACAAGAAGATTTAGAGACTGATGATGAAGAAGCATCCATGATCGTGAGAAGGTTCAAGAATTACAAAGGGAAGAATGCAAGGAAACCAGCAAAGTTGAGCTGTCACAAATGTGGAGGACTTGATCATTTTATCAAAGAATGTCCTCTATGGGAGAACGAGAAAGCAAAAGGAAAATTCAAGGAGAAGGGCAAAGAACAACATAAACCCTTCTCAAGGACGGACTTGAAAAGAGCCACGGTAGCGGCATGGGGAGAGTCCGACTCGGGACGAGGAGTAGGACACGGACTAGACCTGTTAAACGGGCCGAGCCGGGTCGGGTCGGGCCATGCCGTATACGGGTCGGGTCCGGGTCTGAAGTCGTTGTTAACGGGTCGGGTTAGGTCGGGTCAAGGGCTAGACCGACCCGGCCCGACCCCCGACCCTATTTTTAAAAGAACTCACCAAAACCTTGAGTAATTGAGTAATTGTAAAACTGGAACATGGAGAATATTATAAGCAAAGTGTTCTCGTATTGAACAAGTAGTACTCCTGAGTGTACTAAGTCCCGATTAAGATGACTTCTTCAACTTCATAATAAACCCGTAAAAATAGAGTAACCAAGTATCACCATCATGCCTGTCATATAATATTAATCTTCCCGCATAAGCTAATTTCATACAACCGAACACTTAAACACAAAACAACTATAAAAAAAGTATTAAAAAAGAAAAAAATCTAACATTGTACAAAAAATCAGTAGCAAGTAACAACGAGTATGAATCAAGTATCCATATCATTAAGGCCGACTTCCTCGTTATGCTCCCAGGTTCAGACGAACAACAAGAGGAAGACGAGCGGATGAAAAAATAACATAATCAGATTTAAGTTCTTTAACTTAAAAAGCAATGAAAAAATAAAAAATAAAAATAACAATTATCCACCAAATCTGGACGAAGACGACGAAGAACGTGCAAAACTTTTGCTCTTCAACAATTCAAATCTGAACTCTTCAATTTGTGCGAGTAAGTTGAACTTCTCGATTTTTACCTTCGATTTGACGGTCGAAGAACAGAACACGGCTTCAGGAATTCAATTTGTGCGAGTGAGTTGAAGGAAGTAGTTCAGGACATTTGAGGATGAGAAGAGAGAAGAGAGGAGAGAGAGGGAGCGTTATTAGGTTTTTTTAGACAAAATGAGGTTGAAGGTTTAGACCCTGTTCAAAACACTAGTGACCCTTTTTTGACCCGACCCGACCCGCTAATGCATTATTAAGGTCAGACCCTGTACGACCCGACCCTATTTTAATTGGGTTGGGTCATGACCCTATAATATAGGGTCGGGTCAAGGGTTTTTTTTGGGGACCCGACCCATTGAACAGGTCTAGAACAGACTGAAGAAGAAACTGCCCATTTGTGTCTCATGGCAAAGAATGAGGATAAAGAGGAACCATCAAACCCTAAGGTATGTTTTAATACTATTGAAGAGGAACTTACAGAACTAAATAAGAGCCAACTTTTAAAACTGCTTTTAGAAACCTTAGATGACTATAAGGAAGTTTGCGTAAAAAGAGAACAAGTAGAAAATGCGTTGAGAGTCACTAAGAAACATTCAAATTGGCTAAACTCTTTAAAGTCCGACACTGAAAAAAGATTCTTTGAACTTTTTGACAAAAATAAAGCTATTCAAGAAGCCTTTGAAAAGGTTAAAAATGAGAACTATCTTTTGCACATGGAATTGGCAGAGTTGAAACTATTTGTTCCTGAAGGAACGGTTCCTTCAACAAATACCAGAATTGATTTTGAAAAGTTAAAATCTGACTATGAAAATGCTTTAAATGAAAATCTGGTACTGAGAAAGGAACTGGAATCCTCAAGGAACAAACTTCCGATCCAAGAAGTTGGATCCAAAAATATCAAAACAAAGGAAGGGATGGTCTTGGTTTCAACCATAAGAAGACAAACAAAAAGAAAAAGTATGTAGATCTGCCAAGTAATGAAATATGTTCTTACTGTGGGAACAGTGGTCACATAGTTTCAGATTGTTCCACCAGGGAAGAACATATTGAGAGAAATACTTAGTACATTGTTAAAAAAACGGAAAGTAAAGAGTAATACTAACCAACAAAGGAACCCAAGCAGGACTAGGTTCCTACCACTAACTAATTGTTATGGATGCAGACTGAAGTGAGGGGGAACAACCTGTGGTACCTCGACAGCGGTTGTTCTAAACACATGACATGAGGCAAATTAAAATTTCTCTCACTCTCAGTTTACAATGGAGGAACTGTGACCTTTGGAGACAATCTTACAGGTAACATTGTAGCAGTTGGTAAGATTGGAAAATCTCAGTCACATTCCATAGATAATGTATTTTTAGTCGAGGGTTTAAAACATAGTTTACTTAGTATATCTCAATTCTGTGATAAGGGTAATATAGTGAAGTTTACTAATGAGTCTTGTGTAGTCAGTAATGATAGTACATGTACCAAAATTCTAGAAGGAACAAGGAAGGGGAATACCTACGTTGTAGACCTCAACCTGGTTCCTAGGAACAATCTCACATGCTTGAGCGTAATTGAAGAGGAACCATTACTGTGGCACAAACAATGCGGTCATGCTAGCTTATCACTATTGCACAAGCTAAGTGGAAAAGACTTAGTTGTTGGGTTACTAATAATTAAATCTATAAACCACGGTGTTTGTGATGCATGCGTGAAAGGCAATCAAGTGAGATCCTCATTCAAATCAAAGAAAATGGTAAGTACACAAAGTCCATTGAAGCTCATTCATATGGACTTATGTGGCCTTGTACGTATCCAAAGTAGATCAGGTAAGAGATATGTGTTGGTTATTGTAGATGATTTTTCTAGATACACTTGGGTTATTTTTCTTCATAGCAAAGATGAAACTTTTGATGAATTTCTAACCTTTTCTAAAAAGATTCAACGAACCAGTGGTTATAAATTAAAACATTTGAGATCTGACCATGGTAAGGAGTTTGAAAACTCCAAGTTTGATGAATTTTGCAGTAATGAAGGCTTAGATCACAATTTCTCTGCTCCAAGGACACCACAATAGTACGGTGTGGTTGAAAGAAAGAACCGGACCCTGGAGGACATGGCTAGAACGATGATTATTGCAAGCGGTCTTCCAAAGAACTTTTGGGCTGAAGCAGTGAACACAGCATGCTACATCATCAATCGAGTCATGCTAAGACCAATCACAATGGAAAAGATAATGTTTTTGGAAGAAAACCCAATATCTCTTATTTTCGTGTCTTTGGATGTAAATGTTTTGTGCATAACAATGGAAAAGATAATTTAGGAAAGTTTGATGCTAGAAATGATGAAGCTATATTTCAAGGATATGCTTCAAATAGTAAGGCTTACCGAGTCTACAATAAAAGAACAATGTGTGTAGAGGAAAGTGTCCATATTATCTTCGATGAAACTAACTCTCTGCAGGACCAAGTTATGATGATAACTTTGAAATAGGATTGACTCGATCTGAAGAGTCAAACCACTGTGAAGATGAATTAATCCCTGCAGATAAAGAAAAGAAGCATGTTCCTGAACCTGAGAACCCTGTACCTGATCCTCAGGGGAAACAGGCAGAAGGAGGAACTCAGGAAGAAGAAGGAACACCTGAACCAGAAGAAGATCCAATGATTTAATCACCTCATGAAGCACCAGAAGAAACTACAGCAACAAGGGGATTTCATCCAAAGCCTTGGAAACACCAAAATTCTCATCCCTTAGAATTAATTATAAGTGATATTGAAAAGGTAACTCAAACGAGATCCCAAATGAAGAATGTTTGTGCTTTTCATGCTTTTCTATCTATGACAGAACCTAAAGATCATATGGAAGCATTAAGAGAGGCTGATTGGATAAATGACATGCAAGAGGAACTGAATGAATTTCAAAGGAACAAAGTCTGGCACCTGGAGCCCAAGCCAAAGAGCCAGAAAGTAATTGGACTCAAATGGGTCTTCAGGAACAAGCTTGATGAACATGGTACAGTCATAAGGAACAAGGCCAGACTTGTAGCCAAAGGTAACAATCAACAAGAAGGTATTGATTTCGATGAAACCTTTGCTCTTGTTGCTAGGATAGAAGCTATTAGAATTTTGATTGCATTTGCAGCCTTTATGGGATTTAAGTTGTACCAAATGGACGTAAATGCGCATTTTTAAATGGCTTTTTAATGGAAGACGTCTATGTGGAACAACCTCCCGGATTTGAAAATCCTGATCTTCCAAATCAAGTTTATAAGCTTGATAAAGCTCTCTATGGGTTAAAACAAGCTCCTAGATCTTGGTATGAAAGATTATCAAAATTCTTGCTTTCACATGACTTCATTAGAGGAAAAGTCGATAGGACCCTGTTCCTTCGTTCAAGAGGAACAGACATATTAGTAGTTCAAATTTATGTTGATGATATTATATTTGGAGCTACTAATGATCTTCTATGCAAGGAATTCGCTGATCTAATGAGCAGTGAATTTGAGATGAGCATGATGGGAGAATTGAACTTCTTTCTTGGTTTGCAAATTAAGCAAACTGAAAGAGGAACAATGATCCATCAACAAAAATATGTAAAGGAGCTTCTGAAGAAATATGGACTGGAACAATCTAAAACCAACCACACTCCTATAGGAACAGGAACAAGGTTGGATGAAGACACAAATGATAAGAGTGTGAATGAGAAGCAATATAGAGGTATGATTGGATCTCTATTATATCTAACTGCCAGTAGACCTGATATTGCTTTTAGTGTTGGATTATGTGCAAGATTCCAATCAAATTCAAAGGAATCTCACTTGACGGCTGTCAAGAAAATCCTTAGGTATTTGAAAGGAAGTGGTGATCTTTGTTTGTTCTATCCTCGTAGTGATGTCTTTGATTTGGTAAATTATTCTGATGCGGACTATTCTGGAGACTTAGTTAATAGTAAAAGTACTTCAGGAATTGTCCAGTACCTAGGAACAAGCTTAGTCTCATGGAGCTCTAAGAAGCAAAATATCGTTGCCTTGTCCACTGCAGAAGCAGAGTATGTGGCTACTCCTGCTTGTTGTTCCCAGGTCTTATGGATCAAGCAACAGGTACGCGATTTTGGTATTAAATTCAAGTGTTTTCCTATATACTGTGATAATACAAGTGCAATATGCATCTCTAAGGATCCAGTACACCATTCTAGGGTCAAGCATATACATATTAGGAATCATTTCTTAAAGGACAATGTTGAAAAGGGTCTAGTTAAAGTTGAATTTTATCCAACTGGAAATCAAATTGCTGATATCTTGACTAAACCTCTTCCAAGAGAAAAAAATTGAAAAGATTCGGTTAGAGCTAGGGATGATTAGAATAAATTGAGTGTGTTACTTCTAATAACCCCCTATGTTACAATTTTACTCTAAGTGACCGGCAAAATTTTATGAATGTATTCACACAATACACAGTCAAGGTAAAGGACTCGCATTCATCTTCATAATACTCCCCTTATTGTCCACACGTACATATTGAGCAGAACTTGATAAGGCTTATGTATATTTAGCTTGAACATGTAAAATGCATGAGTTCAATTTTTCTTATATTTCTTTTTCTCTATTTTTCCGTAAATATCTTCTCCACAAATTTATTTTCTTTCTTTATTTTTCTCCTTCATTATTCCACAAAATTTTCATTTTTCATTTTCTGATACAATGCAACGAATCACCTAAAGTCTAAGTTCAAAGCCGGAAATTTGAAATACAATGAATTAAGAGAAAAGGGAAACGCCGCTATTAATTCTCTCACAATACCCCATAAATCTACCCCATCATAAAACCCATCCATCACATTACCTCATTTTTACACGGCAAACTTACTTTTTACCCAAAACCATCAAACTCTGCAAAACCACTCATCTTCTCAAACCTCTCTAAGCTTCTCCAATGGCTCCCAAAAGAAAAATCTCCGAAGAAACTAAAACCCAACAAAATTACCCAGTCGAAAAATCATCCCCCTTGGTCGAATATGAGGAGAGTGACAACGAGTCTTCCAACTCGAACGAAGAATCCATGGGCTCTCAAGAAAATTCATCTGCACGTGAAGTGGTGTCCCCCAATAAAGAAGATGAACCCGATGATTAGGAAACAGAGCAAGAAAAAGTGATTAAGGTTCCTACCAAACGCGGTAAGAAATTGAAATCCTCAAAATTCTTAATAGGGTTTTGTGTTGATCTTGCTTGGTGCAAGAAAGTTAAATGGGCTGAATTTCTTGACTGTATTAATTTTCAAAAGTGGTCTAAAATAATCTGTGTAGATGAGGGTTTGTATGAGGAAGAGATGAGCGAATTTTACTCAAAATTTGAAAACAATGATGGTCTGTGTATTAGTATAGTTCATGGAGGGTTAGTTAAATTTGATGAAAAAGGTTAAGTGGGTGGTTTGATGTACCAACTGAAGGGTACAAGGCTTATTTCAAGGGGAAAGTAAAATTGAACGTTAATGGGGTCTCTAATGATGAAATTTTGACTATTTTGGGTGGAAAGACGTCTGACCTTTCCCTTGACCAAAAAGATTTTAGTCCCTTTCACAAATTGTTGTTTCAATTAGTCTGGCGTTTTATTCTTCCTCACTCTTCAAAAAGAACCCAAGCAAATCGATGGACCTTGCCATCATGTATTGTCTAGCTGACCACATTAAAATTAACCTTCCCTCTTTAATCACTACCCATCTTACCCTTTGCATCACACACAAGAACCGTATTGGGTATGGAAACCTTCTCACCTACATTTTCCAAAAATTTAAGGCTAAACTTCATTCCAAGCCTTCTTTTGATCTTGAACCAGAAAACTACCTCACCAAAGAAACTAACCCTAATCAGACTGAGTTTGCGCATTTAGGGTCGTAGTCTAGCATTTAACGTGGAGGAAGTGAAGGTGAAGGGAGAATCCGGGGTTAAGAGGAAGCAGGTTGAGGAATCTAGTGCTGGGGCTCCTAAGGCAGTGAGGAAGAGTCAAAGGTTGGTGGATACTAAGTTCCCCAAGGACAGGGGTGAAACTGATGCTATGATGATTGACCTGGAGGATTTGGTTCCTCCGAGTCCACTTCCAAAGCCGTGGATTTTCCTCTCGCTCTCCACCTCCGATCTCCATGGGTTCTTGCATAATATTCAGGGGCTCTTTGTCCCTCCCGCACTCAAGGATCCAAGGTGTAGAGGCTCGTGTTGCTAGGTTGGATGTCCAACAGGAACAGGTTCTTGCTGCAGTGAAGAAAGGCGAGGCCACTATTCGCGATAAGATTGACTCAGTTGTCGCCTCCTTCACCATCCACTCAAAACCTTGATCCCCTTTCCCTTTTCAATTAATCTCTTAAACAATATTATTTTTGGGTTTGTAACTAAGACATGGTGACTTGTTGCCACTTTCAGTTTATTTTGGATGTGTAAATCACATCAGTTTAAGGAGGTCAATAAAAAAAAAGAGTTGTTAATTAATCAAAGATCTAACTGATCACCACGTCTGTATTGTAAATATGCGGTTACAAATAATCCAGCTAAAGTAATAGGAATTAGACCTAAGACGATTCCAAATAGAAAAACTTCAATCATTTCAATTCGTTTAAAAAAAAAAGGTAATATATATCCCTAAATATTAATCTGAATTGCCTATGAATCTCAATAACCAAAAATTATCAATTGCCGCTGTAAACAATTATAAAATAGACGGAATCCCACCGAATATTTCTTGAGTTGTTCATTCAATTAATTTTAAATAAGTTGTATCTTTTTTAGACCTTTGGATATTTCTTTTCCTATTCTCTCTTTTTCTTTTCATTTCATTCCATTTTTCTGCTTGCTTTTCTTCTCTTCCTAACTTTCTTGCACTCTGCTCTTGCATAATTCTTGTCTAGTTGCACTTGTCTTGTCTTTGCATGTTCTTTTTATGTCTGGATGGCTAGCATTATTAGATGTTCTGCTTGAGCAACTTTCACTTGTTCATGATGTTATTGTTCACTCCTAGAGTACTGCTGGTTTATTTGGTTGTATTTGATGATGACAAAAGGGGGAAGTTAAGTGGTATATAAAAATAATTATGGTCTGCTTAATTTCTAAAGTGATGATTTTTGAAAATCTCTCTCTGCATTACTTCTTGTGACTTACTTAGACTTACTTAGTTTTGATTATTTAGCTTTTGGTTTGTATTGTGTTTTTGCATATTTCCACTCTTTGTGATTTTGTTTTATTGTTTCTGCCTTATATTTGCCATCATCAAAAAGGGGGAATATTGTTGTATTCACTATTTTGATGATGAAAAATGTTTAACATTGTGTATAGTTTTATTTTGAAAAAAAATAAAAAAAATTCCCAAAAGTATCTTTTATAATTTTTACATGCCTATATATTTTATCTTGTAGAGAAAGATTAATGAGTTTTAATCTAATCAAGATATTATATTGTTAGAGAATAATTTAATGTTTTGAATTTATCTCCTATGGTATGTCTAATGTATCTACTAACTTAGGGTCTATTGATAAAAGATTCCTTGTTAGTAGAGAATTAGTTGATGTGCTTGTTGTGAATAACAGGATGAATGAAACGTGCCTACGTAAAAGGAGAGTGGGGCGTGGATTTCTCCAACCAGCTGCTGAGTTACTTCGCTTCAAATAACTAGTAGAGCAACTGCTCTTTCGGCTGCAAAAATTATGGAAGCGTGGTTCTAGATCATGGGCCATGATGCCTAAAATCTAGTCTGAAGAAAAACGTGGGAATCCAGTTGAAGAACTTCCGTTGCAGCAACTATATAAGAGAAATCATTGTTCGAAAATAGATACAACTTTCTAGCATTCTTAAAGCATAAATTACTTAGAAAGTTTTTCTGTAATTTTACTCCTCTTCATTTGCAAACCATTGTAATATTTTGAGTGTTGGGGTGAGTGAAAAAATCACTGAGTATCTTTGTAATCAAGTGAGAAAAAGAAAGAGAAGACTTCGAGTGAAGTCAAGAGAGGTTCACCAGTTCAAGGGGAACTAGGTGACAGGGAACAAGTTCCTAGAGGAACAGAGTGAGGTCCAGTAATAGGTTGTATGAAGTGACATTTGGCCTATTATAATATGAGAAGTTTAGAGTCAAAATCCCTTGTGGTCAAGGTTTTTCTTCCTATTGGGCCAAGGAAGTTTTCCTTGTAAGTTAAACTTGTGCGTTATTTCTCTCATTTCTTTTAAGTTGTTTTTATTTCCGCAAATTTATTTGAAATTCCCCACAACTACAATTCACCCCCTTCTTGTAGTTGATAGAGTGTTCATACTAGAATAACACAGATTACAAGAGAAGAGAAGAAAAGGGAAAGTACTATGGGGTCGTCACTCGTTTAGTCGTTTGGTTCTCTAACGCGAGGAATCCTATTAAGGATGTGGTATGTTCGTTTTACCCCCTCTGTTCCAAAATATAGTTCGCTTTTCATTTTGGACATATAAATAAAGAAAACAATGATGGTAGTATTATTGTTGTACTTGCATAGAGAGCTATTATTATTTTTGGATTTATTGTCATTAAAAAAGAAAAGAAAAGGAAGAAAAACCACATGGGCACGTGAAAAGAGGAGAGAGAAAGTAAAGAGTTGTTTTTTCTACTACACCCAAATCGTTACTCATGAACTAACAAATGAGATTACTTTAGCAAAAATTAAGGACCAATAGAATTATAGTATTGCATAGCACACGAGTGTGTTGTAAACTTTTATTAAGATTATAGAATAATCAGTAGGTTTAGGACTTTAGATAAACATTTCTGAATTGTGTTTTATGAATTATGATGTTGAAATTATGTGCGATAAAGAAAAACTATACAATAATACAAATGTAGTAAGGACTCATTTTGGACCCGATTTGGACCCAAGACTCGCTACACCCAGTGGGTCCGGGTCTTTGTCTAATTTTATAGAGGCGGTGAGTCTGGGGCGGGTTTGGGTTCACTTTAGAAAATTCGGGTATGACCCAGTCCATTGTCATCCCTAGTCATGAACCATTTGTCACTTTCATTTATCATATCTCGTGTTTTTTAAGTTTTTTTTCATAATTCATAGTAAAGTCATTGCATAAACGCTATATCAAATTATTTATAGAGACATCAATCATTCATAAACATCATTGCATAGTTAAACATTTCATACCATGCAATCCATAAATACATATCATCAGAAACATTATATAAAAGTATCATAAAACGTAGTTGGAAGGGGAATACGGGTGTTTGCAGTAGACGTTACCTCGAGTCGTGAACAATACACTTGATAGTAAGGGAGCTTGTAATAACCTTGATAGCATAACTTATTAATATATTATTATAGATTTCAAGCTCCATGATCTATTTCCATCACGTGCCTACTTTAGAAGGTACTTCACTAATTACTTAAGAGTTTCTATATTGAGGTTTTAACGATTGATTAAAAGTTACGGAAACTCATTATAACTTGACAACTTAGTACTATAATTCATGACTTTACTAAATTGGTTAATTGTGTCATTTTTAATGTAATAGATGACACACATTAATATGAGTTCTAGCCGACTTAAGTGAAACTATTTATCAACAAACACTAGTTTTAATATTCATGAAAATTTGTGTTTAATGACTTGAAGGTGTGATTATAGAATTTTCATCTTTTAATTTAACTCTGATACTAAACTTATTATTTAACTAATTATTAAATTCTACATAAGCGGTTCATTTAATTAAAACATAGAAAGTAAAATTCATTTCATTAAACTAGAAAGAGTGAAAATACAAGTAAGTACTCATTAATTCCTTTATTCATACATTATTATAGGTTACAAATATAACTTACTAATGTTAACTTAATAATTAGTCATATACTGTAATTTTCTTTAGTTAGAATGAGCTTACTGACATCGTACTAACAATTCAAGTGTACTTAATTTTAATTAGATAATCGATATATTGAAGTTATAAATAAGTAAGTATTAGTTATTAATATATGACGAATTGCGATTTAAAAAATCAAATAGTAATTTATTTAAACAAAATAGTTGTGAGCATTGTTTAATGGAGGCTTAATATTGAATTATTATTCCCAAAATAATATTTAAACAATAAAACACTATTAGGAGAGTAGTTCATTATGCCCAAAACAATATTTAATCAATAATCAATTCTTTTTTTTATGCCATTAGTTTAATGGAGGCATAATATTGAAGCTTACTTGGGAAACAAGATGTTCTAAAAGCCTTTGGGGAGAAAGGGGAAAAAGATTGAGGAAGAAGATGAAGTGTTTGGAAATGGTGATTTTCCATTTTTGGAATTTTTTTGGAATTTAGCTTATTCTAAAATTAGCAATTTTCCTATTTCCTTTTATGCACAACTAGATTAGCTTAGCTTATTTTTATTATAAACTTGATTTTAATTCATTTAAATAATTAAATTTTTTTTTTATAAGGAGAACAAACATAAACTAACCCCCTAATTTGGGGGCCAGCCTAAAACATCCTTTCGGATGATGAAGGAAAATCCGGACGCAAGCGGGGGAACCAAGACAAGAAGGGAGGAGTGGGCATGCGCCTTCCTAGCCATGAAGTCAGTATCCTTGTTAGCTTCGCGGAAGCAGTGACGGAACTGACAGTCCTGAAACCATCGTGTAGCCACACCTGCATCTTTCACAATGTTAGAAATTTCTCACAAAATACGCCAACAATTCTTCATAGAATTAATGACAGCTAAGTTGTCTCCTTCAATAATAAAATTAGAAATATCAAGAGAAATAGCTCCTTTAACTCTTTCTCTGAGAGCCCAAGCTTCAGCTTGCAAAATAGAAATATGGGGCCCCAAAGATTTGGCACCAGCTAGGAGAACCTCCCTAGAATTATTACGAATAACAAAAGCTAAGGAAGCATTCCCATTACTAAATTTTAGAGCCATCGAAACTAAGCTTGCAGTAATTAGGAGGAGGGGGGACCAAATAAGATTTTGGTCTGATCTATTTAGCTTGGTCATGGGCTTTTTGATGATAGAGGTGAAAACGACATTACCATTTCCATCATCCAGATCAGTCTTCAACCATTGCTCAAAAAAGTTCTTAATCATAAAACTAACACAACGAGGAGAAAACCCCTCATCATTGAAGATAACTTTATTTCTAGTGAACCAAATAAACCACCAAATAAAAGCAGACTTAGCTATGTTATCATCATAAAAAGTAGAATGACAAACCTCAATCCAATAACGGAAAGAAAAGGAACTAGAGAAATTAATATTACCAGGTGTAGACGCATAATCGTGTCTCCCCATTTAAGGGTCCAATGATGAAATATACCGTGGTATTAGTTGGCACGGTCCAATGGAGGAGCAGTCTGAATAACCAGGCAATGTGTGTTTTGAAAAAATATTATAAAAGCCCAATTAATCATTCATGATGATTAATTGTAAATTCAACCCATAAAATGTTTTTAAATCCATTTTAAAAGCCCAATTGAATATTTACAATTTTGATAAATATTTTCCTAATATTTATTGTTTTGATAAATATTTTCTTAATGTTTATTGTTATGATAAATATTTTTTCAAAAAGCTTTTATTATTATCCTTTACCCATAAACCAGATTTTTAATACGGAAAATTCGATCTCCGGATTTTTAGGGATAAAAAAGGCATCTTGAAAGCACGCGTAGCATAAAAAAGGAATATTCTGGAATATTCCGAAATTTGCGCCGGACACGGCGGCTGCGCTCAGCGCGCCACGTGCATCCAGCTCATTGGCCATACCGCGTCAGGCACACCAATGAGCGCCTGACACGTGGACTTGTGACTCACACAGAGTCCTGCGCCTATGCAAGTCTTGTGTGAGACGCAAGTTAAAAGTTTTTCTTCTAAAAAACGCGTTTCCATGTGCAATGTTTTAATTGGACGGACCACGTCAGGCAGGCCAAACTGCGCCTGACGCGTGTCCGTGCGCCTGTCACGTAGAACTGCGCCTGGCGCAGGGCTTGCGTGGAGCGCACGCTTTGTTTTGCCTATAAATATGGGCTGATTTCCCAAATCAAGGACGGCTTGAAATTATTATTTTTTTACGCACGCAATTACTCTCAAACACTCCGAAACACACTTCGAATGCAAAACGTTCAAACACTTTTAATCTTCCACATCAATTCTTGTTCCTGATTCTACTATATTCCTGGTTCCAAGATTGCTTCGACTGAAGGTCACTACGCTCTTCGATCTAAACCGCATAGGTATAATCCTGAGGGCTCTTGAATAATCCTATTTATTTTATTGAAGTTACTAACTCTCTTTTTTGTCATGATGTAGATTCTTAATTAAAAATCGTGGTTCTTTTGTAAATTCTAACCTCTTTTCTTATATTTTCTGTATATAATGTTCATATTATTATGATTGTCTTGCATGCCTTTTTATCACCCATGTGTTATTATTGTTAAACAAGACCTAAAGAATTGTTCTAATTAATTCAGATAATTTGGACAACCTGTTAGGAACCTTGTAAAATGATTGCATAATAACTGGTCACTAAATAATTAGTCTTTTTGTGTGTTTCATGAACCCATCTAGAGTAATTATTTTAGGGTGCTTTAAAAAGTTGTTTGATTATTCTATTGCATAAAATCTGCTGTGAGTTGTTATTTAGTAGAGGCCAGCAATGGGCAATATAGTTCCTGACTATATTGTACCCTCACCCCCGAACTCACTTTTTCGTTCCTGACCATCTATGGAGTCATGACGGGGAAACCTACATTGGATAAATCCCTAAGATGTCCTTTCCGTTTCAATATCCAATAAGGTTTAAGATTCTTTCTTTAAAGAATTGTTGGTGTAGACACCAAATTTTGAAACCTTTTTCCGGATAAATAAAGGTTTTGAAAAATAAAAATAACAAAATCATCATGCAGCGTGGAGCGCGCACCTCGGAGCGCGAGTTTCATTCCGTCGCACGATTTTCCATTTTTGCGTATTAATCATACATTTTCGGCTTAGAAGTATAATTTTCGTGAGTTGTAGTCAATACTACCACCACCGTTTTAATAAAATGATTCGTAGTATAATCATGCTCGTTTTCATTAATTTGACGAGTTTTCATTAATTATCTAAAGTTAGTCTTTCGGAAAAATGAAAAAACAAGTCGCGATTAGGCGTCGGGATTTTCGTCGTATCCCAAAATCGGCATTAATCAGTTTTCTTGATGGTCAAGTCATTGTTCATTGGATAAAGAATATATTCTTTATCCACTAAACACATCCTTTATCCATTAGTTAGAGAATAAGAATCATGAAAAGATGTGAGAATAAGAATCAAATCCCATGTGTAAGAGGGGGAAATCCGGATTTTTTTCGAAAAGGTCAGGTGTGCGCCAAGCACACAATCATGCGCCAGACGCATGATTGTGCGCCTAGCGCACAAGCTAGCCCTGCGCCAGACGCGGGACCTTGCGCCAGGCGCAAGGTGATGTGCCTAGCGCAGCTTCCTGCGCTAGGCGCAACATTCTGATAAGTTTCGTTTGCACGATTTTCAATGCATTTTTTTTGCATATTTGGATGTTTTAGGAAGAATATTTTCTGAAAATCTGATATTGCCTCATTAATGAGCAAATCTAAAAAAGAATAAGAATATTTATGTTTCCAAAGAGATTTGATGATGTCATTAGGGTGAAGTCATTAGAGTGATGTCATTAGGGTAATTAGGGATGAAGAAAATCAGATTTTTTTTTGGATGAAAAATCTGATTTTCTACCTCTTTGAAACCCTAGTTCACTTCCCTCATTTCTCTATAAATACCCTCAAAAATTTCTCTCTAATACTCTTCTTCTCCTTAATCTTTTCATCTAAGCAAAAGTCTTAATAAGTAAGTAAAAGAAGTTCATTAAAAGGAAAAAACACAAAAAGAGTTTAAATTAGCAATTAAGAAGATTTAGAAACTCACTAGAAATTAAGAAAATCACAAAAAAGGTAGAAAAATTTACAAAAAGGAAGTGCATCATTGAGCTAGCAAGGTAAAGTTGAAGTTCTTGTTATTTTAATTATCTTCTTAATCATCTACTAACTTTCTCCTTGTTTTCTTCTTATCATTTTTTAATCTTTGGAGTGATTTGGGTATGTGGAAGTCCTAATAGGTTCCCAACCTTAAATCACCCCACCTAGAATAGTCACCTCTAATGGGGTGACTCTTAAGAAATAATGTAATTATGTGATTTTCCTTAATCAAGTTGTTATTCATCACCAAAAATGATTTCATAAAAAATTTCAAGAAAAATTGTGTATAAACATCTCCATAAAAAAAAAATGTGATGCTGTAATTATAATCAGTTTTAATTTCGTAATTCATTCTATTTTTCGTCTGTGTTATCAGAATAGTTTGTAGGATTTAATATTTTTCCTATGAATTCAAAAATATTTCCAGCAACTGGGCTTTGGAATTTCTAAAAAACGAAATTTGCGGAAATAATTAAAAATTATACAACTTTGTTGTGCAAAACTGATTTTGTTCAGTACCACCTATACTTGTTCTGTCAATAAAGTTAAAAATAAAATCCTTTAGATAAAACTAAAAATATTACGTTTGAAGAAAACATCAGTAGATTTTAAAAAATATAAAAATCATGTTCATATGAATTTTATATAATTTTATATCATTGTTACAAAATCATTCATGTAAATCACTAAATTCCAGAAAATTGATTTTCCGTTCGGTTAAGGAAATAAATAAAACAAGGTCTTAAAAGTGTCCAATTCAAATGAAAATTTCCAGTCTAGTTCTTCAAAGTGTCTAGAATGTTCATACTAAAATTTACTTCAAAATGAGTTCAATAAGTTAGATCTAAAAGAACAATTTGAATAAAGGTCCTGTTTTTACCAGTTTGAGTATAAAATTAACCATAATTCAAGTGGTCACTAAAAACTAGTGAACTTTTGACACAACATAAATAACTCACTGATCTATCCATAGATGTATCAAATTATGAATTTAACGCTTTATACAGAAAGTTGTGATTTTTGTAAGTCAGTGCAAGAACAAAAGTACAATCTGGAAAATGAAATAAAGTGATTAACTCACCTTCCATAAAATAAAATAAAAATGGTTTCTTCATACGAAAATGTGAATAAAAAATCATGAACTTTTAAGTTTCTCTTAAAATGACTCATTTTATCATGTAAATATAAATCAATAAAAATTGTCATACAAAATCAAAATCAAAGAAGTTAATTAATTTTTAACTTTCATAAATTCACAAATAAACATGAATTCCAAAGCCCATTCAAGGAGATGAAGATCAAGGAGCATCATGGTGAAGATCAAGATTGAAGATTTGTATAGATCATAGATTTTGTACATATTGTTGTAATAATAGTTTCTTTGTTAATAATTATTGCATCACTCAATTAATAAAAAAAACATGGAGATGTTTATGCATAATTTTCATAAGTAATTTCACAATTCTTTTTAATAAAATGAGCAACCAATGCTACAAATATTGCATGTTCGGCCAATATGTCATAGTACATGAATCAAATGACCCAATATCAATTGAGAGGAAAAATTACAAATCTAACTAAGTTAAATTGTATGATGATCCATCTTACATTTTAAAAAGTGTTCTCCATATTCAAATGGATTAATCATATAATTTGACATAATTAGATTTGTAATTATGATCTCCAAATTGATTTTAGGCCGTTTCACGTGTCTCGCTTTAAATGGCCAAATTCTAATTAGCCAAAAACAAATCTCCAAATTCAATCTCAAATTGATCATTTCTCTCTAAATGACTTTATAATCTTCAATAAAGATTATTTCTCAAAAGCCTTCAATTAGGAAGCAAACCTTCTAAGACCTCTCGAAAATCAAAAACGTGATCACTATTAAGGTGGTTATTTCAATCCTTGATTAATCGCTAATTAGAGCGGTTAACTCAAACTTCTTCTAATCACTAATTAGGGTGATTATCTCCAATCATTATTTAATCACTAATTAGAATGATTATCTCAAATCCTAATAATCGTTAATTAGGACGATTATTCTTCTCATTTAATCACTAATTAGAGTGATTATCTCAAACCCTAATAATCGTTAATTAGGACGATTATTCTTCTCATTTTTAATCACTAATCAGAGTGATTATCTAACACCTTAATAATCGTTAATTAGGACGATTATTTTTCTCATTTAATCACTAATTAGAGTGATTATCTTAAACCTTGAATAATCATCAATTAGGGTGATTATTTCCTAACCTTCATTTTTAATCACTAATCAAGGTGATTATCTTTCCTTTTAAGTTTAATCACTAATTAGGGTGATTATCTTAACCTCCATTTTTAATCACTAATTAAGGTGATTATCTTAATTCTTCATATTTTATCACTAATTAAAGTGATTATCTCAATCCCATTTCAATCACTAATTGGAGTGATTACCTCATTTCAAATAGATTTGTTTAATTCTAAAAGTGAGTTATTCATAATCTATTCTCTCCTCTTCTTTCCCCAGTGGAATTGGCCATTTAGGGTGAGACATATGCTCGAACTACGACGATTTTGATCCATGAGTGGATTCCAATCCCGCAATGATTGGTACGTAGTGCAACTTCAGTGCTCAAACCTACCATGTACAAATGATATATTGGTCCTAAATAAAAATGGTTAATGTGTATATGTGCAACTTATGTGATTTTCTTTCTTTTAATAGCCATGATTACTTAAAAATGGAAAATAACGCATTTAGTAAGAGCATGTTCTTTAGAACGGAAGAGGAGACGAGTTCCAGACGTTCGCACCTCTTAACCTAAACCCCGAACCCTATCTCATGGTATGAAAGACCAATTTTCAAAAAAGCCTTATCCATATGAAGTCATCATCGTTTTAAATGATTTTTCTTGAAATTGATTTTAAAACGATTTTTAAATAAATATGTCCCTATTCAGATATAGGGTGGCGACTTTCAAGTTTTCTAAAACTCATAGTCCAATGAGAGACTTTCGTGGGATTCAGACCGTTAATTAAGACAGTCAAAAATCGAATACCACAGGCTGGCGACTTCACTGGGGAAAGAAGAGGTTTAAACCTGAGCAATGCGATATTTTCCATATGTATATATAATAAAAAGTTAATCATGGCTATTCCCAATCTAATTTTTGTATATAGCATGCTTATGTGAAAATTACGTGTGCTTGGTAGTTTATCTATCCATACACGTGCACTCCTTTTAACCATTTTCTTATTAGGTCTGATACCTCTGTCTATTGGCAAGGGTCGGAATTTTAGAATGACGAATTAATAAATTAAGGGCGTAAAACCTGCATCCGCGAGCTATTGCAAATGGCTCTGTCAGGAGCGTCCACCCTCGATGGACACAATGGAAGTGACTCGAGGCCACTTTAACATAATCTCTCCTTAAATGAATCACTGACAGGCTAAAGTCGTATCACCTAATCAAAAGTAATCCTAAAGTCCTCTAACAAATAGTAGTCAGGGAAGTAGGGTCGAATCCACAGGGAAACAGTGTTCTTTTCCTAATTGTCGATCAAATATAGATTATAGGGAACGAGTGTTTGGTTGTAATTATACTAAACTAGACAATAACTATATCAAGAATATCAATAAAATAAAGTCTAGGGCGTAGGTTCACCAATGAATAATATTCCAGGATGAAACACAATAATCAATAATGAATAATGGCGATCATACGAAGTTGATTTCCTCTCTCGAGTCGAAATTAACCATAAAATGATATTAACAGGCTCTCGCAATTTATTAATACCAATTCTACCTATTGAAACTAGCCTTAATATCAAGTTTATACCTCTCGGCGCATAACCTAATATTGCAATACTATAACAATCAAATCTGGCCAAATCGGATTGAATAGAGATAATACATTCAATAGGAATCAACATACATCATCAAAAATCAATACTTTATAAACATCCCTTCATAAATATTCATGGATCCCCTTAAGCCAAGAAATAAACTACTCAATCATAATTAAAGGAAACATATTCATGATGAAACAAATAAACATGGTGAATCAATAATCAAAGATTGAATAAGAATAATAAGAGAAGAGAAGAAATACCAATGTAGAACAATCTTGAGAAATCCCAACTTCTATTGAAAATCCAATGTAAAAATGGCCAAGAGTAATTCTAGGGTTCTTGAGTAATTAAAATGTGCTTAGGAAAACTAAATCTGAAACTATAATGTAAAAACGTCCTTTTTCAACCCTAAAAGGATAAGTATTTATATGAAAATAAGAGTCAGCGCAAAACACGCTTAAAAACTCATAAAAATCGCCCCGCCCGGGCCGCCGGGGCGGACCCCGCCCGGTCGGGCGGTTGACAGGTCAAAACCCGTAGAAAAGCAAAACAATGATCCGCCCGGCCGGGCAAGATCCCGCCCGGCCGGGCCCGCAAGAAATACCAAAACTGCTCATTTTTAAAACTTCATAACTTTCTTGTCTCTCGTCGAAATTCAGCTTGTGATCAGTCATTAGAAATCTCTTCAAGTCTACTTTCCAACCCAATTGGAATCAATCCATTATCATTTGTGTATCAAAAGTTATGAGTAAAAGAGTGTACAAGACTCAGTTTTGGCACTTCTTTCAGCAATCCTTTGCTTCATTCTATCCCAAATTCGTCCCCGAGAGATGCTTTGTGATCCTCATGCAATCTACCTTCTTTATTCATGTTTGCTTAACTCAAGCTTAGCCAACCATAGTCTATTTGCATTAATATCACCTAAAATTCATCAAAACAAGCAAACGGAGAGCAGTATAGCCAAACTTGAGTAAATCATGCAAATATGCACCTAAATGCTCTCATTTGAAATAGAAATGCAACCTAAATGAACCTAAAATCTATGTATAAATATGACTCATCAAACTCCCCCAAGCTAAACCATTGCTTGTCCTCAAGCAATAAGATATAGACATTGGAGAAGAAAACACCTACAATATGAGACTACAATAGGGCCAAACACTCAACTGAAACCACGAGAGATATAGCCACTACACAAAATAAGCATCGAAACAATATCGAACAAAGCCGCATAGCATATCATGTATCGCAATCGACTCTCCAAACATACCACAAACCATCTCCCCCATGCTAGATTTAACTAAACCTGACAGACCTCACTATGGTCATGTGCACTCAAATCTCTCATGTGTTTAAGGGATAATAAATAACACTCAACCAAAATCAAGTCGACTCAGATGAAGCATATAGTCTTTAACTTTGACCCTTTGACTCACTTTCTATGAAATAATATAACACATAAAGATCAAGAGGACTTTAAAGGGTAGTAATGAGGCTGCGGTTAAAGGTATGGAAAATAATATAGAAATTGTGGTGGAAAAACCAAGAAAGGGGAGCATCATGTAATTGAAAACATGACCAAAAAAAAGGTCATAACAACTCCACGCAACAACCAACAATCTCCAAATATAACCAATACTTTTTTCCATTCAAGAAATTCAAAAGTAACCCTTTTTCTTTCACTTTATTCATAACTCTTTTTTTCACTTTTTTTTTTCATTTTTCACAAACTTTCTTTTGATTTCTTTTTGTTTATTTTTTTTCAAACTTTCAATTCAATTTCCAAGCTCACTAAACATATTTTCCATCCAACTACACCACAAATCGAGCTTTATCATTCAATACAACCAAACCAAAACTAATACTCGCTCCCCCCAAGCAAGGCTTGGGACAAGAATCAAATGAGGTCAAAGGTTTATAATGTAGATATCAATTTAACAATGTCAGAAAGGCTCAATGGGGATAGAGAAAGGATAATATGAAAACAATAATAACTTTGGAGCTAAGATCACGAAAAAAAATATGCCTCAATCATATCAAAATGTCTACACTATCAAACATCAAAGAGTACCAAGTCAAAATCAAGATCAATCCGACAACTGAGGAACTAATCACACATGAAAGAACAGAACTGACACGATACGTCAGTTCATAGGCACAAAAGCTCACTTGGGTTAAGGTGTACGCACGGTAAAGTTAAATCCGGCCCGAGAGAGAGATCAAATAATCTTACCACAAACACTCAATTGCAAAACAATCGTGCTATGAAGAATCATGAACAAGATGAATGACGCTTAGGAAGTGTAGTGAAATATCAACAAGGTTCTCAAAAAGTGCTAGCAATAGTCTCATAGATGCAAACTAACATGATATGAAATCTAAAAAAAAAAATTCTAATGCAACTAAGAAAACAGTACATTTTTTTTTCGTTACATGTAAACTCCCGCCCCTAATGAGCGGTACAAACCATGTAACAATCCTACTAAAGCAATAAATCTAAACTAGTATGCAACTAACATGCACAAAGTGACATCCTTCCCCAAGCCGAACTTCACATTGTCCTCAATGTGAACACTGAGAAGAACAACGAAGAAAAAAAAAAAGGGAAGGGTACAACTCACAGAAAAGGCGGATAATGAACATAGAGTGTGCCAAACAGTATTGACATTTCCACCACAACCAAAAGCACGTCACTTCAACCTCAATCAGAAGAATCCAATGCCTTGAGTAACTTATCAAATGCTCCTGCAAACATGTCACTAAAAACAAGATATGGCTTGATTGCAAGCACACCTATCTTCACAAACATAATGTCAACAGGAACAAAATA
This sequence comes from Beta corolliflora, assembly GCA_947648045.1. NCBI lineage: Eukaryota > Viridiplantae > Streptophyta > Magnoliopsida > Caryophyllales > Amaranthaceae > Beta > Beta corolliflora. The sequence continues at coordinate 140,647 of CANSZD010002106.1, forward strand.
AAACTGAAGACAAGAAGAATCAAAAGAAAATGGAGAAAAGGAAGACAAAGTATAACTTTCCCTGTATACTGTGAGTAGACACCGGAGATCTCAAGGAAAGAATATCAACAATGTCATTTTGGCCAAATGTATCTTTTAATGGTGGCCCTTTTAGAAAATATGAGGGAAATAAAATAGGATGGGAAGAAACAAGATCAAGCCTTCTTGAAAATGGAATATGGGGACAAGAAATTATAGGTTCAACCTCTATAGTTTCACTTACAATGTCACCACCCTCTAAAATAGGCTCATTAACAAAGTGGTTTGTAACTAAGAGTTTCTCCTCCACCAAAACATTCATCCTATCCATATTTTTCTCATCCTCATCATTCCTTTCGATATCGGGAGTCATATTATCACCATTTTCCACTAACATGGCATTCTCAAGACAATCATCATCATCATAGGAAAACATATTTTGTGCTCTGATTTGTTGGATGCTTGGTAATTGATTAACCATCAACTGCTGTTGGTCACACAATTGCTTAAGGCTAGCTCTTAATGCTTTGTCAGACTCATTCAATTCTTTCATTAAATCAAGACGATCTGTAATACACTGTGATGATTGTTGTTGAGGATAGTTATGCAAGTCCAATTGGGGAGGGGAGTTCCAACTATGCACATAAGACTCATAGGGAGCATATGGTAATCCATTGTAATCTAAGTTAGGATTGGAAGAATATTGATTATCATAAGATGCACAAACATTAGAATTCGAATAATCAAAAGATGCATCATAATAAGGCACTTGACCATCCCAACAATTATAACCATATTGTCCCTAACAATCAGTAAAATTTGCTCCATAATGGTGATTCCACTCCATTATAACACAGTTAGAGGAGATTTAAACCAAAATATATATATATATATATATATATATATATATATATATATATATATATATATATATACACAATTCTAGGGAACACATGTTCCTTCGAATGGGGGTTAGTATAGACAAGGAATAATCAAGACTCTAAGACAATTAAAAATTAAACAAAATTGTTTTTCCCCGGCAACAGCGCCAAATTTTGACAGGCTAAAGTCGTATCACCTAATCAAAAGTAATCCTAAAGTCCTCTAACAAATAGTAGTCAGGGAAGTAGGGTCGAATCCACAGGGAAACAGTGTTCTTTTCCTAATTGTCGATCAAATATAGATTATAGCGAACGAGTGTTTGGTTGTAATTATACTAAACTAGACAATAACTATATCAAGAATATTAATAAAATAAAGTCTAGGGCGTAGGTTCACCAATGAACAATATTCCAGGATGAAACACAATAATTAATAATGAATAACGCAGTCAAACAGGTTGATTTCCTCTCTCGAGTCGAAATTAACCATAAAATGATATTAACAGGCTCTCGCAATTTATTAATACCAATTCTACCTATTGAAACTAGCCTTAATATCAAGTTTATACCTCTCGGCGCATAACCTAATATTGCAATACTATAACAATCAAATCTGGCCAAATCGGATTGAATAGAGATAATACATTCAATAGGAATCAACATACATCATCAAAAATCAATACTTTATAAACATCCCTTCATAAATATTCATGGATCCCCTTAACCCTAGAAATAAACTACTCAATCATAATTAAAGGAAACATATTCATGATGAAACAAATAAACATGGTGAATCAATAATCAAAGATTGAATAAGAATAACAAGAGAAGAGAAGAAATACCAATGTAGAACAATCTTGAGAAATCCCAACTTCTATTGAAAATCCAATGTAAAAATGGCCAAGAGTAATTCTAGGGTTCTTGAGTAATTAAAATGTGCTTAGGAAAACTAAAGCTGAAACTATAATGTAAAAACGTCCTTTTTCAACCCTAAAAGGATAAGTATTTATATGAAAATAAGAGTCAGCGCAAAACGCGCTTAAAAACTCATAACAATCGCCCCGTCCGGGCTGCCGGGGCGGACCCCGCCCTGTCGGGCGGTTGACAGGTCAAAACCCGTAGAAAAGCAAAACAGTGATCCGCCCGGCCGGGCAAGATCCCGCCTGACCGGGCCCGCAAGAAATACCAAAACTGCTCATTCAAAACTTTATAACTTTCTTGTCTCTCGTCGAAATTCAGCTTGTGACCAGTCATTGTAAAACTCTTCAAGTCTATTTTCCAACCCAATTGGAATCAATCCATTATCATTTGTGAATCAAAAGTTATGAGTAAAAGAGTGTACAAGACTCAGTTTTGGCACTTCTTTCAGCAATCCTTTGCTTCATTCTATCCCAAATTCGTCCCCGAGAGATGCTTTGTGATCCTCATGCAATCTACCTTCTTTATTCATGTTTGCTTAACTCAAGCTTAGCCAACCATAGTCTATTTGCATTAATATCACCTGAAATTCATCAAAACAAGCAAACGAAGAGCAGTATAGCCAAACTTGAGTAAATCATGCAAATATGCACCTAAATGCTCTCATTTGAAATAGAAATGCAACCTAAATGAACCTAAAATCTATGTATAAATATGACTCATCAATCACCTTTTAGATGACTTCTAGGACACAAGGATCAATGCACAAATGTCCTTCATTTATTTCAGTTATTGAATAATGTGGAAAAAACTTTCAAAAAATTCCTCAGTTCATTTTCAGTCGGTCAATATTTCGGTAATCATTAAGTATAGCTGAATTGCTGCTGAAATGATTATTGAAATATTAAGAGTATTTTTGTTTATTTATCACAAGAGTCATGTAGAAAACAAATGTGTGTGCTCACCCATTTTCAAAAAAAAAATCACATTTACTTCATAATTCTTTTTCAAAAACAAAATTGATTTTTAAAAGAAAAAAAAAGTCCTGTTTTGAAAACATAATCCCAAAATAAAACAAAAAAATTGAAAAAATGAAAAATGAAAAGGAGTCATAATCATGAGTTCAAAAACGTGTCATGTTTAGGAATTAGAATGTAATTAAAACGTGGTTTAAAAACACGAAAAGTCTAGTCTAAAAAAGAAGAAAAAATGTGTGTCAAAAGGGATAATTGTTCTAAAAAAAAGAAAAAGATAAAGAAAAAATTTGTGTCAAAAGGGATAATTGTTCTAAGAAAAAGAAAAAGATAAAGAAAAAATTGTGTCAAAAGGGATAATTGTTTTCGAAAAAAGGGGGATTCTTCCATTTCCTGCTAAAAAAAATCATATAAAGAAAAATTCACCAATCATTGACTAACATTGTTAGTGTGTACATTTCAGGTACTTTAAAATTAGTCTAATCATAAGAGGGGGAACAGACGTATTCAAACAGGAGTATACATGGTCTGGCGCTTAGCAAACTGAACTCGGAAAAAGGTTGAGAAGAACCCGAGTACATCATATTAGTCTAATCCTAAGAGGTGGAACAGACGTATTCAAACAGGAGAATACATGGCCTGGCGCCCGGTAAATTGAAAACTGAAAAGTTTAAGAAGTACCTGAATCATTTAATTGTTTTATTGTATTTTGTAGGTAGAGCTACGTGCGGCTTGATCCCCTAAAAAAAACAAAAAATCTAATGTTGTATGCATCTATCTTAGTTTCTCTACTATGTAATGTACTAAAAGGGGTACGTAGGCAACTCATTTTCCGAGTGCAGCTGCAAAAACAAAAAAAAAAGGAAAATTATGTAAAATTCCATATATCAGAACTACGTTGGGCTTGATTCTCCATTAAAAAAAAATCAATTATCACCGGAAAAAAACTTCCCCAAATCCAAATACACTTATGGAGATACGTAGGCAACCTTCGGGTGCGGCCCCTTTTGCATTTAATATCTTCTTTTGTGGTTTCAAAGACTTAGAAGCAATCAATAGATGCAAGTCACTACAAAGAAGAACGATATATGGGGCATTATAATTTGCCAAAATGAGGACACAGGCCTCGTTATACCTCTTTTCTCTTATTTCTATAGTAGCAGGAAATGGAAGGATATTATCAAATTGATTTTGAAAAATATTTGTGGATTATCCCAAAACAAATGAGTCCAAGAGTGGCAGTTTAAAATGTAAATAAAAGGTCCAAGTCTAAAAAAAAGAATAACAAGTCAAAGAAACCCAATGAAAAATCCAAAACAAATGATAAAGTCAAGGTCTTACACCTTTTAATAAATGATACTAACTGAAATTGGGGTAAAAAAAAAAAAGAGAAAATTTTCAAAGATATCATTTCTTTCATTCCCTGCAAAAAAAATAATATAAATAATATATATATATATATATATATATATATATATATATATATATATATATATATATATATATATATATATATATATATATATATATATATATAAAAGAAAAGAAACAAAGTCTGGACAAACTTCTGTATTAACTTTTCATCTCATTTCACGAGAACTCTGTGTGGGCCCGCTCGGGATCTAGGCCGATTCGCCAGAAGTTCGACCATAGTGAACGTTCTCTCGTCGATATCTTGTCATCCTTGTCTACACCAGCTGTATTCTCTGCTACACGTCTCAACAACATGTCTGAAATTCAGAACAACGAGCACCAACAGAACTCTACCCCTCCACCTGATCCAATGACTGAGCTCCGAGGACTTGTCCAGACCATGCTTGACCGACAGAATAATATTGAGCAAACTGTGTTAGGCATAATGCGCCAAAGCGCCCAGATGCCTCCTCCTCCTCCTCTTCCAGAGTCGGAAGTAGCTTCGCCTTTTCATCTTGAGCCTCTGAACAATGAGAGAGAAATTCCCACTAAACTCGAGGAAGAAGTAGTCAAACTTAAAGAAGTATTAAAAGGCATGACTAAGGCTGAACCATGGATGGATATTCATGGATTAACTCTTTTCCAAAGGCACGGTTACCCCATGGTTTCAAAATGCCTAATTTGACAAGGTTTGATGGGACCGGGAGCCCCACCAATTTCCTGAAAATGTATGTAGGGGAAATGAGTCCCTGGGGAGTGGAAAAATCCTTGATGGCCCAATTATTTCAACAATACTTAGATGGTGCTGCAGCACATTGGTTCCTCAACCTTGAAAATGCAAAGAAATCCACTTGGGTTGACATAGTCAGAGAGTTCTCAAACCAATACAAGTATAATGAAGAAATTGATGTTACTAGAAGGGATCTAGAGACCACTTCTCAAAACCTCAATGAGACATTTTCTTCATTCATCACTCGATGGAGAAACAAGGCTTCCAAAATGATGAGTAGGCCTAATGAAGAGGAACAGCTGAAAATGGTTGTGAAAAAACGTTCTTCCTGTCTATCAGAAGCATATGGCATACCAGTATTTCCCGACTTTCAAAGCCTTGATTGCTACGGGAACTTTATTTGAGGATGCTGTGAAAAGGGGAGACATCAAGAAAGATGAACCTATTGGCGGCGCTACTTATAATGCGAAATTTGGGAATAACAAAAGAGCCCCAAACAATGATTCAACAGCTCCTAAGACAACTAATGCGATCCATGCCATTGGTGCATCGTCTGCATTCCAGTTGCGACCACAAAGGAACTTTACTCCTTTGAACATGACTTATTCCCAAGCTCTCTCCAAGTTAAAAAAGGCCAATCTCATTCAACCCTTGAATCCACGCCCACCTCCTAAAAATCCTTACCCTGGTTATGACCCAAATCAAAACTGTGAATATCATCAAAGTCCGGGGCATAATACTGAAAACTGCACGGCTCTAAAGCATCAAATTCAAAACCTTGTGGATGATGGAAAACTTTCTCTGGGATCCATCTCCAATAAACCAAATGACTCTCAGCCTAACATCACAAAAAATCCCCTTCTTAATCATAAACCCTCATTCGCCATTAATGCCATCTCTGCTGCTTCGGACAGATGCGATCCAGTTCAGTTAATCCGCAAGATAATTCCTCAAATGTATGAAATGCCGATAGCCGTAGGTTACAAGTGCATGGTCTATGACTATTCCACTCAAGAAAAAGTCAAAATAATGCCTTGTAAAGACCCCAGCTTCACTCTAAACAAAGATCCATTCTCTGACATATGTGGAACTTTGGACTATGATGGTGCCTTCTTCATTTTGGACTCCGATGCTGATGAAGATGCCTCTTCGGTCTTGACAATTATGGAGAAGAACACTGGAGGACATTCCACCACTCCAAATACATACCGGCACCCCATCTGCTTCGATGATCTTAGTGATGAGGAGTATGTGGATATCTCTCATTTGACTAGAGCAGGCCGCCACTTTAAACCATCCCATTTGGAGGATGAAAATCCTTTGGAGGTATTGAGAAGGAAAGAAAAGGGTAAAGAGCCAATGACAGAGGAAAGTAACAAGGAAGATGATGCTATCAAGCGCATGAAAGAAGTAAATGCTAATGTTTCCATCTAGAAATTGTTAATGCATTCCCAGCCTCATAGGGCAGCTGTTCTAAAGCATCTTAATGAAGCCTCTGTAAGCTCTTCTATAACACCTGACCAGATGGTGGGGCTCATTCATGGAGTAAATCGAACTCTCATGTTCACAGACAATGATCTCCCTGACAATATCAACCACAACAATTCATTACACATCACTATACGCTGTAATGGATGGGAGATACCTAGGGTGTTGATCGACAATGGCTCCGCAATCAATGTTTTCCCTCTGCGCGTGCTAACAAGGCTTGGGTATTCAAAAGAGGATCTGGTACCATCCAACCAGGTGGTCAGAGCATACGATAATGCTAAGAGAGAAGTATTGGGTTTGATCAGCCTCCTCATTGAATGTGGTCCCGTGGCAAGGAAGGTGGAATTCATGGTCATTGACATACAAGCCTATTTTAACTTCTTATGAGGAAGACCATGGCTGCATGAAAATAGGGCAGCAGCCACTACTCTACATCAGAAGGTAAAGCTTCTCACTGATCAGGGTGCTGTGACTATTTCTGGTGATCCAGAAATTATGACCATCTCCACCGCCGGAAAATCGGTATTGTATCTGAACGAAGTGGAGGGCACTAGGTTGGATGGTTATACTATCCACTGTATTCTGGCAGCACCTGAAAATTCATGAATGAATGAGGTTCCAGCTGCCACACCAGATACAAGCTCTGAAGAAATAGAACCAGAGTATAGTGAGGATGACGAGGAAGAAGTAGGAGCTCCAAGCATTGACACTCATGATACCTCAATTGAAGCACCTGAGGAATCCTGTATCGGCCATCCTCAAGACAATCACGATCATGACTCAAAGAAGAGATCTAGGACTGACGATTTTAACCTGGACTTTAATGTAGTATGCCCTGTTCGAGAGGTTCATACTGAGTCACTGATTCTCTTTCCAGGATATCAACATGAAGATCACTATCGTGAATTACCCCAATTCAAAAAATTTAATGGGAACGGTGATCCTTTTGTCCACTTAGTGGGATTTGTGAATGCCTTGCATCCATGGGGCATACCAGAGGAAGATTACCCCATGCTGTTTGACAAGAGTTTAGAAGGACCAGCTCTGGACTGGTACTATTCTTCAGATTGTGTAGATAGGTCTAGTTGGGAAAATGCTAGCCAAGCCTTTGTTAATTGGACTCTCGAGCATAAACAAACTGATATCAAGAAGTTCAAGCTAGTCACTTTGCGTCAAGGCGGCTTGGAAACTTTCTCACACTTTTGTTCAAGATGCGCTTACATTCGCGCCCAACTTCGTGTCCCTGTTACTGATTGGGAATTCATGCTCATATTGCTACGGAACCTGAACGATTTCTATTATCGTCACATGGTTACTATCAAATACACCTCCCTCAGCCATATGGAACAACATGGTTTCGACATCGATGCTCTGAAATTGCAAGAAAAACGACCTCAAGAAGATTTTGAAATTCCCAACATAAATCCGAGGGTATATGCTAAGTTGGATGAATCATTGAGTATGGTGTATGATCGTCTTATGAGGCAAGGTATACTTCAGGTTCCAGCGCATGTGCACTGTTTACCCCTTCCTGGAACAGATATGAGCAAACTCTGCGCTTATTGTCATCAATTTGGGCATGAAACTGATCGATGCCATGACCTTTACTACAAAGTGCAAAGCCTAATTGATCGAGGCATCATTAATCCAACCCACAAAGAAATACCTGCAAAGATGGTGTCATCACGTCCGCGATCGCAATCCCAAGTCGATATCTTTCGCAAACTGGTTAAGCAAGGTAAGATTCATCCACTTCCCAGACGCCCAGGGGCAAGTCCAGTAGGGTCAGATCTTCACAAGTACTGCCAATATCATCAGTTGCATGGTCACGGCACAAACCAATGTCATGCTCTCATCTATCGCATCAAGCAAATCACCAACATAGCTCTTGTCTACCGCAAGGCTACTTGAGCGTCTCACAGAAGGAGAAAAATCTTCGATAAAAGTCCTATAGGGGGTTAGCCCATGTGCAAAAAAAGAAAGAAGAAAAATAAAATCTTTCAGCTTCTTAGTATCAGAGAACTACGTGCAGCTTGAGTCCCCATTATCACTTACACTTGCACAGTGAGATCACTCCACCTATGTAACACCTGGGGTATGTAGGTAGCTCAATATGAGTGCAGCTGCTTTATTAAATAAAAAACTTTAGTTCTTTCTGAAATAAAGAACTACACTGAGTCTGATTCCCCATAAAATGCACTTGGAGCAATGGGGATATGTAGGCAACCTTCGGGCTCGACTCAAATATATTAACCATTGTATTTCAGGCAATGTGATCAGAATTCAAGATGCCAGTTATCACAGGAGCAAATTTCAGAATGCTGAATTGACGCATCAAGGGGGATACAGGCCCTAATCTCTATATTTTCTATCTTTGTTCAAATATTAAGCAGGGAATGGAAGAATGAAAAAATATGTTTTCAACCCCAATGACAGTAAAATCATTTTAAAAGGTCAAAATAAAGTCAAAAAATAAAAAAAAATACAAAATTGCGAAGGTGGACCATTCCAGTCAAGATATGGCAAAGTTGTTTCCGAAAATTTTCTGTACTCTACAATGCATTCTGCAATGTGTAGCCTTCTTTTCTTTTCTTTTAATTCTTTTTCTCTGCCTATAGGCCCAAAAAGAAGAAATTTGTCCCTTCTTTAAGGATGACCAATTACCGTCAGAAAACAAACGCATCAGCCCTACCCACGAATGCGGTCAAAGAACCTGTGGGGATTGCTATGCAACCTCTGTCCAAAGGATTTCAAATTATGATGAAGATGGGTTATACTCAAGGAGCCGGATTAGGGCATGATGGTAGGGGAATGAAGCAACCAATCCCCGTAGTAGACAAGCAGAACCGACATGGATAAGGATATGATCCGAGCAGCACTTCTCAAAACACCAAAAAACCTTCTTCTACCCTCAATGGTCAGTTCATCCTGCAAGGAGATACTAAGCCATACTATGAGTTTCCAGAACCTTGGCATAGTAGGAAAGAACAAAGGATTTTACCGGGATTAGAGATATTCTTCAATGAAGCTAGGAATTTGGACTTAATCAAAAGTTGGTTTGTCCAAGCACAAAACATGAAAAAAGAAAATGACTGGGTGGATAACCTGGAACATGGAGTCCTTAAGAAGCTTTTCGCTTCTGAGTCCTCTAAGGAAGGGGATTTTGACCCGGTGTCTTTGATGATGCCTTTTGGCGAAAGCATTGAACATAAGTGGAGTATTGAGTGTCAGGCAAAAGACGGGCCTATAGAACTTAAAATGTTTTTAGGAAACCATCCTCCACATCCATCTCATGAAAATACCTTGTCACCTCCTTCTGATGGATATCATACCGATAGCTCATCTTCCAGCCAATCTACCTTGCATACCCAGTCAGAAGACTCTGATAGTGAGGAAATTGAATATGAACCTTTATCTAAATACATTTGCATGCAAGATGTTATTTCTAACAGTGAATTTAATAATGATGAATCACTTGATACAACTAAAACATACATAAAACCCATGGAAGAATCCATTGTAATTAATATTGGTACAAAAAATGCTGTAAAAGAAGTCAAAATAGGATCTTCCCTCTCCCCAACTGAACAATCTATGTTTATTGCATTATTAAAAGAGTATGTAGATGTGTTCGCATGGTCTTATGCTGATATGCCTGGTGTTAATAGAGAAATTACGGAACATCGTATTCCGTTACATCCTGAAAGCAAGCCTAAGCAGCAAAAGCTCCGCCGAATGAAGCCAGAGGTTAGTCTGAAAGTGAAAGAAAAACCAGAAACAGCTTGATGCCAAATTCATCCAAGCTGTAAAACATCCAAGTTGGCTCGCCAATATAGTGGTTGTACCTAAAAAGGATGGGAGAGTTCGGGTATGCATTTATTTTCGAGATTTGAATGCTGCGTCACCAAAAGATTGCTTTCCTCTACCCCACATTGATGTTCTTGTTGATAGTACGACTGGTCATGCAATGTTTTCCTTCATGGATGGATTCTCAGGGTATAATCAAATACTCATGGCTCAAGAAGACATGACAAAGACATCTTTCATCACTCCATGGGGCACTTTTTGCTACCGAGTTATGCCTTTTGGTCTCAAGAATGCTGGAGCCACATATCAAAGGGCTGCAACCACTATCCTTCATGACCTCATCCACGACATTGTGGAGGTTTATGTAGATGACATGATTGTGAAAAGTGAAGATCGTGAGGGGCATATTCCTGCATTAAGGTCCTTCTTTGAAAGAATCAGGAAATACAATTTAAGGCTGAACCCTCAAAAATGTGTATTTGGCGTCACTTCGGGGAAGTTGTTGGGATTCATTGTCAGTCAAGACGGCATCAAAGTGGACTCTGAAAAGGTAAAAGCTATTCAAGGGCTACCTCCTCCAAAAACAGAAAAAGAAGTAAGAGGATTTCTCGGCAGAATTCAATACATCAGCAGGTTCATCTCACAACTCACTATGAGATGTGAACCCATATTTAAGCTGTTCAGAAAAGGGGCATCCCATGAGTGGAATGAATAATGTCAGGAAGCTTTTGATTCTATGAAAGAATACCTTTCAAATCCACCTGTTCTAATGCCACCTAGACCAGGAGAACCTCTGATTCTGTACCTCACTATCACAGAAACGGCTATGGGAGCTCTCTTAGCCCAATATCAAGAGGGAACAAAGAAAGAGGTTGCCATATACTATCTCAGCAAGAAATTTCTTGAGTGTGAGACAAGATATACCCCACTGGAAAAAGCATGTATCTCCTTGGTCTATGCCACGAAGAAGTTGAGGCATCACCTTCAAGCTCATACTACCTATCTGATCTCAAGACTTGATCCAATCAAGTATCTGTTTGAAAAACCCATTCTTAGCGAAAGATTGGTAAGATGGCATGCTATGCTTTCTGAGTTTGATATTCAATGTGTCAGCCAGAAATCTATTAAAGGACGAGCCATATCTGAAGCCCTAGCAGAAGGACCAGTGTCAGGAGATGAGTATGATGATGCATTCCCGGATGAGTACTTATGCTTTATTGACAATCAACAATGGTGCATGTACTTTGCTGGAGCTTCTAATAGGAGAGGTAATGGAGCAGGTGTTTTGTTAGTAGATCCTGATGGAGTCCATATTCCATTTGTTGTCAAGCTGGATTTCCCAACAACAAACAATACAACCGAGTATGGAGCCTGTATATATGGAGTAAAGGCCGCCATGGTAGCAGGGGCGAGACATCTCACTGTGTATGGAGATTTTAATCTCATCATATCTCAAACAATAGGAATTTGGAGGGTTAGAGATGAGAGACTTCAGCTCTACACTGAGTACCTTCAAGAGTTGATCCCTTATTTTGATTACATCAGCTTCAAACATCTTCCTCGAGAACAAAATAGTTTCACTGATGCTTTAGCCAATCTCACTGTTAATTTAACATGGGAAAATGGTACAAAGATCCAGCCAGTTTTAATTGAAGAAAGGAAGGGGCCTACCGTGACGGTAGCACAAATTGTCTCCGCACTGGTTCAACAAGATGATGATGATGATGATGTCTGGTACAAAGATATCAAGAATTTTCTGGAAACATTGCAATATCCAGAGGGAAGTGGCAAGAAGGACCGCATAGCCATCAGAAGGCTAGCGGCTCATTTTCTTATACTAAAAGGCAGACTGTATCACAAAGGGTTTGATGGTACTCTGCAACTCTGCGCAAATGACAGCAAAAAACAAGTCATCATGGAAGAGGTTCATGGAGGGGAATGTGGACCCCATATGAATGGAAGAATGCTGGCACGTAAAATTTTGCGAGCAGGTTTCTATTGGAGCACTCTAGAAGGCGATTGCATCAGCTTTGTCCGCGCCTGCAAGCAATGTCAAATATTTGCTAACCTCAATCAAATGCCACCTGTGTCATTACATAATATGACTTCTCCTTGGCCGTTTTTAAGTTGGGGCATAGACATAATCGGACAAATTCATCCAAAGGCTTCAAATGGGCATCAGTATATTCTTGTAGCAATCGATTACTTTTCGAAGTGGGTTGAAGCTGCACCATTTTCGAAGCTAGGGGCAAAGCAAGTCTCGAAATTTGTGATTACCAACATCATCTGTCGGTATGGCATACCTTTTGAAATCATCTCTGATAATGGATCACAATTTGAGGGTCATTTGAAAACTACTCTTGCGAAATATGCAATCAAGCATCATCAGTCCTCACCTTATCGTCCCCAAACAAATGGAGCGGTAGAAGCAGCCAATAAGACAATCAAAACTATTGTTGCCAAGATGACTGAAAAGACAAGGGAATGGCATGACAAACTACCATATGCCCTTTGGGGATATAGGATATCAATTAGGACTCCAACAGGAACAACCCCGTATTCTTTGGTTTATGGGATGGAGCCAATCCTACCAGTTGAGGTGGAGATACAATCTCTCAGGGTCATAGCAGAAAGTGAAATTTCGGAAGACCAGTGGCACAAAACTCGCTATGATGAGCTTGCATTCGCAGATGAGCGCCGACTACAAGCATTGCATAACATACAACTCTATCAACGGAGAATTGCTCGTGCATTTAACAAAAGGGCTCGAGATAGAGTCATCCAAGAAGGTGATCTAGTCTTAAAGGAGAATAGAGCTCCGTTGCATGATCCTCGAGGAAAATTCAAGCCTAACTGGTCTGGACCATTCCTGGTCAAGCATATCACCACGGCTGGAGCAGTGAAGCTAATGGATTTTGATGGAAATGAGTTCACCCAATTCACTAATCTTGATCAGTTGAAGAAATACTATGCTTAGGCATTAGAGTAATTGTAATTGTCATGATCAAGTCACCAAGCAGTTTGTGGGTTTTGTATCCTATCTGGTTATTCTTAATAAATATGTCATGAGTTTCTAGATGTTCATATGATATATGCAAAAAAAAAAAAAAAAAAAACGAAAAAAATGAAAAAAAAAAGGGAAAAAAGAAAAAGGAGAAAAACGGAAAAGAGGAAAAAAGGAAAAAAGGAGAAATGAAAAAACATGTCTTTGACTGTTAAGGTTTATATGTTATGCTTTTATGTGTCATATGATTAGTTAATTATGATTTGCATGTCATATTTAATGTTAAAGTGTGCACGTGTTTAGAATTGTGTTCACATTGAATTTCTCACAAGCAGATAATTCTCACAAATAGATCTTTTATTCATCCCAACTGGGGTACTTCATTTCATACATAAAAAGACATAAAGCCTTCATTTCCTACAAACTTAAAAAAAACAACATAGAAAATAAACATGACAATTCTCTCAAACCCTTCTCCTCTTTATGGTAGGCCCGTCTGAATCTTTGTCTTGACCAACAGCCGCTAGAAGCCATTGAAGGTAATCTTTATCAATCAGTGGAAAAGAAGGTTCCGATAGCGCTGATATAATTTTAGCCCCCTGCCATATACTCCCTCCGTCCCATAATACTCTTGACACTTATCAGGGCACATAGTTTTAGATGATAAGTTGTTGTTTGGTTATCAATTATTATTTTATTGAAAAAGTAGTTGTGATAGGAGTTAGTAGGTAGTAAAAAATAGTATTATTTAATTTGGTAGAGAGAGAGTGTGGGCCAATGGTTAGAGTTGGTAGGTAGTAGGAATGGTATTATTTTATTTGGAGGAGAAAGAGTGTGGGTCAATGGTTAAAAGGTAGAAGGATTAAAATAATAGTGGGTCATATCCAAAAATAGAAGTGTAAAGAGTATTTTGGGACAAATGAAAAAGGAAAGTGTAAAGAGTATTTTGGGACAGAGGGAGTAGTAGGCATTCTCTGTATACCACTCATATCAGCCTCATAAGTGGTACAATATGGAAGAGCCTGGAGGGCAGGAATATGCTCTTACTTCCAACCAATTTGCCTTAGACATCTCTACGGAAGGTAGAAAGTGACTTGGCAAAGCCTGGGTAATTGTACACCACTGCGACCAGAATTGCAATATACAATTGCACTAATGCCAAGGTGGCTTGTAACCCACTTTATGTCTTGATATAAGAAAAAATCCTCCCACCCACCATTTTTGCTAAGTTGATAGAAGAAAGGAAGAAGACCTCTCTCCCGGATATGATTAGTTTTGTAGGTAAGACTCTTGTGGGGTTTCATAAGAGAAATTTTTTCTAATAGCCATAAATGAAGGGCTAATGGACATCCCTTCACAAAGCCTTGAGGGTTTCTTTTAAGTTCATCTAAGCCAAGAAACATTTCCCCCAAAATAAGTGGTCCAAGACGACCCCCGCTAATAATTTGAGGAATAAGTGAAAGACACCGAACATGGCATGCATTTAAAGACCATTTAGTGAGGGTACTTCCCAAAATCATAAGAATGCAAGCATTTTCTCTAGCAATCCTATAGTTGGCATTGTTAGAGAATTGTCAAGTGCCAAATTGAAAAGTCAACAATAAGTTGAGAAGAAATACCTCACCATGTTGTAGGTAGTTGCCATGAAGATTTTCGGGAAGATATAAGATCGTTGATAAATCTCCCGAGATCCTTGTAGGAGATCTAGGTTTAATAACTGGACCATTGGATGGTAAGCCTAGCAAGCCTTCGACCTCTTCTACAAGAGGCACAATCTCCCGGTCTCTAAAGCAGAAGACATGGCGAGTTTCATCCCAAAATTTGGAAGCATCATGAATCATGTCGTAACAAATAGAAAGTGAAAGCAAAGGCATAAGCACCTTAGTGAAGCAGGAAGAGGAAAAAGATTGCCTTGGTTGCTCCAAGTTTCTTGTGATCCCCGAGAGTTGTTTTTTCTCCCGACTCTGCATTTCATTAACTTCTTCATAAGAAAGAACCATTTTTGTGAAAGGAAAATTTAGAGAAAAGATTGGAGTAGTGGAAGTGGTGCATTTGGAAATGAAGAACCATGCCCTTTTTTATAGATGGAAAAGATGATCATCCATTATTTATGCCATGGATAATGAGTTTGAGTATTGTCCATAGGATAATAAGGAGCATCCTTCACCATGGCTAATGACCAAGCATTTGTGGTATGGCAATTTTTTGCTAAAACCGAACATAAAAAAAAACTGTGTCAATTATGAATCAAGAACGTTAATACAATCCCTTTTTCCTAATGATCATTCAAAATAATGACCTTGATCAATCTATTTTATATAGTGATCATCATTTTTCGATAAAGCAAATAAGCATTATGCATAAAAAAAAATTCTGAAAGATTTCGGAAAAAACAGATAAAATTTTGCCATATGAGGTTTGGTCAACCATAGAGGGTAATAACCTTTGGTCAGCCCTTGAAGGTGACATGACTTAACAATGCATCACTCTAAGGTGACATGACCTTACAATGTCCTAATTTAAGGTGACATGATAACACATGGAGTCATAAAAAGTAAGTAATGGTGACTTGACAACTTGTTTGTCATCAAGGCCATGAAAAACTGTAAAAACTGGAGTCGACCTGTTAATTGTCGGAATTTCTCGCATTACCAAAAGACAAATTCAGAAGACTAAAAAAAAAGAGACGATGATGAAATCGCATTACCAAACTTTTAGAAAATTAATTTTGATTTTCTATTTAAGACGACAATAAAGTTGCATTTTCAAAACTTTTAGAAAATTAATTTTGATTTTCTATTTAAGACGACATTAAAGTCGCATTCAAAACTTTTAGAAAGTTAATTGGGATTTTCTATTTAAGACGACGATAAAGTCGCATTTTCAAGATTTAGAAAATTAATTGGGATTTTCTACTTAAAACGATGATAAAGTCGCATTTTCAAAATTTAGAAAATTAATTGGGATTTTCTATCTAAGACGACAATAAAGTTGCATTCTCAATTTTAGGAAATTAATTGGGATTTTCTATTTAAAGACGACGTCAAAGTCGCATCTCCTATTTTAGAAAATTAACTGGGATTTTCTACTTAAATCGTCAACAGAAGTCGCAAATCATGTTTTCAAAATAACATTGATGATGACTATTTTCTATGGAGAATATGTTATCTCAAAAGAAATTTTCTGTCAAAATTTTGTGTCTTTTCAAACATTGGCCATTATTTTCTCCGAAATTCGACCAATGTGGGGCATTCTGTAGACACCAAATTTTGAACACTTTTTCCGGATAAATAAAGGTTTTGAAAAATAATAATAACAAAATCATCATGCAGCGTGGAGCGCGCACCTCGGAGCGCGAGTTTCATTCCGTCGCACGATTTTCCATTTTTGCGTATTAATCATACATTTTCGGCTTAGAAGTATAATTTTCATGAGTTGTAGTCAATACTACCACCACCGTTTTAATAAAATGATTCGTAGTATAATCATGCTCGTCTTCATTAATTTGACGAGTTTTCATTAATTATCTTAAGTTAGTCTTTCGGAAAAATGAAAAACAAGTCGCGATTAGGCGTCGGGATTTTCGTCGTATCCCAAAATCGGCATTAATCAGTTTCCTTGATGGTCAAGTCATTGTTCATTGGATGAAGAATAAGAATATATTATTTATCCACTAAACACATCCTTTATCCATTAGTTAGAGAATAAGAATCATGAAAAGATGTGAGAATAAGAATCAAATCCCATGTGTAAGAGGGGGAAATCCAGATTTTTTCCGGAAAGGTCAGGTGTGCGCCAAGCACACAATCATGCACCAGACGCATGATTGTGCGCCTAGCGCACAAGCTAGCCCTGCGCCAGACGCAGGACCTTGCGCCAGACGCAGGACCTTGCGCCAGGCGCAAGGTGCTGTGCCTAGCGCAGCTTCCTGCGCTAGGCGCAGATTCCGTCGGTTTCGTTTGCACAATTTTCAATGCATTTTTTTTGCATATTAGGATGTTTTAGGAAGAATATTTTCTGAAAATCTGATCTTGCCTCATTAATGAGCAAATCTAAAAAAGAATAAGAATATTTATGTTTCCAAAGAGATTTGATGATGTCATTAGGGTGAAGTCATTAGAGTGATGTCATTAGGGTAATTAGGGATGAAGAAAATCAGATTTTTTTTTTGGATGAAAAATCTGATTTTCTACCTCTTTGAAACCCTAGTTCACTTCCCTCATTTCTCTATAAATACCCTCCAAAATTCACTTAAAAACCAAGTTGAAAAAAACACAATTCAACTTCACTCTCATCTTCTCTACTACTCTTCTCCTCCTTAATCTTTTCATCTAAGCAAAATTCTTAATTAGTAAGTAAGCAAGTTGAAAAAAAACACAATTCAACTTCACTCACAACTTCTCTCTCTAATACTCTTCTTCTCCTTAATCTTTTCATCTAAGCAAAAGTCTTAATAAGTAAGTAAAAGAAGTTCATCAAAAGGAAAAAACACAAAAAGAGTTTAAATTAGCAATTAAGAAGATTTAGAAACTCACTAGAAATTAAGAAAATCACAAAAAAGGTAGAAAAATTTGCAAAAAGGAAGTGCATCATTGAGCTAGCAAGGTAAAGTTGAAGTTCTTGTTATTTTAATTATCTTCTTAATCATCTACTAACTTTCTCCTTGTTTTCTTCTTATCATTTTTTAATCTTTGGAGTGATTTGGGTATGTGGAAGTCCTAATAGGTTCCCAACCTTAAATCACCCCACCTAGAATAGTCACCTCTAATGGGGTGACTCTTAGGAAACAATATGATTATGTGATTTTCCTTAATCAAGTTGTTATTCATCACCAAAAATGATTTCATAAAAAATTTCAAGAAAAATTGTGTATAAACATCTCCATAAAAAAAATGTGATGCTGTAATTATAATCAGTTTTAATTTCGTAATTCATTCTATTTTTCGTCTGTGTTATCAGAATATTTTGTAGGAATTAATATTTTTCCTATGAATTCAAAGATGTTTTCAGCAACTGGGATTTGGAATTTCTAAAAAACGAAATTTGTGGAAATAATTAAAAATCATACAACTTTGTTGTGCAAAACTGATTTTGTTCAGTACCACCTATACTTGTTCTGTCAATAAAGTTAAAAATAAAATCCTTTAGATAAAACTAAAAATATTACGTTTGAAGAAAACATCAGTAGCTTTTAAAAAATATAAAAATCATATTCATATGAATTTTATATAATTTTATATCATTGTTACAAAATCATTCATGTAAATCACTAAATTCCAGAAAATTGATTTTCCGTTCGGTTAAGGAAATAAATAAAACAAGGTCTTAAAAGTGTCCAATTCAAATGAAAATTTCCAGTCTAGTTCTTCAAAGTGTCTAGAATGTTCATACTAAAATTCACTTCAAAATGAGTTCAATAAGTTAGATCTCAAAGAATAATTTGAATAAAGGTCCTGTTTTTACCAGTTTGAGTATAAAATTCATCATAATTCAAGTGGTCACTAAAAACTAGTGAACTTTTGACACAACATAAAGAACACACTGATCTATTCATAGATATATCAAATTCTGAATTTAACGCTTTATACAGAAAGTTGTGATTTTTGTAAGTCAGTGCAAGAACAAAAGTACAATCTGAAAAATGAAATAAAGTGATTAACTCACCTTTCATAAAATAAAATAAAAATGTTTTCTTCATACGAAAATGTGAATAAAAAATCATGAACTTTTAAGTTTCTCTTAAAATGACTCATTTTATCATGTAAATATAAATCAATAAAAATTGTCATAAAAAATCAAAATCAAAGAAGTTAATTAATTTTTAGCTTTCATAAATTCACAAATAAACATGAATTCCAAAGCCCATTCAAGGAGATGAAGATCAAGGAGCATCATGGTGAAAATCAAGATTATTCTTCTCATTTAATCACTAATTAGAGTGATTATCTCAAACCCTAATAATTGTTAATTAGGATGATTATTCTTCTCATTTTTAATCACTAATCAGAGTGATTATCTAAAATCTTAATAATCGTTAATTAGGACGATTATTTTTCTCATTTAATCACTAATTAGAGTGATTATCTTAAACCTTGAATAATCATCAATTAGGGTGATTATTTCCTAACCTTCATTTTTAATCACTAATCAAGGTGATTATCTTTCCTTTTAAGTTTAATCACTAATTATGGTGATTATCTTAACCTCTATTCTTTTAAGGCATTGGGACTTCTATTCGGTCAAGAACGAGTTAAATGCCCAAATAATACTGCTCATATTCAGACTGTGCTACAAAATGAAGACTTCGACCCTGCTATGCTGATCACTCCTGCAAGTGGCGTCATGCAAGGATGGAGGAAGACTATCAAACTGACTACTCCAAACGAAAAGAAGATGATCTTCACCACCGGAGAAGGGCCGATGTTTGAAGAGTCCGAGTCATCTGAGTCAGAGTCTGAGTCTGAGTCTGTTGAGTCTAGTATCCCAGTTGGGACTACTTCTAAGCCTGTTAATTCTAGTGTCCAAGTAGAGTCTTTAGCTTCTGCTGAGTCATTGTTCAACTATATGATTTCCGATTTCAATAACATGAACTCATTTGCTTATGACTTGTGCAATATTTCTACTTCCTCTTCTCCTTCTCCTTCTGATTGCAACAACGAATCTGAAAAAGAAGTAATTAAAGCAGTGGAAGAACATAAAAATAAAACTCCAATCATTGAGGAAACAGAAAAAATTAATCTTTCAAATGATAACGAGCCAAAGGAGGTAAGAATTGGATTAACTTTAAGCGAATACGAACGCACTCAATTAATCAAAACGTTAGTTGAATATATCGACGTATTCGCATGGTCCTACCAGGACATGCCAGGCATTGATCGTGAAATTGTTCAGCATACCATTCCCCTAATCGAAGGGATGAAGCCGGTGAAACAAAAGTTGCGCAGAATGAAACCAGATGTAGCTCTCAAAATCAAAGAAGAGGTCATTAAACAACTTAATGCATGTTTTATAAAAGTCGCTAATTACCCTGACTGGATTGCTAATGTTGTGCCTGTGCCTAAAAAGGATAGGAGAGTTAGGATGTGCGTCGATTATAGAGACCTCAATAAAGCAAGTCCTAAAGACGGTTTCCCCTTGCCTCACATAGACGTCCTAGTAGACAACACTGCTAACCATGCCCTTCTCTCTTTTATGGACGGGTATGCAGGGTATAATCAGGTAAAAATGGTCGAGGAAGATATGGAAAAGACTACCTTCATCACACCGTGGAGAACCTTTTGCTATACCGTTATGCCTTTTGGATTAAAAAACACTGGGGCCACCTATCAAAGAACTGCAACTACCCTTCTCCATGACATGATGCATAAAGAGGTAGAAGTTTACGTAGATGATATGATAGTCAAGTCTAAAGATAGAGAGGGACACCATACCGCCCTTGAGAAGTTCTTCATGAGACTTCGCAAATACAACATGAGACTTAATCCACAAAAATGCGCCTTTGGGGTCACTTCCGGGAAACTCCTTGGTTATGTCATCAGTTCTAGAGGGATTGAAATTGACCCTACTAAAATAACAGCCATCATGACCATGCCTCCACCAAAGAATGAAAAACAAATAAGGGGTTTCTTAGGAAAAATTCAGTACATCAGTAGGTTCATCTTTAAACTATCCATGGTGTGTGAGCCCATCTTTAAAAAGCTTAAGAAAAGTGTTGCCGCCGAATGGGATGAGGACTGCCAAAAAGCCTTTGACAAAATCAAAGAATATTTATCCAACCCACTGTCTTAGCTTTGCCTTGCCGCGACATACCTTTAAGGCTTTATTTGGACTTGTGACTAGAACCGCGGTTGGGGCCATGTTAGCACAAGAGGTTAATGGGAAAGAGTGTGCCATTTATTACCTTAGTAAGAAGCTCTTAAATTACGAATCCCGTTACACTCCCTTAGAAAAGCTTTGCCTTGCACTAGTCTAGGCCACTAAGAAGCTTAGGCATCATATGCTTACTCACACAATCCATATAGTGTCGCGACTAGACCCTCTAAAGTTCTTGTTCGAAAAGCCAACCCTTAATGGCGGACTCTCATTTGGGTAGTAATGTTGGCCGAATTTGACTTAAAATTTATCCCTCATAAATCCATCAAAGGCAACATTTGTTTCGACTTCTTAGCGGATTTCCCTGTAGATGAATCTCGTGAAGAATATGAATTTCCTGATGAAGACCTTCTCATGACGGAAGACGAAAGTTGGGCACTATACTTCGATGGTGCGTCCAACCAAAATGGGTGTGGCGTCGGGGTAATCCTGGTACCACCGGAAGGCGAACACACTCCTCTTTCTGTTAAACTCGACTTCGATGTTACTAATAATGCAGCCGAGTATGAAGCATGTATCATAGGGCTCCAGGCCGCAGTGTCCCTCGACATCAAGAAACTAAGAGTATATGGTGATTCATCTTTGATCATTAATCAAATCTCTAAAAGATGGAAAGTTAGAAATGAAAGCCTCTTGCAATACCAAACTCATCTAGAAACCATTCTTTGAACAAATCCCTGAAATACAATATACATACCTTCCACGAGAAGAAAACCAATTTGCTGACGCTTTGGCCCGCTTAGCCTCTATGATTAGAATTCCTCGCAACATGCCAGAAATGCCCCTTATCATTGAAAGACGGCAAGAGCCTGCTTATGTTCATGCCTTAGACACTGAGCCAGATCCTATTCCTTCTAAACCTTGGATTATTGATATTCTCAACTATTTAACAAAAACAGAATACCCACCTGGAGCTTCAACAAGAGCCCAGCGTGCCTTAAGGCTCTTGGCCTCCCAATATGTCGAGTATAACGGGACACTGTACAGAAGAACACCACAAGGTGTGCACCTGCTCTGTATTGATAAACCTGATACCACAACGGTCATGGATCAAGTCCATAGTGGAATTTATGGCACGCACATGAACGGCCGCATGTTAGCTCAAAAGATCATTCGCTTAGGCTATTACTGGACCACAATGGAGAAAGACTGTTACCTTTATGCCAAAACCTGTCCAAAATGCCAATTATGCGCTAACCTACAGCATGTCCCACCTTCCTTGTTATATACCTTCACTTCACCTTGGCCATTCTCAACTTGGGGTATTGACATTATTGGTAAAATAACACCACCTGGTACTGGGGGGCATGAATTCATCCTTATGGCCATAGATTACTTCACTAAATGGGTAGAAGCCGCATCCTATGCTAAATTGACAGCCAAACACGTCGCTGCCTTTTTAGAAAAGACCATAATTTACCGCTATGGGGTACCCCACGAGATCACCAGTGACCAAGGTACCCACTTCCAGGCTGAATGTGAACAAGTCCTTGAAAAATATAGCATCAAACACCATCGTTCTTCCCCATATAGACCCCAGGCCAATGGTGCTGTGGAGGCTACTAACAAAAATATCAAGGTTATTATCTAGAATATGACCGAAAATTATAAAGATTGGCCCAATAAGCTACACTTTGCCGTGTGGGGATACCGCACTTCTATCCGAACATCTACCGGAGCTATACCTTATTCTCTTATCTATGGCATAGAAGTTGTTCAACCTGTTGAATTAGAAATACCATCCCTACGCATTTTCCTAGAAAGTCAAATTCCTGAAGCTGACTGGGTCAAAGCTAGGTTCGAAGAGCTCATCTTACTCGATGAACGAAGATTAGCTGCCTTGCATCATGTGCAAGTTTATCAAAATCATATTGCGAGATCATTCAATAAGAAGGTCAAACCCCGAAATATTAAAGAGGGAGACTTAGTGCTCAAAGCATGAAGGAAAAATGTGTTAGATCCTCGAGGTAAATTCAGACCTACTTGGGCCGGTCCATACATTGTCAAAACAATCCTATCTGGAGGAGCAGCTCAACTCATTGACATGGACGGCACTGAATTTCATAATCTAACCAATCTTGATCAACTCAAGAAATTTTATGTGTAAAACACAACCAATTCTTTGATGGGTAGCAGTTATCCAATTTTTTAGCATGAACTACGTGCGGCCTGATTCCTATTTGGATACGTAGGCAACCTTATACAAGGTTCGGCCCCTTCATTAATCAAAACCTCCTGCGGTTCATACGAGTTTACAGCAACAAAAAAATAAAAAATAATAGTATTTTATAATGGCTAATTGTGCCAGACGCAACAACGCTGCGCCTAACGCAGAGCAGTGCGCCAGACGCACCCATTTGCGTCTAGCGCACTAACCTGGTTCGAACATTCTTCCGGCATTCGCTAAGATGCTTAAATACGATATTATATTTTGCGATATATTTAGACTCACTTCGGTTTAAATAAAAATACACTTTGTTTTTATTAAAATTGCTGAATGAAAATAAAACATGAAACATAAGTTATGACTACACTATAAAATAACTATGTGGCATGCAAGCCTTATTGAAAGCTATAAATCAACATAAAAAAAAATAATAACATTGTTGCAATCAGTCCTTCTTTTCCTTCCCCTTCTCAGCCGACTCTCCCTTAGTAGAAGTTTCTCCCTTTTCCATCTGTAGTTTTGGTCTAGGTGCTTTCCTCTTTTCCCAATACACCATAGGTTCCTTCCCTTTGCCTGTAGGAGTGTCTGTCGGTTGAGTCGCCCTTCCTGTGTCAGCCCTTTCCCTGATTACTACGCCCCCTAAGCGTAGTCTTCTCTTTGTCAGTGGAATCCGTGGCCCAAGTCATTCCCGCGTTGGTGCTACCTTTGGCCCTAAACGTTTCTTCACAGAGGAAATTTAGTAACAGGCTTCTGGCTACTCTTCCCTACATATGAGTGTCCAACTGGTCTCTTGCCCCTGTTATCCAAAGTCTCAAATGTTTTCCCCACAGTTCGGGGAGTAAATTTTCGCTTCTTAGTCACTTCGGCGGATTCCTTCACCCTCATTTCTTTCCTCGCAAGCGGGGTCTCTAGTCAGCATCCATACGATATAACTCATGGACACCTTCTCATATTCTATTCTTTCCCGGGTATACCAAAGTGGGCGCTCTCCCAATACCTATCCCACTTCCTAATCCCACTCCGAGTCGTGCCGTATATTTTGGGAGCAATAGTGTCTTCAACGAGGGATTACTTGGCGGTACCCATATTGCCTCAAAACCCTTGAAGGAAAATAAAAGGTCATGGTATACAGACTACACAACCTCACATAGGGTGAATCATCACGAATACCTACCATGGACCCAATCCTCCACCATGGCACTACCCATCTTACGCTCAGCTCATCATCCCCGAAGAAAAGGGTCCAGTTTTCAAAGGATTTCTTGGTGAATATTTTTTTCCTGCCAATGAAACCCTTCTTATTATATCTCTCCATATTCTCGGGAGGATCAATCAACCTCAAATGTTCCATAAGCCGATTCGCAGCAAGAAATAAAATATATATTATTATTGCTTCCCGACGAGTAATAATACATATACACTATTTCATTATTGCTTCTCAAAGAGTAATAATACGCGTACAATCTCTATTGCTTCATGACGAGTGATGATAAATACAATCTCATATTGCTTCTCAAAGAGTAATAATACGCCTACAATTTGGCGACTTCACTTGGGACACACAAAGAAAAATAAAATAATATTAAACTCGTAATACTGAAATAACGTACATATTCGCCTATTTATAACGGCTTCACATCTCAACTCTAAACGGATTCGGATTTACCGTTCCAGACGGAAAACGCGTTACACGCTTAATTTGCGCCTAGCGCAAAACAGCGCGCCAAACGCTGCCATAAACTCGCGCCGGCGCACGATACGCGCCAGACGCCAAGGCTGCGACGCGCGCCGCAAACATGCGCTCGGCCGCACAACTTCGATTCACATGTGACGACTCGGATTCCCGATCTCTCACGGGATTTCGGGCCACTCCCCTCTACTTTGGATAAAAAACTGTTTTTACTTAATGTCCACGTTTTTGGTCCATTTTTGTAAACCCACCCGCCCAAACCCTCTTCGCTCTCCTATTTTCTTTTTTTGTTGGGGAGAAGGTCGGCTACGCTCCATTCAAATTTGCTTTAAATCGAGTCGGCCGCATTGCATTTATACATGGCATTTTAGAATAAGAGTCATTGCTAACAAAATCTCACTAACAAACATGGAAAAGAAACAACACCAATGATCATATAATGCTTGAACAAAAGACGCAATACATATCAACATACAAGATATACATCGTAACAAAAGTGCAGGCCGCCACAGGTACACAAGAGTAAAGTAATGCAGACATCTAAGAGGAATGAGGATCATGTTCCCTCGAAGAAGAGTCCTCCGGTTCTTCAACCTGGACTCCGCTCAACTCGCCCGTGTGATAGCCAATCCTGCATCGCATGAAAGGAGTCATAGGCGGAGTCGGCCGCATGGGAGACATGCCGCTGCATCCCTAACATTCGCCATTGCATCCGCAACAACCGCATTCGCATCTGCTGCATCTGTTGCATCCGCATGTGCTCCATCCACATCGGAGAAGGTCCAGGGCATGGATCGGGCCTGGCGCCCCCCATAAAGTCCAAAATGCCGACGTCGAACTGCCCAGTAAACGGGCTCATCGGAGGCCTCTCAGATGTCGACTCTCGGGGAGTATGACCCGAAAGCCTAGACTGGGTCGATACCCTCACCTCGGGACGAGGCCCACTCTCCTGAGGACGACGCTGCACAAAATGTCACAAAGCATTAGCAAAACAAATGCAACAAAAAAATACAACCAAAGCACAATATGTCGGGCCACTGGCTATGCGCGTCGGCGGCGACAGACATGCTCCTCTTCGCCTCGCCATCCCATGCTTCGGCCGAGTCAACCACTCGGAGAATGCGAACGACGGTCTCCCGAGGAACCTGGAAATAAACAGTACATAAGTCACTACAAGCAAGATGAATAATGAAAGTTCCTGACTTACAAGACTTACCGAGCTCACATGGGTCTGCATAGCACAAACAGCGTGCTGCTCTACCTCTGGGGCAACATCAATCATCTCCTCAACAAGCCCGGAATCTCCAGTATACCGG
Source organism: Beta corolliflora (assembly GCA_947648045.1). Taxonomy (NCBI): domain Eukaryota; kingdom Viridiplantae; phylum Streptophyta; class Magnoliopsida; order Caryophyllales; family Amaranthaceae; genus Beta; species Beta corolliflora. The sequence goes on from CANSZD010002106.1 coordinate 166,928, forward strand.
ATTCTCGGATCCGGAACGAAAGAGATGCGAGCCGCAGCAGCCTCCTGGCAAAAGCAAAAAAGCAAGAACATTCAATACCTTGATCCTGTCAAAGTAAACAAAAAACAAGCAAACTCAATGTACATACCTAGTTGAACTTGACAGGAGGGGCCAAGCGAGGCAAAAGGACAGCTTGGTAATCACGATCACGAAAAACAAAGTCGTGATAGCTCACCCGAAGCGTCGCCCCTCCCTCGATAGCCTGAACAAGAGCAACCATGTCCATCATAGTGACAGGGGGGTCATGAGGCACCAGTAATAGCCTCGTCCCGTCGTGCTGACAGGTCAACCTCTCACCCAGATACCACACAGGGTATGACTCTCCGTAAAAAATGACCCTCTCACGAGTCAGAGTGCGGGCCCTATGAGCCCAAGCCGGCATCTCCGGAAACGACGCCCAAGGATAAGAGGTAACCTGAAGAGCAAAGAAAAGTTAACATCTCGCTACATACACCCAAGGGACAAGATTGATTCACTACGATTACCTTGTCGTCCTTGACTCACGGATAGCCTTCGGACACTCTCCCACGGCACCATATCGCGTCATCCCGCGCTCCGCCCATGACAAGCCAGCAGGAAATGTAGGGTCACGAACCCTTTCCGGGGCCAATCCTGGAAAATACTCATAAAACCAAATCTGTAACAATAAGATCACCTTAGTACTAATCAAGATAACGAGACAAAAGATGGACGATGTGTACAGTCATACCTCCAGAAGCCTCCATGGACCAAATAGGGAGACTGGCCCACCATAACTTAACGCTGCCAGCAAGGTATGCATGCGATACAAGAGACTGCAATAGCCCGGCTCGGCCCGCCACGTGTCGACACCGAGACAACTCACTTGAAGAGGGCCGGCAGATATCGCGTCGAGACGCGCGATCCCCCTGTCAGTGCGCAACAGGCCACAGACGGCTAACCACAGCAGAATGCGTACCTTCCACTCCTCAGTAGTCCCCTGAAGGGTGAGTCCTCTAGCCACTTTAGACCGGGGAGCGTAAGACGCATCAGGAGGACGCATATCGGTAACCGGGTCGATCAAACCTCGAACCACCGCCGACTTGAACGGCAACGAATCACCAATCGGCACCCGGACACCTGTAAAAGACAAGCCGAAAATCAAGGAAAAATCCAGCGGAGTGATGGTAAACTCCCCACGACGCATGTGAAAGGAGTTGGTAGTATCCCACCACCACTCCAACAAGCCTCGGACGACAATCTGGGAGGAATGAACCTCTCCCATACTCTCATAAACATCAATAAAAGAGGCTAGACCACTCTGCTCGATGAGGACAGCTCGATGAGGACCTTTCGGACCTTCCTGAGCCAGGCAAAGTCAAAAGTCCCAAAATGACGAGTATTACCCTCGTCCTGCAAATGTAAGAACAATCAATAAAATGCCTAGGCTATCGTATAAAATGAAGTCGACGTAACGCGGAATACTTACGACGCCTGATAGCGGGCAATGTGAAATATGATGCTCCGGGTCAAAGTACAGCTGGTCGGGAATCCACCCCACGGCCTTCCACACCCTCCTAGATCCTGAAGCTGCCCTACCATCGTCCTCCCCTCCCGAATCTTCCGATGACATGCTAATCGGATTGAGCATCACAAATGAAGCTAAGAATCAAAAAAAGAGTTCCCGACTCTAAATTACCAGATTTCATGAATCGGTAAATCCTAAAAACCGCTTCAAAGCATCACCACTACATGAGATTCCCATAATCCATTTCACACATCAAAATAGATTCATTGCCTAAAACATGATTTCTACCAGCGGAATCATCACACATTCAAAGTTCCCTATGCATGTTTCGAGCTTCCAAACTTAGAAGCTACGCCAATCTTGATTCTGAGATTCATGATCCAAGAATCATCACACATTCAAAGTTCCCTAAGCATGTTTCTAGGTTCCAAACTTAGAAGCTACGCTAATCTCGATTCTGAGATTCATGATCCAAGAATCATCACACATTCAAAGTTCCCTAAACATATTTCTAAGGTCCGGATTTAGAAATTACATCAAGTAATGAACAAACTCACATGAAACGAGTATCAAACTCGTGAAGAACAATAAAAATGCCCGGAAAACTCGCCGAAAACTCACCGGAAACTCGCCGGAAGCTCGCCGGAGCTCGTCGAAAACCGCCGAAGTACACCGGAAACCCGCCGGCAAATGTAACCCGAACTCGCCAGAAATGGTGCACTTCGCCTAACCAAAAGCCGGCCGCCCGAAGAAAAAAAAAAGGCGGGTCAAATCACCCGAAATAAAAAAAAAAAAAAAGAGGGGGGAAAAAAATGAAACAAAACCGAAAAAGCAAGAAGTGCCTGAATTACCGGAAAACCGCCAGGAAATTCGCCGGAAAACATTGCGCATCATAATCCAACGAACTTTCAAATCGACCACCACGACTGCCTTGGAATAGGACAAACATTCCGCAACAACTGCCTTGGAATAGGACAAACATTCCGCAGCAATTGTCTTGGAAGAGGACAAACATTCCACAACGATTGCCTTGGAATAGGACAAATATTCCGCAACAATTGCCTTGGAAGAGGACAAACATTCCAATTGCCTTGGAAGAGGACAAACATTCCGCAACGATTGCCTTGGAAGAGGACAAACAGTCCAATTGCCTTGGAAGAGGACAAACATTCCGCCACGATTGCCTTGGAAGAGGACAAACATTCCGCAACAACTGCCTTGGAATAGGACAAACATTGCGCAACAATTGTCTTGGAAGAGGACAAACATTCCACCACGATTGCCTTGGAAGAGGACAAACATTCCACAACAATTGCCTTGGAAGAGGACAAACATTCCGCAGCAATTGCCTAGGAGGAGGCCAAAAACTCTAACATGAGCCGAATCATAATAGCTCATGATTCCTTTTTCCATATGTCATTTCATTTTTGCACCCATGTTTGTTCCTGAAACTTTCGTTGGTTTCGCAGGTACCGGCGCAAAAGAGTGATTTTGGATTGCAGAGCGTTCGGAATCATTCTCCGTCCCGACACGTGTACTTTGACTTTCGGTTTTATAAACCTCAGACAAAGTGGGGGCTTCTGTAGACGCATAATCGTGTCTCCCCATTTAATGGTCCAATGATGAAATATACCGCGGTCTTAGTTGGCACGGCCCAATGGAGGAGCAGTCTGAATAACCAGGCAATGTGTGTTTTGAAATAATATTATAAAAGCCCAATTAATCATTCATGATGATTAATTGTAAATTCAACCCATAAAATGTTTTTTAAATCCATTTTAAAAGCCCAATTGAATATTTACTATTTTAGTAAATATTTTCCTAATATTTATTGTCTTGATAAATATTTTCTTATTGTTTATTGTTTTGATAAATATTTTCCTAAAAGCGTTTATTATTATCCATTACCCATAAACCAGATTTTTAATACGGAAAATTCGGAATTTGCGCCGGACGCGGCGGCTGCGCTCAGCGCGCCACGTGCGTCCAACTCATTGGCCATACCGCGTCAGGCGCACCAATGAGCGCCTAACACGTGGACTTGTGACTCACACAGAGTCATGCGCCTAGCGCAAGTCTTGTGTGAGACGCAAGTTAAAAGTTTATCTTCTAAAAAATGTGTTTCCATGTGCAATGTTTTAATTGGACGGACCACGTCAGGCAGGTCAACCTGCGCCTGACGCGTGTCCACGCGCCTGCCACGTAGGACTGCGCCTGGCGCAGGGCTTGCGTGGAGTGCACGCTTTGTTTTGCCTATAAATATGGGCTGATTTCCCGAATCAAGGACGGCTTGAAATTATTATTATTTTTACGCACGCAAATACTCTCAAACACTCCGAAAGACACTTCGAATGCAAAACGTTCAATCACTTTTAATCTTCCACATCAATTCTTGTTCCTGATTCTACTATATTCCTGGTTCCAAGATTGCTTCGACTGAATGTCACTACGCTCTTTGATCTAAACCGCATAGGTATAATCTTGAGGGCTCTTGAATAATCCTATTTATATTATTGAAGTTACTAACTCTCTTTTTTGTCATGATGTAGATTCTTAATTAAAATTCGTGGTTCTTTTGTAAATTCTAACCTCTTTTCTTATATTTTTTGTATATAATGTTCATATTATTATGATTGTCTTGCATGCCTTTTTATCACCCATGTGTTATTATTGTTAAACAAGACCTAAAGAACTGTTCTAATTAATTCAGATAATTTGGACAACCTGTTAGGAACCTTGTAAAATGATTGCATAATAGCTGGTCACTAAATAATTAGTCTTTTTGTGTGTTTCATGAACCCATCTAGAGTAATTATTGTAGGGTGCTTTAAAAAGTTGTTTGATTATTCTTTTACATAAAATCTGCTGTGAATTGTTATTTAGTAGAGGCCAGCAATGGGCAATATAGTTCCTGACTATATTGTACCCTCACCCCCGAACTCACTTTTTGGTTCCTGACCATCTATGGAGTCATGACGGGGAAATCTACATTGGATAAGTCCCTAAGATGTCCCTTCCGTTTCAATATCCAATTAGGTTTATGATTCTTCCTTTAAAGAATTGTTGGCGACTTCAAAACATATTTTTAATAAAACCTTAACAATGGGGTAGTCAAATAAACGCGCTCACACCGCGTGTAGGCATTAAAGGAATTCAAAAATCCACGCCTGCACCAGGGAGGGAAGGCCAAGAAGCACTATCGTAAAGGCAAGAGAACACCTGTAAAGTAAACGGACACTCAAAACAGAGGTGAGTCATAGTCTCCGAAGCATTACAACAAAGAACACATTGCTGAGGAACAAAAACTTTGCATTTTTCAAGTTTATCCTTAGTAGGGAGACCATCATGACAGGCTTTCCAAAGGAACATTTTAATTTTCGGAGGGACATGAAGCTTCCAAATCCAAGCAAATTCTACCTTCTCAAAATTTGGATTAAAAGCTCCCTCGACTAAAAGGGAACCAGACTTAACGGAGTATTCTCCATCCGCCGTCAACCCCCAAACAAGAGAGTCTGGCTGAGGAGACGACGGCACAAAAATAGAAGAGATCCTGGCCACAATATGCCAAGGTACTACAGTTTCAAGCTTGGAACAATCCCACCCCCCCCAACTCATTAATAAAATCACTAACTGTAGCACCTTCTGAACCTGGGAGAGGACTAACCACCATACTAATGGGATATTGGAAAACCCAATTATCCTCCCAAAATCTAATATCTCTACTATTGCCAACCTGCCGTCTTAGACCCTTTTTAAACAAAGGTCTGAGGGACATAAGCTTTCTCCTTTGCCAAGACGCTACTAGAGAAACATTATGAGAGAGGATATCACTAGATTTACTATACTTTTTTTTAACTAGACTAACCCAAAGATTATCTTTATGTTTGAGAAGTTTCCAAAGCAACTTCATTTGCAGGGCTACATTATTGACTTCAGCTTTTCTTATACTCAACCCCCCAAATTATTTCGGAAGACAAATTTTATCCCATCCAATCAAATTAGCAGTTTTATTCAAGTGGTCTTAATTCCAGAAGAAATTCCTATAAGACTTGTCTAAATTAGAAAGATTAGTCTTTGGCAAATAAAAACTTTGCATTTGATAGTTGGCTTTAATAGCCAAGTTCGCTTGAATAAGAACCGTTCTACCGGCTTGGGAAAGAGAGTTGGCTTTCCACTTAGGTAACTGATTGGTAACCTTATTACAAACTTTCCCAAAAGTTTCCTTTGTAACTCGAGAATCTATAATTGGGCAACCCAAATACTCCCCTAAATTGTTTGTTTCAGCCATACCAAGTAACGAAGCAAAATTTACTTTAGTCTCATCAGAAACATTCGGAGAACACTCACTAGTGGAAAAATGCTCAAATGCTCCGGTTAAACTCCCCACGACGCATGTGAAAGGAGTTGGTAGTATCCCACCACCACTCCAACAAGCCTCGGACGAAAATCTGGGAGGAATGAACCTCTCCCATAGTCTCATAAACATCAAGAAAAGAGGCTACACCACTCTGCTCGATGAGGACAGCTCGATCTCGGACCTTTCGGACCTTCCTGAGCCAGGCAAAGTCAAAAGTCCCAAAATGACGAGTATTACCCTCGTCCTGCAAATGTAAGAACAATCAATAAAATGCCTAGGCTATCGTATAAAATGAAGTCGACATAACGCGGAATACTTACGACGCCTGAAAGCGGGCGATGTGAAATATGATGCTCCGGGTCAAAGTACAGCTGGTCGGGAGTCCACCCCACGGCCTTCCACACCCTCCTAGATCCTGAAGCTGCCCTACCATCGTCCTCCCCTCCCGAATCTTCCGATGACATGCTAATCGGATTGAGCATCACAAATGAAGCTAAGAATCAAAAAAAGAGTTCCCGACTCTAAATTACCAGATTTCATGAATCGGTAAATCCTAAAAACCGCTTCAAAGCATCACCACTACATGAGATTCCCATAATCCATTTCACACATCAAAATAGATTCATTGCCTAAAACATGATTTTTACCAGCGGAATCATCACACATTCAAAGTTCCCTATGCATGTTTCGAGGTTCCAAACTTAGAAGCTACGCCAATCTTGATTCTGAGATTCATGATCCAAGAATCATCACACATTCAAAGTTCCCTAAGCATGTTTCTAGGTTCCAAACTTAGAAGCCACGCTAATCTCGATTATGAGATTCATGATCCAAGAATCATCACACATTCAAAGTTCCCTAAACATATTTCTAAGGTCCGGATTTAGAAATTACATCAACTATTGAACAAACTCACATGAAACGAGTATCAAACTCGTGAAGAACAATAAAAATGCCCGGAAAACTCGCCGGAAACTCACCGGAAACTAGCCGGAAGCTCGCCGGAGCTCGTCGAAAACCGCCGAAGTACACCGGAAACCCGCCGGCAAATGTAACCCGAACTCGCCGGAAATGGTGCACTTCGCCTAACCAAAAGCGGCCGGCCGAAGAAAAAAAAAAAGGGGGGGTCAAATCGCCCGAAATAAAAAAAAAAATAGGGGGGGGAAAGATGAAACATAACCGAAAAAGCAAGAAGTGCTCGAATTACCGGAAAACCGCCAGGAAATTCGCCGGAAAACAGCCCGTGAAAGGGGTCAAAGTCTTCGAAAATTTTCACACCCCAAGCTCTTCGAAAATCGCTCAAAGATGCCCAAAAATGCCGTAAAAGTAACAATTAAGCAAAAATAATCACTCCTCCAAAGTAGATCTGAAGAGATACGAGAGAAATAAGGGGTTTTAAGCTTCGAAATTTCGAAAATGGAGTTGGACTTAGGAGAGAGAAAGAAGTAAGAGAAAACGGCGGAGAAAGAGAGAAATGGGAGAGAAGAGGGTCGCCCGTGTTTTTAGGTCGTTTTAATGACCTGCGCCCAGCGCGCCACATGCGCCTGACGCGTCAGCAACACTTGCGTCAAACGCGCCATATTGCGCCCAGCGCAGCATTACACGCCAAGCTCAGGCATGTGCATCTGGCGCACAGTCCCATGCAACACGCTTGGGGACTTCTTAATTAGCCAAGTGGAACCCACACGCTTAATCCCCAAATGCATTCAAATGTTCGTTACGACATTGCGCATCACAATCCAACGAACTTTCAAATCGACCACCACGACTGCCTTGGAATAGGACAAACATTCCGCAACAACTGCCTTGGAATAGGATAAACATTCCGCAACAATTGTCTTGGAAGAGGACAAACATTCCACAACGATTGCCTTGGAATAGGACAAACATTCCGCAACAATTGCCTTGGAAGAGGACAAACATTCCAATTGCCTTGGAAGAGGACAAACATTCCGCAACAATTGCCTTGGAAGAGGACAAACATTCCGCAACAATTGCCTTGGAAGAGGACAAACATTCCGCAACGATTGCCTTGGAAGAGGACAAACAGTCCAATTGCCTTGGAAGAGGACAAACATTCCGCCACGATTGCCTTGGAAGAAGACAAACATTCCGCAACAACTGCCTTAGAATAGGACAAACATTACGCAACAATTGTCTTGGAAGAGGACAAACATTCCACCACGATTGCCTTGGAAGAGGACAAACATTCCACAACAATTGCCTTGGAAGAGGACAAACATTCCGCAAAGAATTGCCTAGAGGAGGCCAAAAACTCGACATGAGCTAGGATCATAATAGCTCATGATTCCATTTCCCATATGTCATTTCATTTTTGCACCCATGTTTGTTCCTGAAACTTTCGATGGTTTTGCAGGTACCGGCGCAAAAGAGTGATTTTGGATTGCAGAGCGTTCGGAATCATTCTCCGTCCCGACACGTGTACTTTGACTTTCGGTTTTAAAAACCTCAGACAAAGTGGGGGCTTCTTTAGACGCATAATCGTGTATCCCCATTTAATGGTCCAATGATGAAATATACCGCGGTCTTAGTTGGCACGGCCCAATGGAGGAGCAGTCTGAATAACCAGGCAATGTGTGTTTTGAAATAATATTATAAAAGCCCAATTAATCATTCATGATGATTAATTGTAAATTCAACCCATAAAATGTTTTTAAATCCATTTTAAAAGCCCAATTGAATATTTACTATTTTAATAAATATTTTCCTAATATTTATTATTTTGATAAATATTTTCTTAATGTTTATTGTTTTGATAAATATTTTCCTAAAAGCTTTTATTATTATCCTTTACCCATAAACCAGATTTTTAATACGGAAAATTCGATCTCCGGATTTTTAGGGATAAAAAAGGCATCTTGAAAGCACGCGTAGCATAAAAAGGAATATTCTGGAATATTTCGGAATTTGCGCCGGACGCGGCGGCTGCGCTCAGCGCGCCACATGCGTCCAGCTCATTGGCCATGCCACGTCAGGCACACCAATGAGTGCCTAACACGTGGACTTGTGACTCACACAGAGTCCTGCGCCTAGCGCAAGTCTTGTGTGAGACGCAAGTTAAAAGTTTATCTTCTAAAAAATGCGTTTCCATGTGCAATATTTTAATTGGACGGATCACGTCAGGCAGGCCAACCTACGCCTGACGCGTGTCCGCGCGCCTGCCACGTAGGACTGCGCCTGGCGCAGGGCTTGCGTGGAGCGCACGCTTTGTTTTGCCTATAAATATGGGCTAATTTCCCGAATCATGGTCGGCTTGAAATTATTATTATTCTTACGCACGCAAATACTCTCAAACACTCCGAAACACACTTCGAATGCAAAACGTTCAATCACTTTTAATCTTCCACATCAATTCTTGTTCCTGATTCTACTATATTCCTGGTTCCTAGATTGCTTCGACTGAAGGTCACTACGCTCTTCGATCTAAACCGCATAGGTATAATCTTGAGGGCTCTTGAATAATCCTATTTATATTATTGAAGTTACTAACTCTCTTTTTTGTCATGATGTAGATTCTTAATTAAAAATCGTGGTTCTTTTGTAAATTCTAACCTCTTTTCTTATATTTTTTGTATGTAATGTTCATATTATTATGATTGTCTTGCATGCCTTTTTATCACCCATGTGTTATTATTGTTAAACAAGACCTAAAGAACTGTTCTAATTAATTCAGATAATTTGGACAACCTGTTAGGAACCTTGTAAAATGATTGCATAATAGCTGGTCACTAAATAATTAGTCTTTTTGTGTGTTTCATGAACCCATCTAGAGTAATTATTGTAGGGTGCTTTAAAAAGTTGTTTGATTATTCTATTACATAAAATCTGCTGTGAATTGTTATTTAGTAGAGGCCAGCAATGGGCAATATAGTTCCTGACTATATTGTACCCTCACCCCCGAACTCACTTTTTGGTTCCTGACCATCTATGGAGTCATGACGGGGAAATCTACATTGGATAAGTCCCTAAGATGTCCCTTCCGTTTCAATATCCAATTAGGTTTATGATTCTTCCTTTAAAGAATTGTTGGCGACTTCAAAACATATTTTTAATAAAACCTTAACAATGGGGTAGTCAAATAAACGCGCTCACACCGCGTGTAGGCATTAAAGGAATTCAAAATCCACGCCTACACCGGGGAGGGAAGGCCAAGAAGCACTATCGTAAAGGCAAGAGAACACCGTAAAGTAAACGGACACTCAAAACAGAGGTGAGTCATAGTCTCCGAAGCATTACAACAAAGAACACATTGCTGAGGAACAAAAACTTTGCATTTTTCAAGTCTATCCTTAGTAGGGAGACCATCATGACAGGCTTTCCAAAGGAACATTTTAATTTTCGGAGGGACATGAAGCTTCCAAATCCAAGCAAATTCTACCTTCTCAAAATTTGGATTAAAAGCTCCCTTGGCTAAAAGGGAACCAGACTTAACGGAGTATTCTCCATCCGCCGTCAACCCCCAAACAAGAGAGTCTGGCTGAGGAGACGACGGCACAAAAATAGAAGAGATCCTGGCCACAATATGCCAAGGTACTACAGTTTCAAGCTTGGAACAATCCCACCCCCCCAACTCATTAATAAAATCACTAACTGTAGCACCTTCTGAACCTGGGAGAGGACTAACCACCATACTAATGGGATATTGGAAAACCCAATTATCCTCCCAAAATCTAATATCTCTACTATTGCCAACCTGCCATCTTTGACCCTTTTTAAACAAAGGCCTGAGGGACATAAGCTTTCTCCATTGCCAAGACGGTACTGGAGAAACATTATGAGAGAGGATATCACTATATTTACTATACTTTTTTTTAACTAGACTAACCCAAAGATTATCTTTATGTTTGAGAAGTTTCCAAAGCAACTTCATTTGCAGGGCTACATTATTGACTTCAGCTTTTCTTATACCCAACCCCCCAAATTATTTCGGAAGACAAATTTTATCCCATCCAATCAAATTAGCAGTTTTATTCAAGTGGTCTTTATTCCAGAAGAAATTCCTATAAGACTTGTCTAAATTAGAAAGATTAGTCTTTGGCAAATAAAAACTTTGCATTTGATAGCTGGCTTTAATAGCCAAGTTCGCTTGAATAAGAATTGTTCTACCGGCTTGGGAAAGAGAGTTGGCTTTCCACTTAGGTAACTGATTGGTAACCTTATTGCAAACTTTCCCAAAAGTTTCCTTTGTAACTCGAGAATCTATAATTGGGCAACCCAAATACTCCCCTAAATTGTTTGTTTCAGCCATACCAAGTAACGAAGCAAAATTTACTTTAGTCTCATCAGAAACATTCGGAGAACACTCACTAGTGGAAGATTGCTCAAATGCTCCGGTTAAAAAGGCCACAAATGCTCCGTATTTGGCTCGTAGCAGATGTCATACGAGCATTTGAGCATTTCACAAATGCTCCGGTTTCAATCGGAGCATTTATTTGATCAAATGCTCCGGTTGTTTAAATAACCGGAGCATGTGACCACTAAATGCTCCTATTGTTAATGGAAAACCGGAGCATTTGTGTTCTTAAATGCTCCGGTTTTCCCTTAACAACCGGAGCATTTGAGAATATTTTCTTTTTAAAAAAAATTGTACAGCTTACAGCTGTACAACGACAACACAACAAGAAGCAGCAGCAGAACCATTGTGTTTCAACATAGTACACATGCATCAAATGTTTCATTAAATGATATTGAGCAGCAACAAATACATAAAGTAATTATAACTCTTGTATAACAATTTTTGCAAATATTAATTTAACACACATTACACTCTAGACAACATCTTCTCCAAATCTGAAAACTCCAAAAACCAACATCATAGACTCTAACATCTAGGATAAGATTTCTAGCTAGATCGAAACTCTTGAACCTCTGTGAGGGGCTTCCGTCCCTTCTCAGGAAGAGGAATATAATCCCTAAAAAAGCAAAGAACGAGGGTGTGCACTATCAGTTTTGACCAAGTAAAATCAAGACACAAAATGAAGCACACATCAAAAATAAAGAAAGGACATTTCTCAGAAGAAGAAAGTGTTGAACAATTACCCAAATTCTTTGTTCAGACCCTTTGCAGCAGCTGTAGCAGCTTTGCCACCTCCATTTTTTTTGGTAAACTCATCCTTGACTCTCTCAAGGAAAGCAATTAGAATATACCTACCCGCAGACTCAACTGCAACAACACAGTAAGCTGCACCACAGGAGAGCACATAGCAAGTCAAGAAAAGACCAGCTACTACCCATACCTAAAAACGACCAGCACAGGTCAAGAAGAAATGGGCTAAGAGATACGTAATCTAGCAAGATATATGTATAAGAAGCAGAGATCAAAACAGAAATAGGAAGGCAAGGGGGGAGGGCCTACATTGGGGTCAATTAAGAGTTTGAACACATTCTTTTTTTCTTGTCACTTTGCCAATCTAAACTCACGATACCATTCAACCAGAACATACGACAATAATATCAATCTTTATAAGTTCAATTGAATCCATCCAAACATGGCAGGAATGCACCAAACAAGAAATATTAGTCACCAAAACTCAAACGTGATTTGTTTAGCTATCCTGTCTAAGTCACTGATATAGCTTAAGGACACACCAACAAAAAAAGTGAGACAACACAATTAATTCTATGCCAAACATAACATAAAGGTGCATAATTAGATGGATATCACACAAAACAGAAGAAAGGTGTGATATCAATAGAACCAAGATTCTCATTGAACGACAAAGACGGTTTTGTTGGCATACTACGAAAACCTGGCACGCTTATTGATGAGTTCAATTGCTCCCTACAAGTAAATTTATTATCTAAAGATGGAATAATTGCAAAAACAGCAAAAACATTATCGGTGATGTGATCTCATTTAGCATCAAATCTTATGCTCAGCAATTTAAACGAAAGATTCCAAATAAAGTAAAACCCTAGTCACACGTCATAACTACAGAAACACAATGCAGTTATGTTAACCTGATTGCTTACGACAAATTATCATCTAAAATCTTATCCTATACAATTTAGAGAAGAACCGGTAACACTTATATCATCACGCCTTGATCCAAAAAAAAATTAAAAAATTAAAAATAAAAGACTAATTTCATCTAGGTATCACCAAATTCTTGGAACACAGACAAAATTCAACAAATTACAGAAAAGGCAGGAAAAAGAGATTCACAAGGAATAATCAGATATTATAAAAAACAAATTTCAGGGAAGAAAAATAACCTAATTGTCGAATTTCAGCGTTGTAGAGATGATACTAACTCAAATAATTCGCCCTATGTTACAAAATTGGAACACAGAAAAGGCTTATTTGTTTGATAGGAATAATTTTTATGGAAGTAAGACAAAAATACAATGAAATTAAGGGGGAAGTAAGTGAAATTTAATGTGAGCAGCAGCTGTTATCTTCCAAACACGCTCTTGGAACATAAATACAAAGCAAGTGAAATGAAACATAAATGATATTTGACAGAGAATGACACTCCCTGATCCGTGTGCAACAGAAGAAAAAAAAACACTAAATCTAAAGGGGACAATGAACTAAAAGCACCACAAAGCTAAGAATGAAGAAAGAAGGGGTTCCACTTGGCACACTAGGACATGCAGATTAAGCAGCAAAAACATCACTCCCAAGTACTAACAAGTAAAAAGAAACTTTAATATATAAGCAATATGAAAATCGTCTCATTTTGTTCTCATTATGCATACATACCACATATCCACAATCCTTTTTGGGTCCATCTTAGAGTGGAAGCAAGATGCAGTTCTTGATACCAAGGTGACTACTTTCAATGTTCAAATCCTCATTGATATAGTTCGTAGCTAACAGTACAATGTCATAGAAGAAACAAACTCACACTCATCTTCAAACAACATTGGAATCACTTTTTTTTTACATGAATATATGATGAGAAACAAACCAACACAAGAAGGACAATAATATGTGATTGTCATGGTGAATCTTTATCTCTCTGTGTATTTAATGCATTACTCCACATACCTTTATACCAATTACTAATTTTTAAAATTCTTATTGTGAGTAAAAAGTCAACCATGACAATCATAGAGAAACAAGCGAAGTACAAATTAGCAAGCAATTCAAGGAACACAATTTGACATACTATAATAAATTTCTTATGTGGGAATCTTAAACATCTTTAATTTTCAATTCATCACACTATAAATTGGCAGATGATAATACGACATATGCGTCATGATATATCAAACAAAAACAATGATATTGCATAGACCTAGAAACAAAAAGTCATCACCTATATATCGGTCATCTGAATCCATAAATGCTGGAAATGACAGTTCAAATTATATGAATGAAGGCTTCCTAAAGTAAAGAGCATGTAAGTTAAAAGCATATACCTTCAAGGGAAGAGTACTTCCAGCCTTCTCACATCCAACAGAGTCTACTGGTGCATCTTCAGAAGATCTCATGTTGCGGATCCCTTCAAGAACCTTCACCCAAATTTCTGGAGGCCCACCTGAATCAAATGTTCTTGAAGTAATTTCATGTCAAATATGGATTTTATCAACGAAACTACCTTGAAAAGAAACTGCAAGCTGCAGTGTCCTTTGTAGTTATGGAGGATTATTGAACGTAGAAAATTACCAAGAAAGAAGGAGAGATGAACGATTCAGGCAGATTATTCATGAAGAGATTTCAAGAGGATTCAAGAATATAAAGAATATGACAGTAAAATGAAGAGTCAAATTTTAACATATATGAAACGCAAGCAACAAACTGACTCCTGTGCAATACTCAGGCACTTGCCTTTTGTAGATGATAATGGATTTCCCTTTTGAAAGGTGAAATCTTCAATATCATGCACATAAGATATCTGCATCAAAACTTAAACTCTCCATCAGAAAGCACCAGCACATTCAATTTCAAGCCACACATGTACTAAACACAAACTATAATGAATTCAAATTCATGAGCAAAAGCAATCTATGTATCTTTTTTTTCATACAAAGATAGTTTTTTTTGTTTATCTCCCATTTGGATATAAAAGCCGTAATTAAAACACATCACATGTGATTCCAAATTTAGTAAATTCTTTTTGGAATTGTCAACTAGAAAGAGCATATCAGCTGAGATAATAAAACTTTCTATATATACTCCTGCTACTCATGTATCCCATGCCATCCAACAGTATTCCAACTCACACCTCATTTAAAATTCTCCCTCTTCTCTCTCTTTCTCTTATGTGCAAAATCGAGTGCGACTAAGAAGTAGATAAAACCAGAAAGTTCCCTCCTATGTAAGTTTTTTGCTCCAACTTTTGTACTTTCAATTAACAAGTCTTCTTTTACCTGCTGATTCAAACTGTTCTTTAAGTTAAATCTTTTACACTACTTAGTGACATATCATAATGACAAATATAAGGAGTCATATTTCACAATGGACTATACTTGTGATTATTTTCTTTACTTTCATTCTTTTTAGATCAAGTTGTCCCTAACAGAGGAAATAATTCTCTTCATTTTAGGACATATCTTGTAAATATTATCTTTCCTGTTATTCTATATCCTAAATTGATGAGAATTCTATTCTCTATCAGGCATATTAATCTAAAAATTACTGCTACTTATAAATTTATAAGTATAAACAAGAGTCTAATCACAAAGGAGAATATTCTCTATCAGGCATATTAATCTAAAAATTACCTGCCAAGTTAGACTTAGGGCGTTGAACGCCGGCGAAGCTTAGGGCGTTGAGCCCAAGATGCAGAATTTCAACCACCGTCGGGCATTTAACGCTGGCGAAGCTTCAAGAGCAGAAACTATCTACAACATGATGGAGGAGGACAAGGAAACCTAAAAATGGAAGGAAGACTTTGAGAAATAATTGAAAAAACTAATTAGATTAAACCCTAGAATTATTTCAAGTAATTCAGAAAAACCTACAAATTAGGAGAAAATAAAACCTGAAAGTGTTTGGAGGTTGAAGAGAGAGCGACGGACTTAAGGGAGGTCGACGTCATGTGACTCGACAGTGCCGTTAATAGCGGACTTGAGCAAGGGAAAGAGGAAGTGAAGGACGCCTTGTGACTTCAGTGAGACGACGGGGAAGTGAACTGCGGCGGACTCGAGCGCGGGAGGGACGACGGGGAGCGAGGGACGGAGGGAGCGAAGGATGGCTTAAAGACGACGACGAAGGTGTACAGGGCTAGGGTTTCAATTGAGAGAGAGAGGGAGGGAATAACGTAAAATTGATAAGAGATGGAGGGATTGAGGGAGCGCGCAAATAATAAGTCGAAAAATGTACTGCTATAGTGCTATTAGATCTTTAGGAGGGAAAACAATGCAAATGCTCGGGTTGACTAACCGGAGCACTTATTCACAAATGTTGGGGTTGATTAGTCAACCGGAGCATTTGATGTCAAATGCTCCGGTTGACTAATCAACCCGAGCATTTGTGAATTTTTTTAATTAAAAATTTAACCCGAGCATTTATAGTACTGAAAGGCAGATTTATGAAAATTAACAAGCTGGCCAGACATAGAACAATATTAATCAAGAATTAGCTTAATAGTAGAACAACTAGTATCAGAGGCTCGCGCAAAAATCATAGTGTCATCATCAAAGGTAAGGAAAGGGATACGAACACCAGATTTACCTATATAGAAACACCAATTAATTTATCTCTTTGAGCATTAGCCGCTGACAGTTTCCTAGCAAGAAGTTCAGCACACAGAATGAAGAGATAAGGTGAGAGCGGATCACCTTGACGGATTCCTCTAGACGGGGTAAAACAATCACCGGGAATGCCATTGACTAAAACCGAAAAGGAAGGAGTTGAGATGCAACTCCGTATCCAAGCAACCCATTGAGAGCAGAATCCCAGCTTCCTCAGAGTGGCTAAAATATAGTCCCATTCTAATCTATCATAAGCTTTCTCCATATCGAGTTTGATTGTAATCCACCCTTCAGATCCAGATTTTTTACTAAAAGAGTGGAAGACCTCATGAGCAATTAGAATATTATCTTGAATAAGACGTTCTGGAACAAAGGCCCCTTGTAGCGGGTGAATAATTTTTCCTAACACAGATTTTAGTCTATTAGTTATAACTTTTGAAATCACCTTATAATTGTTGAACACAAACTTATAGGTCTAAAATGATTTGAACTAGAAGGATTATCTATTTTAGGAATTATAGCAAAAAAATGTGTGATTTATTTCTTTCAATATATTTCCTGAATGAAAAAAGGCTTTTACCGCTCTAATGACAGAATTACCCACTAGAATTACCCACTAGGACCAGAGGATTTGTCAGGAGCTAGATCAAAGACAGCTTCTTTAATTTCCTCAGCGGAGACAACTGCTATAAGATAGGCATTATCTTCATCAAAGATTATAGGAGAAAGAAGATTAAAGTCAACACCATCATCAAATCCACAATTTGGATTTGAAATAAATCTTTTGCAAAATTCCTTTGTAATTTCTCTAGAAATAATAGCTGGAGAAGAGATAATTTGATCCGTCTCCGTAGTAAAGTTTTTAATTTGATTCTTATTTCGCCTAATGGTAGCATGAGTATGATAATATCTTGTGTTTGCATCCCCAAGATGGAGATAATTAGTCTTGCTTTTTTATTTCCAGTAATCATGACTATATGATAATAATTTTTCTCTTTTTAGAAGAAAACGAGTTTGTTGTGTCTTGAGAGAAGAGTACAAGGGATGGACTAATAGATTAGTTTGAATTTCTGCTAGTTTAGAATCAACAATTCTTAGTTGTCTAAATAGATTACCAAACTGGGACATATTCCATTTCTTTGATTCGTCCTTTTTAAGTTTACATTTCTTCACAAGATTGAACATATGGGAGCCATTAAAACGAGTACACCAAGTTTTCTTGACAAGAGTATCATAGTCTTTTCGTTGACACCACATTTTTTCAAAAAGAAAAGGGGGAGCTTTCAAGGTTTTATTCTTAGTTAAATCTAGAGTTACTTGACAATGATCTGATGAAGTGAAAGGATGATGCTTTAGAGTTGCTTGAGGGAAGTGATTAAGCCAAAGTTGACTAGCTAACCCTTTATCAATGCGTTTTAGAATATTGTTTGGTCCTGCTCTTTTTTTTCTCCAAGTATATCTAGATCCCATAAAGGGAAGCTCAACACAAGGTATCTGAGTTAAAACATTTTTCATAACGTTGAGCCTATTAGAGTTAAACGAAGCTCCTCCTAATTTGTCTTGTTCACAGCTAATTTCATTAAAATCCCCAAGAATCACAAAGGGATAAGTTAGCGAATTCACATACTCAAAGACCTCTTCCCAGAAATCAGCTTTATGTTGGCTTTTGGGAGGAGCATAAATAAAAATGATTATAAAGGAAATATTTTCATTTAGGAGAGTAATATTACTAGCAACAAACCGAGAAGCTTTATAAATAACTACTAATTAAAGGGAGACTGATTACAATCCTTCCAAAATAATCAAAGCCCACATGCTAGACCTAAGGTGGGCACGTAATCTACATACTGAAACCCACATTGATTTGCGCGTAATAAGGGAGGGGGAGCTTGGGACTTAACTTCACAAATCATGAAGACCTTAATGAAGTTACTATTACAAAAATTTCGAATATCAACCAAAGAGTTCTTTTTTAACACCCCTCTTATGTTCCAAAAGCCAGCAATCATGATTTAATAAATATCACACAAACCAGAAGTTGACTAGCAGGAGGGACTAAGGAATTAATAAGAATTACTTTAGAGAGATTGTGGCACATAAATTCACTAATAGGAGTGTTGATAACAATATCCTAGAGACAGGGGGAAACTGTCATATCTTGAGAAACTATAAAGCCCACACATTTGGGGCTGAACATGAGATGAACCTTTACCTTAACAATGTTTCTTGAAGTGGAAAACACCCACTTGGTCTTCTGTAAAAAAAGGTTGGTCATATGTAACCAGCAGAATTATTAAACACAAATATAATTGAATAACTATTTGGGAGTATTCGTAGAATTTTTCTTTAAGGGAGATTTGTAGCAAAAAATAGACAAAGCCCTCTGCGCGCTAAAGCTGCAATATACGTTCTTCTCCATTCTAATAGCTTATGGGGCCTAGAATGGAGTAATTTAACAATATCTCGACTGAAGAATCAGATTTTTTTAATTATCATACTGGAAACCAGATAATGAAAGAAGATACTTCTAATAATTTTACATGAAAAAAGAAAGTCTTTAAACAATCTTTCACTTAAGTTTAAGATTGGAGGAGAAGAATAACTTACCCCTATATTCACTGAAATTTTGACATTTTTGCCTTGCTTGAGAACTGAAGAAATTAAGGGAACACAAGAAAACTTCTTACCATGAACTGAACATACAGGATTAACAAGATTTAACTTTGTTGTTGAGACAAATCTCACTGCCGAGACGAGAAAAAGTAGTAAATTTGAGCTTTTTTAAAAAAGGAATTGACATGATTTTGGTCTAGCATTGGGAAACCAAATTTTCTAATTAACATACTGAGATACAGGGCACACAAAATTAAACTTCTAATATTTTTGGCTAAAAGATTGAAGTCCTGATGCAAGCATACCTTTGCATAAAAGATTGAACATGAAGAAGGGCATAACTATGCAATTAATGAACAAGGAAACTCCTTCCCATGAAATTAACACAGGAGACCTTCGAAAGAAATTGCACCAAAAGGAGATAAGAAGCACGGCGCAACCTTCACGCACTTCTTCATCTCACCCAAGAACAGAGAACCATCACTAGCACTCCAATAAGGAATACTAGCCACGCCCGAAACCGACATCAAGGCACTAACAAACACAACCATCACACCGAATTCGCGAATTCTACAAACCCTAGCCAGGAAGCCCTCTTTGAATTTGAAAGGAAGGAAATAAAACCCTTTAATCCAGTCTATAGACTGGAACGGAATTCGAAACTTTATATTAGATGAAATTGTCTGAATTAACCAGAGGATAGGATGAAAAATTCTCTCAGAAGACAAGAATTGATTTGGGGAAAATTCTGCAACTTTTGGGAGAAAGCAATTCGCTTCACAAAACACTTCAGTATTGATAATACTCACTGACAAGAGGAGTAAATGCAGTAGGATAGAACTTTGAATGAGGGAAATAGCAAAATTTGGGGCTAAATTAAGGAAATGCAGAAGAAATTGGCTAGGGTTTGATGCTTGAGAATTGGGGCTTTTTTCTCCATTCTTTTCTCTTTCTCTCTCTTCTTTCTCTCTCATCTTTTTTTCTATTTACTTACTTTTAAATGTATTTAAATAATTAAATGAAGTGACAAATTCAATTAGGTACAATGATGTTTATTCTAGTGCAACGGAAAGGGATTTAATAGCCCAATTTTATTTTTAATGAACATCTTGTTGCCTTAAACCTTTAATGTTGCCAAAAGTAAGGTTGTAATGTGATAAGAGACAAGCTTGAGCAATGAAAGATAAACCTTCGTTGCTCAAAAGACATTTGTGCAACAAAAACGATTGGTTGCCCTAGAGGTAGTATAGCAACGAAAGGCTCACTCGTCGCCTAAATTAACGATGTATGGCAACGAAATTCTCGTTGTTATAAGGCCCCAATAATGGGTTGTACCATAATAAGGTTTTGGGCGACAAAAATGTGCTTCCTCGCACAAAACCGTATGGGCGATGGGTCTTGTGCAATAACCTCCAACAAGTTGTCATTTGTTTCCCTATTGTTGTGCGACGATATTCGTGTATTAGGCGACGATAATTTTCGTTGACAAAACCTTCTTTTCTTGTAATGTTATAATTGACAAAATACAAAAACAATAGAAATTTATTTACACTAAATAAATTTTAATTCACACACTATTATACTTCATGTGTACAAATACTCTTACAAAAGAACTCTTTCAAAAGATATTATAACAAAAATCATAAATTTTTTGATAAAAATTAATCTATCACTGATGTACCTTTTTTTTTACTCATATTTTTCTCTAAAACTACTTTAAAAGTGTTAAAATTTAATGTTTCTACGTGAAACTATTTACGAAGAGAAAAATAAAGAGAAAAAAATGAGTGAGAAATAAGGGGACACTAAAATTTTTGAAGAAAAATGGTTAGAAGAAAAACAATTGTACAATATTAGTGTCCAAAAAAGGAGTTGGCCAAACTAAAGATTCATATGGTTAGTGTTTTTATCAAAAATACCTATTAGTCTTATATGTATGTAATGCGTGCGAAAGCAGATAAAAACTGTCTTGAAATTCGATAGAACTGCCATATAGTTCGCCTTGTTTTTTTAAAAAAGAATTGGTCAAAACAATCCCTCCCCTCTTCCCACTTATATAATAGAGAAAACATAACTGGTAGAAAAAATATCTTAAAAATTTTATTTCATCACTAAAACAATGATAGATTATTAACAATTTAAATATTAATTACAGTAGACACATAATCGTGTCTGCCCATTTAAGGGTCCAATGATGAAATATACCGCGGTCTTAGTTGGCACGGCCCAATGGAGGAGCAGTCTGAATAACCAGGCAATGTGTGTTTTGAAATAATATTATAAAAGCCCAATTAATCATTCATGATGATTAATTGTAAGTTCAACCCATAAAATGTTTTTTAAATCCATTTTAAAAGCCCAATTGAATATTTACTATTTTAATAAATATTTTCCTAATATTTATTGTTTTGATAAATATTTTCCTAAAAGCTTTTATTATTATCTTTTACCCATAAATCAGATTTTTTAACCCGGAAAATTCGATCTTCGGATTTTTAGGGATAAAAAAGGCATCTTGAAAGCACGCGTAGCATAAAAAAAGGAATATTCTGGAATATTCCGGAATTTGCGCCAGACGCGGCGGCTGCGCTAAGCGCGCCACGTGCGTCCATCACATTGGCCATATCGCGTCAGGCACTCCAATGAGCGCCTGACACGTGGACTTGTGACTCACACAGAGTCTTGCGCCTAGCGCAAGTCTTGTGTGAGACGCAAGTTAAACTTTTATCTTTTAAAAATGTGCAACGTTTTAATTGGACGGACCACGTCAGGCAGGCCAACCTGCGCCTGACGCGTGTCCTCGCGCCTGCCACGTAGGACTACGCCTGGCGCAGGTCTTGCGTGGAGCGCACGCTTTGTGTTGCCTATATATACGGGCTGATTTCCCGAATCAGACACGGCTTGGAATTATTATTTTTTACGCACGCAAATACTCTTAAACACTCCGAAACACACTTCGAATACAAAACGCTCAAACACTTTTAATCTTCCACATCAATTCTTGTTCCTGATTCTACTATATTCCTGGTTCCAAGATTGCTTCGACTGAAGGTCACTACACTGTTCGATCTAAACCGCATAGGTATAATCCTGAGGGCTCTTGAATAATCCTATTTATTTTATTGAAGTTACTAACTCTCTTTTTTGTCATGATGTAGATTCTTAATTAATAACTGTGGTTCTTTTGTAAATTCTAACCTCTGTTCTTATGTTTTCTATATATAATGTTCATATTATTATGATTGTCTTGCATGCCTTTTTATCACCCATGTGTTATTATGCTAAACAAGACCTAAAGAACTATTCTAATTAATTCAGATAATTTGGACAACATGCTAGGAACCTTGTAAAATGATTGTATAATGATTGATCACTAAATAATTAGTCTTTTTGTGTGTTTCCTGAACCCATCTAGAGTAATTATTTTAGGGTGCTTTAAAAAGTTGTTTGATTATTCTATTGCATAAAATCTGCTGTGAATTGTTATTTAGTAGAGGCCAGCAATGGGCAATATGGTTCCTAACTGTATTGTACCATCACCCCCAAACTCAATTTTTGGTTCCTGACCATCTATGGAGTCATGACGGGGAAATCTACATTGGATAAGTCCCTAAGATGTCCCTTCCGTTTCAATATCCAATTAGGTTTATGATTCTTCCTTTAAAGAATTGTTGGCGACTTCTTTCAAAACGTATTTTTAATAAAACCTTAACAATGGGGTAGTCAAATAAACGCGCTCACACCGTGTGTAGGCATTAAAGGAATTCAAAATCCACGCCTACAATTACATAGGGGTATTTTAGACATCTCGGGGGGCACCAAAGTCCTCGAGTATTTCCTTATAAAATATAGATTTTCTCTAAGGGTGTAATTGTAATAATAATACTTTTAAAGAAGTTATTTTTTTTGGATTTTTTTCGGATTTTTTTCATTGTCCCCCTCCTCTTTCCTTATAGAATAGAAATACGTCGTTGGATTATTAAAATATCCACATAATAATTGAGTATCTTTTAGAATAGTACTCACATGCTTTTTTTTATGATACTCATTTGGTGAAAGAGTGGATATTAAAATACCCATATGGCAGTTTGGCTAATGCAAAATACATGAGTTGTAATGGGAAGAAAAACAATGAATAGAGGAAAGTAAAACTTCCTAGGATTTTTCACTTTCCACAACACTAGCTTTATATGCACGCTATGCGTGCGAAAGAATATAGAAAATTAAATTAATTGCATAATTATATATAGTAATAGTTATAGGTGAACAGCAAATTACATCTAGTAATAATTATAAGCATTCGTCAATGTTACTTGCTATGCATGAGAAATCATTATCAAATTTAAATTTATTGCATAATTACATCTAATAATAATTTGTAAGAAACATTATTTACAAAGTTTTATCAAAGAAAAACATCTTCATAGTGCAACAATGTAATAACAAAGAAAGTATATGAACGGTAAAGTTAACAAATTAGAAACACCTTATTAAATAAATAATCAATTACAATCAACAACTAAGAACATATAGCTAACAAAGCCCAAATCAAGCTGCTAAAAAGATGGCATATGAGGGTCATGAGTGTCCCAAAAACCCATATAGTCCTCTTTATGAGACAACCAAATCGTAGCACAATTCCAATCTCAAGAGATATAATCTTATATGCATGCACGTGATACATGCGAAAGAAAATACAAAGCTAAAGTGTCTTACATCTAATAACATCAAATAACATGCAAGAAAAATTGTCCAAAAAGTTCCTTTAAACAAAAATATTGACAAACATCTAAATAGTGCAACAATGTAATTCCAAAGTACCTAAATTAAGAGTGTTGGTTATGCTTTTTCTTTCTTAATAAAAGTTGATGAGGTTGATTTGGTGTTTTTAAGGGTATTTTTATCACTGTTTATGGACATCAAGTTCTCAAGAATTCCTTTATATTATGACACTTTTGTGTTTTTTAGTAAAACTTGATTCTAACAATAGCCCAACTATGAATATCTTAAATGGAGTTCATATTTCTTCCTACTCTCCACTCTATAGTCTGTAGATTTATATTCTTCCATAGCTCTTAGTTAAAAACTAAAGTTTGTATCACTTTTTTTAACTCCTATGACTTGAAGAAAAAGCATTATACTTCCTCTGTTTTTTTTTACATGTGACACTTTTGAAAATTGCGGTTACCTAGGCAAAATTTTAATTGGAGATTAAGTAAAAGTAAGGGTGGGGACCATTGCACATGGGTTTAAAGGGAAGGGAGGAGAGAGAAAAGAGGGACCACAGCCCCATTTCCCTTCTTATTTCCCACGCCTAATTGGAGGGAATCAGGGGAAGGTTATTCTTTTTGCCACCAATTTCAATTCTCTCCAAAAATTTTAATTCGTCAACTTTTCATGAAATTCAAATTTTTTTCATTTTCAAATCAGTTCAAGGCAACCAATTTAACAGCCCTACATACTCTCTCTTCTATATGAACCCCCAACATTTAATGAGTTTTTATCAAAAAATTATGAGAGAGAAAATATCATCACCTACCATGGTTTAGTATCATTACAAGTTAATTAAGTTTACCTACTACTTCACTGCACACACTGCACATTAATTAGTAATTAATCATCCAAAAAAGTACAGACTGAAATTTCCCACAAAATACTTCAAACTTCAGTCTTCTTCCTCTCTTTGAATCTACCAAAATGGGGTCAGGAGATATGGGAGATGCAGGATTCTTTTGCCTTCAAGAGTTGCTGCAAATTGAAGGCATGGAGGATGACTTGTTGCTGCATGAAATGGGAGAGCATTATCAAAGTGATGATGACAAGTACACGGATGATGATGAAGGAGGCACAGAAACAGAGCAGGAAGCACAGCAACAACAACAACAACAACAACAAGTTGACCCACACCAACCACGGACACAAACAGAAAACAATGTAAGTGCAACAAAAAAAACCAATGTTAAGTTTAGAAAAAAGGAGAATATTGGTTGATGAACTTCTTACCTCAGAAACTAATGGTAAACTTGCATGGGGTTTAAAAAGACAATTAGCAAAAACGTATGGCATACATAGGATGACATTAGAAAGACTATGGACATATGCAAAAAAACAGAGAGAAAGTGGGCAACCCATAGATGTTAGAAGCAAAAAAATAGGGAGATGTGGTAGAAAACTAAGAGTTTATGATGAAAAATGGCTTCAGTCAGTCCCACTTCATCTAAGGACCAGTATTAGGGCATTTGCTGGTTATCTTAATGTCCCCTCATCCACTGTGTATAGACTGCTGAAACAGGGGAAGCTCAGAAGTCACACAAGCAGCACTCACCCAAAACTAACAGATGATCACAAGCTTCAAAGAATGAAGTGGGTGTTGTAGCACATATTACCAGCATCAAGGACACAACCACCAAAATTTATTAACATGCATAATGTTGTTCACATAGATGAAAAGTGGTTTTATTTAAGTCCAGACATGAGGAGATTCTACTTGCTCCCTGCTGAAGATGACCCTTATAGTTGTTGTCAGTCTAAGAGGTATAAAATTAAAGCTATGTTCATGTGTGCAACATCTAGACCTATTAAGGACAGTGAAAGGAATATGATACATGATGGCAAATTTGGTATCTATCCTTTTGTTGAGTATGGGAGGGCCAAGTATTCAACTAAGAACAGAAGGGCAGGAACTCGGTTGACAAAGGCAATTGAAAGTGTGAACCTAGCAGTTATGAGGGACATGATAATCAACACTATCATCCCTGCCATAATGAGGAATTGGCCAGAGGGTGTGTCAAAATATATTTACATACAACAAGACAATGCAAGACCTCACATTCATGCAGATGATCCAGCATTTAGGGCAGCAGTAACTCAGAATGGCTTCAATATTCAACTAATCAATCAACCACCTCAGTCTCCTGACTTAAATGTGCAAGACTTAGGATTTTTCAGGGCAATTTAAGCACTACAATATCAGTCTTTTCCTAAGAATCTAGATGATTTGATTTGAAAAGTGCAGGATTGTTATGATTTCTTTGACCCAGAAGTATTGAAGTACACTTGGTTGCAATTGCAATATGTCATGGTAGAGATACTTAAATGCAAAGGAGAGAATAATTACAAGAACCCACACCATGGCAAAAGAAAGCTAGAGAGACAGGGATTACTTCCAGACAATGTGGAAGTTGAGCAATCAGTTATAGATGAGGCAGTTGCTTATCTAAATGAAAGGCTCATTAATGTAGGTGAAGCTTTTGACTACCTAGATGCACCACAAGCCTAGTATGGGGAGAAGATGAAGATTCTTTTTTGCACAATTTTTTGTTGTGTATGAAGGAGAAGAAATAGGGGCAACTTTTTAGGTATATAAGAAGTATATAAGAAGACATACACAGGTATATAAGTTTCAACACTTTTGGTTTAGCTTATGGACAAGATGCAGCAACACTTCTAATCAAACCAGAAAGTTTTTGCCTAGCTTTTATGTTTTATTTTTGATGTGTAATTAGTTATGGTCAAGTACTGGTTTGTATAAGCAGTGATGCAACAATTATGGTTGAAAAGAATTTAACTTTATGTTCAATTTTTGCATGTCATCAACAAGTTGATGGGAGTTGTGTTTAGTTAAATCCATCAGAGATAATTGCAAAGCTCATTGAGGAAGTAATGGATGATTTAAATCCTCAACTTATTGGTTTCGCACCAATAAGGAGCAAATCGTCTTTTACTCCTCAAGCCACAAGCATGAGTCCCTTCATCATCTGGATTATATGTGAACATCAAAAAAAAGGGACTCAAGTAACTCATAAAAGGGACTGAAACTTAGCAGAGAGGGACTCAAATAACTCAGCAAACCAGGCCACACAGTTAGGTTTCATTAAGCTTTAGTGACACCATTAGCCATTTATCTCACCAAACAAACCAATCCAATTCATCATCCAACCTCTAAACCAAATCAACACCAAACCAATTAAATTCAAACTCCAATCCAAATCCAACCTCCAATCCAAATCATGAATATACCACAATAGGCAACCAAACCAAAGAGGCAACCACAGTAAATAAAACCACAATAGGCAACCAAACCAAAGAGGCGACCATAGCAAATAAAACCAGAATAGGCAACCAAACCAAAGGGACTCATATGGATCATGGATAAAGGGAACTGATATGCAAAGGCACAAACATACACATTAAAATTAAAAGGAAATTAAACCGAGTTAGGATGATAGAACCTCAGGGACTCAAATTTTTGGCTTTACGCCGTAGTAGGAAGCAATGCGAATCTGGGTCCAGTTCTGAGCTAGTACAGGGGCTCATAGGGACATCAAGCTCATCATCTTCAGCCTCAGATGAACCAACAATGTCTTCAACCACATCAAAGACTTTGAAACCCCTATCACTCTCAACATACATCGCATATGTGTTCCCCTCATCATCATACACATTGAAGGAAGTAGCAGTACATCTCAAACAATCACACTTCCCCTTCACCTCTTTCCCCTTCCCCTGCACCTCAGCCTCATCCACCTTCACCTCTTTCTCAGGCCCCCTGACTTCTTTCTCCTTCCCTTTCACCTCTTTAACCTTACCTTTCTTCGACAAACAATAAAATTCAGGAGCCCTAAGTGCGCAAACTATCTCATGGGTTGACCTCAAAACACCCTTACCTTTTTTCTGCTCACCCAATTCCCCACCTTCCTCAACATCAAGCACAACCTCAACCTTCCTGAATCTAGGCCTCAACCTCCTTGTAATTGGTTCGTGGCCCAAGATCTTCTCTTTGGGGGGACTCGCAGGTTGTGGAATGGAAGATGAGGGAAGGAACTCCCTTCGAATACCAGTTTTTTTTGTAAAAATCATCAACAACAACACCCAAAGCCTTCAAGGCATAAGGGCGAAGCAAATTTTTCGCGTCTCCGCTGTCGTAAAGTCTTCTGAGCCAAGGGTAGTTCGCTTCAAAGGCATGCATCAACTCCCTGATACAATCAGACTCATCATCATCGTTGGTTTGAAAGAGCGCATCAACAAGGGGGTGCAGATCTGGGACATACATTTTCTTTGGAAATTAGGGTTTTTTAGGGACTAGGAAGAGCAGATCAAGGGTTCTTTGAGATGTTGCAGATGATTTCGAAGGCAGGGAGTGAGGAATTCAGGCGATGAAGGGAGAATTCGAACTTTCTAGAGGCGAATTGCGTACCAACTGATGAAATGAAGAGAGAGAAATTGGAGGTGAGAAGAGAGAAATTGGATGTGAGGAGAAAGAAGATGAACGGATGAAGGGAGGGAAGTTTTAGGGTTATGGGAATTGAAGATCATTAATGGTGGGGGTTGAATGAAGAGAGAGAAAATGTAGTTGGAGGGTTCATATTCTGATGTGGATGATGAAAGGTAGTTGGTGGGGTTTTTAATTTAGTGGGAATAGTTTAGATCTGATTAGGTTAGGCTTTGTTTTAATGGGATAATTTAAGTGGGGTTTTGTTTTTGTTAATTGTTATAAGTAAGGGTAAGTTGGTAATTTAACAGGCCAAAACTTGCCAATTTGGGAAAGAAAAAAAGTGTCACATGTATTTTGCACCATTCCATTTAAGGAAAGTGTCACATGTAAAAAAAACGGAGGAAGTATATCAAGTTCCAAAAGTTTACTCTTTGCTTAGCTTTCCCAATTAATTGATACCTCACCTTCACAAAAAGAGTATAAACTTAACATGTTCACTATTACATTAAAATTTCATTACCAATATTAATTAAGATGAATAGGCTTTAATCAAATGCCAGCTACCAAAAGTGAAAGCATGTATAGCCACTAGCCAGGCCCCGGGCATTTTAGAATTCATTTCCCAAAAAATATAAACCGAATAACTCTTGGATTTTTTTTTTTTTTTGAAAAAGTTTTAGGAGTTTTTTTTTTTTTTTTGAAAGGAGAAGGTGCTGATCTCATTGTAAAGTGTTCGGTGGTGGTGGTTATTTTTGTGTTTTTTTAAAAAAAAAATTGAAGATAGAGAAGTTAGTTTCCTTTGATAAATTATTCATTTTTCTTTTTCTATTTTTTCTAGGGATTAAAGTGATAGAGATGTAACGATCTACTGACCTAGTCTTTCTACAAAATTTAATTCCTATGAATTTAAAAGGCAAACACCTTTTATAGCCAACTTTTTTCAAAAACTACCTTTTAAAAATTTTCTTTTAAAAAACTACCTTATATAACAAATTTCCTTCAATATATTACCATTTTACGTTTATATTTAATATTAATCGATAAATAACAATCACCGTAGGTGTTGCCGCCGGTGGGTAGCGAGAAAAGAGAAAAGAAACGAGGAGGAAGAAAGAAAAGCAATTTTGGTGACTCAATTATTAGTGATTAAACCCCATTAATGGTAAAATGGTAGTATATTGAAAGAAATTTGTTATATAAGGTAGTTTTTTTGAAAGAAAATATTTAAAAGGTAGTTTTTTGAAAAAAGTTGATTACTTCCTCCGTAACGAAATAATTACAACATTTTTCCTCGGCACGGGCTCCTAGTGAGTATTTGATAATTGTAGTTGAGGGGGTGTATTAGGGGAAAAGGAGGAGAGAGAAGATTAAATAATCAAACACCACTTTCATCACCGACCACCGCATCAACCACCACCTTCACCACCGACAACCACACCAACCACCACCGTCACCAGCGTCCACCCTACCAGCCACCGCCTTCACCACCACTCACCGCCTTCACAAAAAACACCACCCACTCAGCACCAACCACCACCCACCACCCACCACTAACTCAGCACCAACCACCACCCACCACCGTATTCTCTCTCTTCGAGCAAAAATCCAGAAATTTCGAACCAAAACGCCAAATCTGGAACCCCCAAACCCACAAAATCCGAACCCCATACCCAGATTTCGACCCCAAATGCGAAACCCCAAACCCAGATTTTGACCCTTCAAAACCCCAAATTCGAAACCCCTAACCCAGATTTCGACCCCAAAACCCCAAATTTGAAACACCAAAACCCCAAATTCGAAACCCCAAACCCACAAAATTCGAACCACAAACCCGAATTGCAACGGATCGACCCCCAAAACCCAGTCTTCTCTCTTTTCGTCGCTCTTTTTTCGCCATCTTCTCTCTTCGTTGCTCCTCTTCATCGTTGAATTCTGGGGTTGGGGGTCACGTTTTCCGTCGAACATTGGGGTCAATGATGATTTCGGCGGTGGTTGGCGGTCGAGTTGTGGTTGTGAAGAGTGGGTGGTGGTGATGTGTGGAAATGATGAAAATGAGATGGGTGGTGGTGGTGATGATGAGTGGAGGTTGGTGGTGGTGATGAAACAAGATGGGTGGTTATGATGAATGAGGGTGGTGATGATGAGTGGGGTGGGTGGTGATGTGTGGAATCATTAAGATTAATGAATTTGTGTTTAAAAGGTAATGAAGATTAGGATGTTATAATTAGATTATTATTTTCTTAAGTAATGACAATTTTGTAATTTTGTTGAAAAAACTTTATTGAAAAAGGTAAGTTTCAAATTGTTGCATTTTTTGTGTTACATCCCAATATGGCAAATGTTGCGTTTTTTTTTTGTTATGGAGGGAGTATAAAAGATAGTTTTATACTCCCTCCGTCCCATATTATAGTGCTTCTTTCCTTTTAAAGTGTCCCAAAATGTAATTCTTGTTTCCTTTTTTGATTCTACACCTTTCCATGATTTTCCTAGAAAAATTGTGCCACCATTATTTATTTGCTTATTGGAAATAGTTTTTTGCTTTGTTTATTCAACCCAAGGGTTGAATTAGTCATGCATTTAATGCTCTTTCACCACTTATTGTCATTCTCTCTCCTAAAATCAGCTTTTCCCCCATAAAATTAATTTTCAATGCACAAATACTCTTTACCTTCCTCTTATATTCTATTGACCTTAATACCCGTGTAAAAACAAAATCAGGCACTATAATATGAGACAGATGGGGTAAAAAATTTCCAATTTAAAATTTATAGGGAGTTAGGCTCTGTTCTTTTGGACTGAATAAATGGAAATTCATTTCAATTCAGTTCAGATCAGATCAATTCAGTTCAGTTCAGACCATTTTTGTTCAGTTCAGTTCAGACTACAACTTATTGATTTTTTTTTTTTTTTTTATTATTATTATTATTATTATTATTATTATTATTATTATTATTGTTGTTATTATTATTATTGCTATTATTATTATTATTATTATTATTATTATTATTATTATTACTATTATTATTATTATTATTATTATATTATTATTATTATTATTATTATTATATTATTATTATTATTATTATTATTATTTTTGTTATTATTATTATTATTATTATTATTATTATTATTATTATTATTATTATTATTATATTATTATTATTATTGTTATTATTATAGCAAGTCTTCCCTGATTGTAGCAATATTTTTTTTAATATATGTCAAATATAGTTTTGTAAATATAGGAGTAGTCAAATATATGTAAATATAGTTTTGTATTTTGTAGATTAGGCAAGTCAATATTCTGTTGCTTAGAATTAGGAGTCATGCATGCTACTATTACTATTCTACAGTATTAGGCGTGAAACATGCTATTGGTTTTGTATATATTAACTTGCGAATAGCAATCTTGGAGGATAATATTATATTAACAATATTATTACTTCATATCATTATCATTCTACTTGTTATTATTAATATTACTCAATTCATAAGAATATTATTATTATGCATATTATTATTATTAGTATTAGTAAAAATATTATTATTATTATTATTATCATTATCATTAATATTATTAATTATTATCATTATCAATGATGATAAAATTATTACTCTACTTATAATTATTAATAATACTCAATTCGGTTCGAATCGGTTCGGTTCGGGCCGTTCGGTTCGGATCGGTTCGGTTCGGCCCGACGTATTTATTTCGCCCGTTCAAACTTATTCATTTCAGTTCAGTTCAGTTCAGACTTATTCAGTCGAAAAGAAGAGAGCCTTATAAATTTCCTCAACTTGCTTGCTCGGTAAAAACTTAAAAGTGGTTCATTCGAACTTCAAATTTCAAAAGGAGGGAAAACAAAGAAGAAAGGAGAAGATAGAGCCTGATCTTCACCTTTATGCGAAATCTCAGCAACTTATTCATTGTTTTCACAGTCTAGCCCTACGCTGCCTTAGAGATCTTAACATTGTATTGAATTTTGAGAGCCTATAACTAAACCAAATTTCCACCCATGAATTCACTCTCAATCTATAATCAACACCAATTCCAATCAGCAATCTGAGGTGCTTATATCAAATGTGGATTCGCCTGCTGTCTGTATAATCTCTAATGCTTCATGTGCACTAAATTTTCGACATAATCTCTTGTTTTGAATTTTGAATTCCAAACATGCATGGATAGTCTAATAATCCATTCCATTATTAGCCCATATCTCACTCCTCTTTTTTGAAACCCTTCCCTAACCAGTGGAAACAAAAACCCTTACCCCCCCCCTCAAACACACTATCCTCCTCACTTCCTCCCTGTCGTCTCTATTTCACCGTGAATCTACTACAAAGATAAGTTCTATAATCAATCTTCTCCTCTTCAAAGGTAATTTCCATGTGAATTTAAAGTTTATGTGTTAAATCTAGGGTTTAGCATCTAATTTGTGAAGACTTCTTTCTAATTTTCGTAATTTCTATGTTTACTGCCATTTTGGAAATAGTATCTCAAAAAAATTATGGGTTTTTTCTTCTTTTTTTTCGAATTTTTCTGAATTTAATATGAGTTTCTAGAATATGTTTGAAATTTTCGGAAAGTGTAGAAACTGTTTTTGCCATTTTTTCTGCCATTTATTTTTAATTCGAAAACCATTTTAGAATTTTCTGCCATTTTTTTTATTTTTACAAATTCAAATTGAAGAAAACCTGAATCTTGGTACTCTTTTCTTCACATTTTAATAAGCGTGAATAGGAAGAATGTTTGTTGCCTTTCTCATTCATTCACCTTTGGTATGTATACAAGGATTAGAGTCCTAAAATATGTAAAGTACATCAATTAGGGAGAGATTTTAGATAGCCATAAATAACAAGATATCCTAAAATCTCTCTAATATCCTAACACCCCCCCTTAAGTTGGAGCATGAGGATTGGAAATGCCCAACTTGGCAAGAAGAAACTCGAATTGGCGCTTGCCAAGAGCTTTGGTAAAAATGTCCGCGAGTTGAGACGTAGTAGGCACATAGGAAGGTAAAATCAAGCCATCTTTAATAGCATCGCGCACAAAGTGGCAATCAACTTCAATGTGCTTTGTGCGTTCATGAAAAACCGGGTTCTTAGCAATATGGAGAGCCGACTGACTATCACAGAAGAGTTTGATAGCCTTGGGATGGTTAACGCCAAGACTAAGTAACAAACCTTTCAACCACTTGAGTTCACAAGTAACAGCAGCCATGGATCGATATTCAGCTTCGGCAGAGGAGCGGGAAACAGTAGGTTGTTTCTTGGTTTTCCAGGAGATAGGAGAATGACCAAGAAAAACAAGCCAACCAATAAGAGATCGTCGAGTAACTGGACAAGCAGCCCAGTCGGAATCACACCACCCCTGGAGAGTGAGATTGCTATCAGCCCGAAGAAGAATACCCTGGCCTGGAGTACCCTTCAAATAGCGAACCACACGAATAGCAGCATCCCAATGCTCAATACGAGGCTCCTGCATAAATTGGGAGAGAATATGAACCGAATAGGCTAGATCGGGCCTAGTGACGGCCAAGTAGATAAGACGGCCTACAAGACGACGGTAGGCAGCAGGGTCAGAATAGGGAGCACCATCAGCTAATCCAAGCTTGTAATTTTACTCAATGGGAAAATCAACAGGCTTAGCACCTAATAATCCAACCTCAGAAACAATGTCAAGAGTGTACTTCCGCTGACATAAGAATAAGCCAGAGGAACTGCGAGCAACCTCAATCCCAAGAAAGTATTTTAGAGCACCAAGATCTTTCATATGAAAACAATCACTGAGATAGGCTTTGAAAGCCGTCAAAGAAGCTGAATGGTTCCCAGATATGATTAAATCATCAACATAAACAAGAACATTCATCTGAATAGTACCATGAGTGAAAGTAAACAAGGAATAGTCAGAGCATGATTGTGAGAAACCATAACCTCGTAAAGCAGTGACTAATTTGGCGAACCAACATCGAGGAGCCTGTTTAAGACCATAGAGAGACTTCTGGAGCCGACAGACTAAATTCGGATCAGAAGAAGTGAAGCCAGGAGGAAGTTTCATGTAAACCTCCTCATCAAGATCACCATGTAAGAAGGCATTGTGAACATCCATTTGATGAAGTTCCCAATTCTTAGAGGCTGCAATAGCCAAAAAAGCACGAACAGTGACCATCTTGGCAACTGGAGCAAAAGTCTCAGTGTAGTCAATACCTTCTTCTTGATGATTGCCAAGAGCAACCAAACGAGACTTAAGTCGTTCAACAGAGCCATTTGAGTGATATTTGACACGATAAACCCACTGGCAACCAAGAGCACGTTTACCAGGAGGAAGATGAACAAGAGACCAAGTGTCATTGGCCTCTAAGGCTTGGATCTCATCAGACATAGAACTCCTCCAATCACTACTGCTCATTGCTTCTTTAAAAGATTTAGGTTCCGTCCCTGATGTAATAGCTGCAAGAAATAACCGATATTGCATAGAAAAATTGTCACAATTAACATAGTGTGCTATAGGATAGGGAGTACCTGAAGCAGACTGTAGAGACGGAGTGGAGCAGGACGGACCTTGAACGACAACGGAATTTGTTACATAATCGCGTAACAAAACGGACGGAACTTTGGTGCGCATACCACGGCCCAAGTCTGGAGGAGAAGAGGGAGTAGTGGGCTGTGAGGGAGAAATAGATGCGGGGTTGAGAGAAGGCCCAGCAGAATTGGGAACGGAAGGGGAGAGGGGTGAGTTTGGGAGGAAAGGAGATTCATTTGGAGGAGAAGTAGAGGAAAGGGGCCCAAGAGGAGACCCAGAAAGGAGTGGAGTAGGTTGAGCGGTAGGGTCAGGCCCATTTGGGGCAGCAGAAGTATCATAGAGAGGAGGAGAAGGAGGCGGGTCACGTGTGTCAGGCCCAGCAAACGGAGGTGGGTCAATATGAGGAGGCCCAGGGGACGTTGGAGAAGAGGAGAAGTGGGACGCTGAGTTGGTTGAAAGGGAATTGGGCCTAGACGTAGAATTAGGAGGAAAATGAGCATGGGACTCAGTGTTAGGGCTCAGAAATGAATCGGAATCCATGACAGGAGTAAAATCATCATGAATATCATTACAAACAGGAACAATAGCATGAGGAGTAATATTGGCTTTATCGGGATGAATGAAGGGAAATATATCCTCAAAGAACTTAACGTCACGAGAAATAAAAAATTCCCGAGCATCTAAATTAAAAATTTTCCACCCTTTCTTACCAAAAGGATACCCCATAAAAAGACATTTCCTACTTTTGCTGGCGAATTTATCATTTTTGGATTTTAAGTTATGAGCAAAACATAAACATCCAAAAGTACGAATTTCATCATAAGAAGGACAAGTGCCAGTTAAAATTTCATAAGGGGATTTGTTATCAAGTAAAGGAGTAGGAGTACGATTGATTAGATGAGCTGCAGCAAGAACACCTTCCCCCCAAAAATAAATTGGCAAATTGGCTTGAAATCGCAAGGCTCGCCCAACATTCAAAATGTGTTTGTGTTTGCGCTCAACTCTCCCATTTTGTTGTGGAGTATGGGTACAAGAAGTATAGAATAAAATTCCCATGGCAGAAAAATAGTCATGTAAACAATGAAATTCCGTACCATTATCACTTTGAACTATTTTGATGGTTTGAGAGTATTGACGATCAACCATAGCAACAAAGGACATAAACATACGAAATACTTCAGTTTTATCTACCATTAAATAAACCCAGACAGCACGAGAAAAATCATCCACAATAGTCAAAAAATAACGAGCACCACAAGAAGATTGATGTTTATAAGGTCCCCATAAATCACAATGTATTTTCTCAAAAATCCTAGAAGCTCTATTGTCACTTAAAGGAAATTTATCTCTAGAGTGTTTAGCACGGAAACAAATCTCACAGGCCTTATTCAAACTACCTTTTAAACCAAAAACAGGAGGAAGTAACTTTACGACTTTCTCGGAAGGATGACCCATGCGTTGATGCCAAAGAGTGAGAGAAGAAGAAACATTGTGAACCGTGACATGTTGGATCGTGTCCGTTCCGAAGTAGTAAAGACCATCCCGTCTAACACCCGTTCCAATCCGCTTCTTCGACTGGTCCTGAATGACACACGTATGTAAGTCAAAGTGAACAATACAATGCAAATTATCAGTTAATTGAGAAATAGAAACCAAATTGCAGTTCAAGGACGGAACATAAAGAACATGAGATAGAACAATGTGAGAAGAAAGACGAACTGAACCCTCTTGGGTAGCAACAACAGTAGTACCATTTGGTAAACCAACCGGGCAAGGAGAAGACAAGTTAACAATATCATAAAGCCAAGTGAGATTGCCAGTAACATGACGAGAAGCGCCAGTATCAAGAATCCAGGATAAATTATCAAACTTACCCGTTAACCTGTCGTCGGGAACCTTGGTACTACCAATCAAACCAGCCAAGACTTTCCACTGGTCTGCCGTGAAGAAAGACGATGATGTAGAAGGCCCACTGCTGGCCGAAGGAGCTGCTGGGGCAGCAGCAGCATGAGCGCGGGCTGGGCCACCATGCCCACGACCACCACGAGAGGCAGTGGCAGCAGCACGTTGTTGTAAACGCTCCTCATACCACGCTGGATAGCCGTGGAGTTCAAAACACTGAGAAACCTCGTGACCGGTTTTGTGACAATGAGTACAAGTAAGATGTGATTTATCCGGCCTGTCTAGTCTGCCACGACCACGGCCAGCCGGTGCTTGAAGGGCAAAACCGACGGCAGTAGGTAGTGACGGGGTAGGAGGAGTAGTGGCGAGACGGACACGTTCGTCTTGGATGA
Organism: Beta corolliflora; assembly: GCA_947648045.1. Lineage (NCBI taxonomy): Eukaryota > Viridiplantae > Streptophyta > Magnoliopsida > Caryophyllales > Amaranthaceae > Beta > Beta corolliflora. The sequence goes on from CANSZD010002106.1 coordinate 204,119, forward strand.
CTAATTGATAGGCTCTATCAAGCGAAGGTAAAGGATCTTGAGCCAAAATATTTGAACGGGTTTGAGAATACAAATCCGAGTCAAGACCCATGAGAAAATCATGCAATTTATTTGTTTCACGACGAGCAGCATAGTGAATATTAGCAGAACAAGTACAAGAAATCAAAGGTTCATGATGGTGAAGTTCTTCCCATAACACAGATAATTGAGCAAAATAATTTTGAACGGACATGGACTTGGTTTGCTCGCATCGAGCAATAGAAGACTTTAACTGGTGAATTCTAGGACCGTTAACAATGGCAAAACGGGTTTTGAGAGTGGCCCATAAACGGTGAACCTCTTTAAATTTAGAAAGAGAACGTTTTACCTCAGGTTCAATGGTATTCATAAGCCAGGAAATGAGCATGGCGTTGATGGTTGTCCAATCCGTGGAAGTACATGGTGATTCCGGTTTTGTAATGGTGCCGTCGAGGAAGACGAATTTACGTCGTGCCTCCAAAGCCATTTGAATGGCGTCTGCCCATTCAGCGTAGTTCTCACCATTCAAGCGAAGAGGAGTGATAAAATCACCGGGTCTGTCTTGCGGACCAAGATAATAGGGTGAGGTAGGCTCGATTTTTGGTGGTGGAGGTGGCTGCTCATCGCCAGCCATGGTGACGAGAAGACAGAAAAAAATTTTTAAACCTAAGCAACTGATACCATGTTAAATATGGGCCTGGGCCGCACCCATCATAAGGAGAGAGTCCATTTCATAAGACAAATGAGGTTCCACCTTAAAACCATATGGCAATAAGGGGAGTTGCCCCTTTGCATTATAAAGTGAACTCATCTCTCAACACTCCCCTCATGTGAGGTCCCTTTTTCAATTGGCCCAGAGTAAGTTAACGGACCCATCTGTAGGCCTGGCTCTGATACCATAATAAGCGTGAATAGGAAGAATGTTTGTTGCCTTTCTCATTCATTCACCTTTGGTATGTATACAAGGATTAGAGTCCTAAAATATGTAAAGTACATCAATTAGGGAGAGATTTTAGATAGCCATAAATAACAAGATATCCTAAAATCTCTCTAATATCCTAACACATTTGCTTGTAAATATCCAATTTATGGTGATGTTATGAAAAAATTATCAAGCAAAGATGGAAAGATCCCTAGGGAAACGATTTTACTTGAGATTGTTTAGTATAGTGGTGCTTTGTGTTTTCATAATTCCGTTGTCTCCTTTTCATACCAAGTATTGTTTTTCTCTCTAGCTTTTCATGCAAATAACGAAACAAAGGAATGTTATACCGAATTTTTGTGTTTCACTTGAAAAATGCTTTATCAAGGGAATACATTTCCTTTGAAAATGTTTCTCGGCTAACCAAACGGGGCCCAAAATGATACCATTTGAAATCTGTCTTATTTTCAAGACTGTTTTGCAACCACATGTCTTGTTTTCTAGTGAATTAGTTTGTTTCATTTGAATCACTTTCAATATATATGCCTTACTATTCCGAGATAATAAAATATATGCATCAACACTATAATCCTTTATGCTGTAGATTTGCTGTGACGTGTTTCTGTGTTTGATTTCAACACTGCATTTTATGACATAGAATGTTTAAGGTAGAAAATTAAATGAACTAATATTAGCATCATAGGCATATATAGGAAGAGAAGCATGTCTAATCCTTAATCATACTCGGGTACCCATCTCGGACATGAGTATGGGTATGTGTCTAAGTGTCTAATTCGGCTATATTATGAAAATTTTCCATCATTATGGCACAAAATGATGTGCTGAAGTAGTGAAGTGTACATACTCATATTGGAATGTCGAGGATCTGACACACGTTCTTGAAGTAAAGTGAAGACTGGGAAATATATGTTTGATGACGTAGTATAATAGAGTAGGAAAACTATGAGCCGCTTAGACTTTGCAGTCTTAGGCCCTGTTTTTTTAGACTTAATTTCAGTTCAATTCAGTTATGGCTCTGTTTGGGGAAGCCTTTTAGTTACCTTAAATGATAAGGTGGTAACATATTTTAGGTGCTAATACTTTCACAGTTTCAGTTATTTTCAATTCAGTTTCATAATTTCAGTCCAAATGAGCATGGCCTTAGTGTTCTACCGAGATTAAGTAGTAGAACAAAAAAGCAAAATCTTATGGAGAAAGATTTTCGCAGATGGTTGTCTGCATGCCTTGAACTCTACAAAGAATCTGATAAATGAAGCAGCATATATGTGGGATGTCGAATTTTTATGTCACTGCTACTGTTCCTTGAGCTTACGTTACATTGGAAAGGCATAACTAACTTCTTTGTCAACTACTGCTGCTCCTCGAACTTGACTGAGTTTTATACTGTTATTGCAGGAGAAGCAAAGGATGAATGTCAAGGAGAAGTTTGGCAAATGTGTAAAAGGAAAATTGCTGGAGTTATGTGATATGTTTGAAGTTGTCTTCAATAAAACCACCACAAATAAGGTATGTCAAATGACATTGTAGGTTCTTTGTATTAATCATACCTATTTCACTTGTCTTCGCACTTTGATGCATCTATCAACTATTTCATCTCAAGTATCTAACAATCCTCATTTGCAGTTTATGAGAAGTGAATTCGGTTATCTTGATCTTGGATCCCGTCATCCTGAATGAAAACCCTTCGAAATAGTGTATTTTCAATGTACAGAACACAAAAAAACCTTGTCCATGTCCTTTAGCAGACGACAAGCAGGGTTTGGTTCGGGCCATTGGGGGGGAGGGTAAAATCCTGTTCAAATGTACTTGTATAGGTGTATTTTGTGACTTCAGTCTTGCATGGTTGTGCTAATTAGTTGGAACAGTAATACTGTGTCATATTACACAGGAAGAAATTGCTGCTAAGCTGCTTGACTTTTTGGTGGCTCTTCATGCTGATGCTTCTACAACAGTTTTTGTTTCTGAGAAAGATCAGGTATGCTTTAAAGATATTGGAAGTGAATCTGCTGTGCTATGTGCTAAGCTGCTTATGTGCTGTACTGTAACTATCACTTCTGTTTGTATGCTGATCGGCTTTTTTTCAGGTCAACAAGCGCACACGGGAAGAAATTGTTGCTAAGCTGCTTGACTTTTTGGTGGCTCCTCATGCGGATGCTTCTACTACAGTTTTAGTTGCTGAGAAAGATCAGGTATGCTTTAAAGATATTGGAAGTGAATCTGTTGTGCTATGTGCTAAGCTGCTTATGTGCTGTACTGCAACTATCAGTTCTGTTTGTATGCTGATTGGCTTTTTTTCAGGTCAACAAGCGCACACGCGAAGAAATTGTTGCTAAGCTGCTTGACTTTCTGGTGGCTCCTCATACGGATGCTTCTACTACAGTTTTAGTTGCTGAGAAAGATCAGGTATGCTTTAAAGATATTGGAAGTCAATCTGCTGTGCTATGTGCTAAGCTGCTTATGTGCTGTACTGTAACTATCACTTCTGTTTGTATGCTGATCGGCTTTTTTTCAGGTCAACAAGCGCACACGGGAAGAAATTGTTGCTAAGCTGCTTGACTTTTTGGTGGCTCCTCATGTGGATGCTTCTACTACAGTTTTAGTTGCTGAGAAAGATCAGGTATGCTTTACAGATATTGGAAGTGAATCTGCTGTGCTATGTGCTAAGCTGCTTATGTGCTGTACTATAACTATCACTTCTGTTTGTATGCTGATCGGCTTTTTTTCAGGTCAACAAGCGCACACGGGAAGAAATTGTTGCTAAGCTGCTTGACTTTTTGGTGGCTCCTCATGCGGATGCTTCTACTACAGTTTTAGTTGCTGAGAAAGATCAGGTATGCTTTAAAGATATTGGAAGTGAATCTGCTGTGCTATGTGCTAAGCTGCTTATGTGCTAAGCTGCTTATGTGCTAAGCTGCTTATGTGCTGTACTGCAACTATCACTTCTGTTTGTATGCTGATCGGCTTTTTTTCAGGTCAACAAGCGCAAGAGGTCTGAGAGTGCTAGCAAATCAGCTGCCATTCCCAAGAACGCTAGATGGGTGCCAAAAAGAACAGTAAACCTATCATCATCGAATCATTCCAAGGCTATTGAGAACCAAGACAAAAATCCCAAAGAAGACAAGTTGAAGCCAAGTGATGATGAACTAAGAAATGCAGTATGTGATATTTGTAAAGAAGTTGACCTTAATACGGTAAGAGTCCAATGTTCTTTTTGCTTTGTAGGATTAGAGAAAGCTGCTGAACCTGATGGACTATCCTCTCATTGCATTTGTTCCTGATTGACCTTTGGTTCATTTGGTAGTCGATAATAAACAGTGTTAACGGGACTTCATCCACAAATGTGTGTTTTTCTCCATTAATTACCGTTACCACAAATACTACTCTGAACGGCTGATGAATGCTAAGTTGCTAATGAATGTCCATGTTGAAGCATTTCGGCCCATAGACCATAGTGGCTCGTGCAATGTCATGCTACTTTTTGTTGCCGTTGTGTTTCTCATATCTTCTGTTTGCAGTTTCATGTTTGTGGGAATTATATGGAATATAAAAGATAAAAATTTTGCCAAACACAAAAAAAAGATATAGTATTAATTAAATGTGCCTTGCATAGTTTTTGGAGCTGATGTGGTTTTCATTTGAAATGTCTACAGGCAACCTTCCGTGATGTTGCGAACCTGCTTGGTAATTCTCTCTCTAATGCCAACCCGTTTTACAAGATCTTGCAAATTAGTTTATGTTAGTTTTGAAATATGTCACATCGAGGATACGAGATAGCTCAACTAAGAGGGGCTAACAAAAACCTTCTTTTCTGCAGCCAAGCAATTCAGTACTAATCTCGACTTCAGAATTAAATCGATTAAGGGTATGATAATGGACGAGATTGACAAACTAGCTGATAATAAAGATGCTGGAGATAAAAAGTGGTCGATCGAGGATCTGACCCATGTGGGTTCGAAGTCGTTCGGAATAAAATCCGAGATAAATTGATGGAGAAATTCAATACATTAGCAATTTTATAGTACTTGTTTAAGCAATGGAAAATATTGATGCACAAAAGGATAATTAGAATCCTAAATTTTTTTGGAATAACATTATATCCAAGTAACTAGAAAGCAAAAAAAAAATTCAAAAGTTGTGCTTAAAAATTTTTGTGGATAATTTTTTTGCAATTTTATAGTACTTGTTTGAATTTTTTTGCTTTCTAATTACTTGGATATAAAACTAGAAAAGGAAAATTTGATATTAATAATTCCAACTTTGGGTTAGTCAAATATATTTTCATGTTTTGTGATGCTTCTCAAATTAATCTAAACTCTTTTTGTTCTTTTGACTTCACTAATGCATTAAATTATATATATATATATATATATATATATATATATATATATATATATATATATATATATATATATATATATATATATATATATATATATATATATATATATATACTTCCTCCGTTCCAAAATAAGTGAAACACTTTTCTCATTTATGTGAGAGCTTTTTGAGACAAGTGTTTCACTTATTTTGGAACGGAGGAAGTATATATATATATAAGTGAAGGGGGGAGGAAGATGGTGTTCCCTTACAAAAAGTCTGATATGTCCTTAATGAATTTAAATTGCCATATATATTAAATAATTATTTCTTCTTCCTACTTGCCATATATATTGAACAAGTTAACAATGAAATTGAATTTGAAATTTCAATTAAATATTAAATTAAGGAGAATGATTTCCTCTTATTACATATGTGTGAAAAACTGTGAAAAAATTAAATTGACAATATAGCTTGATTGACACAATTAGAAGAAAAAATTAAAACTTGAATTTTATATTAATAATTATACTGATAATAATTTAAAACCTAAATGTTGATATCTATTCGGTAGTCTCTATTATATAAATCAAACTCTTCCACTTTATTAATATTCAACGATTGAACTTGATACACAAACTCTTCCACTTTATTTGAGCACAAGCTTTAATCTGCTTTATATTTCCTTTTCTCAATACTATATTTGAATAATGATGAACAAATAACTAAAAGAACCAACGAAACATTGATTTAAATAAAACTTATTAAAAAAATAAAAATAATTATAAATGTCTGTTCGAATCAATTTTTTTACAACACCGACAAATAACTAATTGAGAAAAAAAAATATTAATATGACACGCACGCATAGCATGCAAAAAATGCTAGTATATATATATCACAAAATCCTCCGTTATACTTGGCAGCCCCACAATCTTCCTCCAATTCAATGTGCCACGTAGGTATGTCAATGAATAGAAATAGCAACCACGTGCCCACGTGTCCATATTGTATAAGGGATGTAATCTATACAAATATATTAAAAGGTGTGCTTGACAACGTCTATGCGCCACGTGGCATCCTCCTTTTGCCACCAGAATTTTGCCACGTGTCTATTAACCAACAATAAGTCAGGTGATCATTATTTAAAAAATATATGCGAAAGCCTGGGCTCGAACCCCTGACCTTAGGTAAAGATTTCCAAAGACTCACCATCTGATCTAACATCTTTTAGTGATTTATGTTTCCATAGAATTATAGATATGTGTTGTAATTAGTAATGTGGCAGTCAATGCCTACTTCCAGCCATAAAGTTTATTTTTCTTATTTGTTTTTTTTTTGCTGTCATCCCCTTGCCCCATCTCCCCTTTCGAAATTCACCATAAACATTAGACTCTTTTACTTCGTAATTAATGGGCTAGCGGTACAAATTATTCTTGCTACTAATCGAATCTTATTGTTGTTGTTCGAGAATACGAATCAAGAGATGGAGTTCAAAGGTCAAAGGGCAACACCCATAAAGAAGGTCAGTGAAATTGTTAATCTTAGCACAAATCCCTTGATTGCAGATATAATTTAATTCACTAATCACTCCTAAATCATGTTAATATTCTCCTTGCACATTGAAGTTCAATTATCAATTCAGTAATTACATAATTTTGTAACTGAAATATACCCCCCTCTCTCTCTATATATATATAACTGCTAATAGGGTAATTGTATGATCCTCAGACTTTTGTTGTTCCTCTTCAAGAAGGTATTATCAAAGCTGACATAATTTTTTTTGGTTTTTGTGATCAATGAAACTTTATTTTTCAATTCTCTTTGTTTATTTAACTAATTGGTTTTCTCTTTGTTTTTTTTGTCAGAGGATTTCTCTAATCAATCAACTTAGCAAGGTAATATGTTCATCTTTTTCTTTGTTTCTTTTGTATAAATTTTCTTCACCATCTTAGATGCAAATTATTTTATGCAAATTATTTTATGCAAATTACAAAGCCAAAAAAACAAATTAACCATCTTTGCTTTCTTGTCCTTCTTCACCTTCACTAATGCAGCTGGACCAACCTATTTCAATCCACATATTGTCCTTAAAAGTATATGTAACTCTTTGCTTTCTTGTCCTTCTTGCTTTTTTGATTTACATATTTAGAGTAACCATTGCCTGTTGGTTGTGTAAATTTAGGGAAATTCTCTAAAATTGAAGGTCTGATTCTAATAAATGGATAAAATATTGTTAATTTTAGGTAGTTATTTGAATAAGCAATGTGATTAGTCATTTTCTTAAAAGATGGATAATGAAATTAGAGGTTTTACTTATCAAATTTTGTTAGGAATCAATGTAGTCATTTTTTTTTTGGGTACATTATAAGAAGTTAGGGCACCCTTCTCTCAAGGGAATATCAAGGTAGTTATTTCAAGTGAAGAAGGGGACTTTTTTTTTTAATTCAATCAAACAATTCACAAATACATATCAAAGATCCAATCGAAGCAGCAACCCCAAAAATTATGATCCTTAGCAACTAGAATAAGAGCATTGTCTGCAAAACAATTTCTTTATACACCTTACGATGTTTTCCTTATTGTTTTGACACACACTTGACAGTTTCTACTGTAGAAAAGTAAGAATGACGCTAAACTTCAGTCAACATTATCCATTGCATAACACAATTTACAAACTTCATGGTATTACAAATGACATAAAGCAAATAACACGATTTCCATAAACGATACAAACAATAGTTAAACCATACAGAAAAGTAAAAAAGTACCACCCGGGACAACGCCCGGGCCACACACTAGTTGTGATTCAAATGTAAGATGTCATTGTCAATGCTGTGAGTGCTTACATAACAGATAATTTGCACTGAATATCCATGATTTACGCTGCAAATATAAGGTATTAAAAAGGAGTTGCTATTGATAAACGGAAGGGAATCAACTGTATATAAGTAATTGATTGTGATGCTTATAATTTAAGTGAATGATTTGTCCTGAATATGAGAATTGCCTAAATTATCATGGTAATTTGCATAGAAATTAATTCGTTTCTATAGATAGAAGGAAATCAACTGAATATAAGTGATTGATTTGATTGATGCTGAATATGAGAATTTCCTAAATTATAGTCATTGTCTATTGCGCACATTTAGGGTCCGTTCTGTTCAACTTATTTTAACTTATATAAGATTTTATAAGATCAGATAAGATAAGATGTTAGACACACTCAATAAACTATCTTATAAGATAAGATAAGATAAGATCAAATAAGATTAGATCAAATAAGATTTTATAAGATAAGATAAGATAAGATAAGATAAGACAAAATAAGTTGAACAGAACAGACCCTTAGCTAATACTCCCACCGCTTTTTTTATTTGTTACATTGTTGCTTTGGGAATAAAGTCACTAACTTTGACCGATTATTTTGATTTTTTAATAAGTTAAAATATAGTCATGTGTGGTCTTGTTAGATTCGTCTCGATGTGTAGATTCATAATATCAAATTTTTATAATTTGTACTTGAACAAGATAAGAGATACTAAGGGTTAAATAACGTCTTAAAAACCGCACAACAACGATGTAGCAAATAAAAAAAAGCAGAGATAGTACATGTAGGGGCTTTTGGAATCCAAAAACTACTTCATTTTTTTTCCACTTCAACGTCCTCCCATTCTACCATAAAGTGTTATCCATATAGATTAAACTAGTCACTAAATGGATTAAAGGATGTGAGAACTAAATGAATTAAACTGGTCACTAAATAGATTAAACTGGTCAGTATATAGATTAAATTAGTCACTATATTCAGAAAGATGGTATGTTCTCTTCTTAACATTGGGCTTATGCCGTTGCCTATTTTCAAATTAAAAGTAGGCGGTCTTTTACAAGAGCAACTGAAAAAGCTTTGGGGTATGAGATATTACAAATTGGTAATATGGTCAAATAATTTTATATGTCAAATAATTCTGCACTATATGTCAAATAATTCGCATCAATATTAATACAAATTTTCATAAGGAATATTGTAATTATTATGTTTATTGGTAATGGTCAAAGGATTAATTATGATCCTATACGGAAAATTCCATTTGGTATCATCGTACTTTGGGTTTTTTCATTTGGTACCAAAATTATTTTTTGGATTCTACATGGTACCATTATAGTTTGAACTTATTCTCTACCGTAACATTCCGTTAAATAAAACATTAGTTTTGGATTAAATAGGGTTAGTAATTTGTCGCGTTTACGTGCCTGGTGCATCGAGAATTGTGCAGCTAAGGTTTGTGAGTCATTTTGGCTCTTATGAGTCAAAATTGAAGTCGAAATTGGAGAAAAACGACTAAAACCTCATTTTACGTGTCAGGGAATCCCTACTTGTTTTTTTAAACCAAATTGGGCCTTAAATTTGGTCGTTAAGGACAAAAAATGACTTCCAAAACCTTAATTAAGTAAAATTAACAAACTCCTAACCCTATTTAACCCCCAAACTAATGTTTTAGAGAATAAGTCCAATCAACAATGGTACCATATAGAATCCAAAAAAAAAATTGGGTACCGAATGGAAAAGCCGAAAATACAGCGGTATCAAGTGGAATTTCCCGATCCTGTACCATAGTTTAATGCTATTAGCTCAATAATGGTCGAATTTTAATTTCATTGATGTGATCATCAAAATTTATTTTCAAATTTAAATAATATCAATGTTTCGGTATCATTTTGGCGTATAATTACATATTTTATTATACAACAACAGTGTACAACAAACAAGATTTTAACGATATTCTGTTTCCTTCTTTGCACTAACAACTCCATAGAGTATCTAATAAAACTTGAGTTAGTCTTGCGTGGACCTGGTCCACAATAATATTATTGTGGACCAAAACCACTTATTTAACATAGTGACCATTTTTTTTCCATATAGTAATCTTTTTAAAATCTTAAGTTATACTACCTCCGTCCCAGAATAGTCTGAACACTTTCCTTTTATGTTTGTCCCAAATTAGTTTGAACACTTCCATTTTTGGCATGGTCCCACCATTACTATATTAATTTTTTTACACATCTTGGCCCACACTCTACCTTTTATCAATGAAAAGTTACCCAACTTTCTCTCTCCTCTAATAAAAAATACCCCATCAACTCCTATCACATCTACTTTTTAAATAAAATAACATTTGATAACCACACCACAACTTATCACCTTAAACTACGTGTCCCAACAAGTGTTCAGATCTTTCTGGGACGGAGGGAGTATTATACAGTTAATATCTACCATAGTGGCTGTTTTTTTTTAATATAATCACTCTTTCTCACATTAGTTTATCATGATGAAATTTTCACTTTGTGTCATAGTAACTTTTTTTTTCACATAGTCAAACATCACAATTTATATCTACTCATCTTTTATATCCATTTTTTTTATATAGTGACATTTTTTTTCATAAATCATATGAATTAGCATTAGGTCCACACTAATTTAGTATGAACCAAGTCCATATAAGTTTTTTACATAAAACTTTGTTAACAATTTGATTCTTTATCTTGGCCGACTCTAGCGACATATCAGTACTAGCCTTTATCTGCACGTTGCGTGCGTCAAATATCAAACGGAGAACCATATACTAATTGTGATTAACAGTAGAATTAATAAACTAAAAACATAAAACTTAGATGATTTCTAAAACGGTTTTTTCACCATATACCCCCGACAAATCAAGAAATTCACCATATACCCTCAATATTTCAAAAATTCACCATATACCCCTAAGTTTTCGAAAATGTGCACCATGTACCCTTTTTGCTAACGGATGTTAACTCGCCGTTAGTTTTATTTACGATTTTGCCACCATTATCCCCTAACCCTAACTTTAACCCTAATCTAAATTCTAACCCTAAAATCTAAACCCTAATCCTTAACCCTAAGCCCACCCCCTCTCCCCAAACCCTAAGCCCGGCCCCACCCCCTCCCCCTCCCCTCCACCCGCCCCCTCCCCCTCCCCCGTTGCGGCCCCCCACCCCCACCCCTCCCCCCGTCGCAGCCCCCCCCACCCTTCCCCCGTCGCAGCCCCATCCCCTCCCCACCCCCCCCCCCGTCGCAGCCCCCCATCCCCTCCCCTCCTCCGCCCGCCGCAGCCCCCCCGCCCCCCCCCCGGCCAGGACCACCATTCGAACCAACCCACGCCCAGAAATCAAGCAACCTAGAATTCGAGCCTAATTCGAACCATTCGAACGTGCTCTATCTCTCTCTCTCCACCATTCGAAATCGAGCCACCCTAAAAATCGAGCCACTGATGTGACCAAGTTATATGCGATTATAGAGTGTTGAGAAGTCCATTTTACTAAGGTTTAAGGTTTAAGAAGGAGAGTTTTACTCCTATACCTTAGTGTGGAGAAGAGGGAGTTATGATGAATTTACAGTATTAGAGGAGATTTAAGGATATTTTGTGGTTCCATATGCTTTTGATCATTTACAGGTGGATTAAGCTCACAAAGTTCCTTGAAGTCTAGATTTTGATGGTTGTCATCCAAGTTCATCTCTTTGTAGCTCCACGGCATTGTTTGCCCACCATGGGCGTTGAAGAACCCACCTCGAGCGTTTGTGGAGAAGGTTGGATGCTGGGCAGTATAGAGTGCCCGAGCTGGGCACCACACACGCACGGCTCGCGCATATCGAGCAGAAGCAGGTGCTTGGCAGCAGCCAAAGCCCGAGCCGCGCAGTATTGGGTGCCCGACTCGCGCGCTGCGAGTGAAGGAATAAGATTGTCAGCATTGAGTGCCCGACTCGCGCGCAGGACATGCACGACTCGCGCACTTCGAGCGTAGCTGAAGTTTTGGGCAGGAGCGAAGGCCCGACTCGCGCACGAGGAGAGCCCGACTCGCGCACTTCGACGCGGTTACGACTCTTCGACAGTTTTCAGCTTCCCTTAGGTTTCATTAATTAGAAAAAAACGTTGTTTTGGGGGAGGTCTGGGAATTTCTGGACTGAATTAGAGAGGATAGAGAGAAGAACCCTAATCCCTATTTTCTCCCTTTTTTAGTTTCGAATAATTAGTTTGAAGATTTGCTTGATGGATGCTATGTCGATTGTAGCCTAAATCTAGTCTTGAGAACGGTTAATCAAGCTTCGGTCTATTATTGTGAGGTTTCTCTTTGTTAACTTTTTCTTAATTATAATTGTGATTTCTTGATTTTAATCTATGATTGTGGTATGTATTGCTAGGAGTACTACTAGTTTATACATTCGATTTATCATTTGCTAGGAATTAAAATTGATGCCGATTCATCTGTTCTTCTTTCATGAGTAGCAATCTAGGGTTTGATTAATGAATCTGATTATTCTTGATTAATCACTAGAGAAATCACAAGTTCCAATTTGAATATGTTGTGCTAGCAATTTGTTAATTGGCTCATTGTTTCCTAGTTCGTTGATGTTCTATTGATTTGCATTTAATCTATGATTAGATTAGATTAATCTTTAGTTCAAGTTTTATGATCATCTGATTGTGATTGTTTAACGGTACTTTTGAGGGAAAGGAATTTGATTTCCAACTTTGAGTAATTAAGAGTAAAGTTACACATTTGAGAAACCAATGATCAATAGTATGAATCGAAGTGGCCATTAACCGAACTCAAGATTCTTCTCTTCTTGATTACATTACTTTTTGATTGTTCTTTAGTTCTTCATATTTAGTTCTTCAATTCTTTAATCCCAAAACCCCCATTTGATCTATTATAAGCACGAGTTAGTCCCCAAGTCTCTGTGGATTCGACCCTACTTGCCACTTACATTCATTTGTATTGGAAAGAAGGAAAATAAACTTTTATCTTTGGTAGCGCGTACGACCGCGTCCCACCAAATTTTGGCGCCGTTGCCGGGGACTTGGCAATTACTAAAACGTGTTTATTGTAGATTGTGTTTTGAAATTTCACTTTTTGATTAGTATATGGTTGGCACCCGTGCTACTAACCAAGATTGTGTGGATTACGATCCCGAGTTAGAATTGAATCTTTTCAGGTTGCGAAGGGAATTGAGAAGAAATTTTCAAGAACTTCCATTTGCATTGAATTTGGAAGAAGAAATGCCACCTAGGGTGGAGACTCGTACTCTGAGGGAGCTCACCGCTCCTAATCTTGATCAGCAACCATTATGTATCACTTTCCCAACACCGGAAGGTGTACCACCTTCGAGCTCAAGTCAGGGCTCATTCATCTATTACCATCTTTTCATGGGCTCAGTGGTGAAGACCCTAACAAGTTCCTATCCGAGTTCCATGTTGTGTGCTCAAGCATGAAACCGAGTAATGCCACGGAAGAGCAAGTTAAGATGAGGACATTTCCTTTTTCTTGTAAGGATATTGCCAAAGATTGGCTATATTATCTTCCCCCGGGGTGTATCTCCAGTTGGTCTGAGATGAAGAAGCGGTTCCTTGATAAATATTTTCCCGCTTCAAAGTCATCCACACTCAAGAAAGAGATCAGCAACATAGAGCAGAGATATGATGAACCTTTGTATGAATATTGGGAGCGTTTTAAGAGGTTATTATGTGCAAGTTGTCCGTATCATGGATATAGTGAGGAAGATTTGATCTTATACTTCTATAATGGGCTTTCTGATGATGATGTGTGAATGATTAATGCAGCTAGTGGTGGATCGATCATAAATAAGACTCCAGCGAACGCTAGAGCTTTGATAGAGGAGCTTTCTGAAGGCTCCAGACATTTTAGTAGGCGATCCACCCACAAGAAGGTGAATGTGAGTAGCTCAAATATGCAAAATCCCAAACTTGAAGAACAGGTTCAAGCTCTTACCTCACTAGTAAGAGAGCTCATTGTTAAGGGACACACACAACAAGTTAAGGTGTGTGGGATATGTGCTTCAGATCACCCCACTGATTATTGCCCACAACTTCAAGAGGGGTCAAGTGAGGAAGTCAACGCTCTTGGTTTTCAAGGTTCAGGGAATCAAAGGAGATATGATCCTTATTCCAACACATACAATCGTGGTTGGAGAGATAATCCGAGGTTGAGGTATGGTAATGAGCAAGGTAACCAACAACCCACACAATATCATCAACCGCAACAACAGTTCATGAGACCCCAAGCTCCAGTTCAGGGTCATCATCAGGAGAATTCGGATATGAGGCAAAGTTCTACAATGTCTACTGAAGATATGTTCAATGCCTTAACCAAGAATGTGACCACCATGCAAGGGAATATGGTACAATTTCAAGAGGAAACCCGCTCTAGTATAAGGAATTTGGAAACACAGATGAGCCAGGTTTCGAGTGCAGTGAGCAGGCTAGAGGCTCGTGAATTGGGAAAATTACCCTCCCAAACAGAAGTAAACCCAAAGAAGAATGTGAGTTCTATCATGATAAGGGGTGATACACAGCTGACACAGGGAGAAAGAGTGGTGCCAAGAAACAAGGAAGTTACTTTACTTCCAAAGCATCGACCTCCCCCACCTTTTCCAGAAGCTTTGCGGGCCGATAGAAGGTATGAACGCAACAAAGGTATATACGAGTCCATACGCGAATGTGAAGTAAGTTCTCCTATTTTAACCAAAGTAGAGAACTCTAGTGAGCATGTTTCTGCTATTTCTCATAATACACGTCCTCCCAAATATGATGACCCAGGCATGTTTACCATCCCTTGCACTATTAATGACGTTGGTATTCCTAAAGCTATGTTAGACTTAGGTGCTTCAATTAATGTGATTCCATTTTCACTATATGAGTCTTTAGCGCTTGGCCCTTTGCATGCAACGAATGTCATAGTACAATTAGCTGACGGATCCAACTCTTATCCCAAGGGTAAGGTCGAGGATGTGTTAGTTCATGTTGGTAAACTTCAGTTTCCTACTGACTTTTATGTACTGGACATGGAGTCTGATTGTCATGTTTCTCCTGTTCTTTTAGGGAGACCGTTTTTGAAAACATCCAGTACAAAAATTAATGTTGGTGCGGGGTCATTAACTGTGGAATTTGGGGGACATTTAGAAGCATTTGGTATTCATGAGTCTAAAAATTCCCTAGCGATTGAACATCCATCATGCTTTGTGGGTACTATTCAGTCCATAGAGTGTGATACATATGATACCAGTGAAGGACATGAGTCATTGGAGGTAGTGAGGTTGCAAAAACATGAGAGACCACCTGATTTACTGCATAGTTTTACACCTTTTTCACTAACGCTAGCTGTGCAGGAAGTTATCTTATCAAACTTACAGGTACAAGTGATGGAACAAGGAGTTGAACCATCCCCGGACTGATTGTGGGAGGTATTAGGTCGAGCTAATGACTTTAAACTAGCGCTACTCGGGAGGCAACCCGAGCCCCTTTTTCTTTTCTTTTCTTCTTTTCTTTTCTTTTCTATTTTTCTTCCTTTTCTTTTCCTTCTTACTCTTAAACCTCACCATTTTTATACTCCATCACAACAAATTATCCTTTACCCACCGTTACCCCTCTTGTTTCCCGAGCTACAATTCAACACACTCTTAGCCAATCATAATCCGAATTAAGCCAAAATACATCAAGAGACCTTTGAGAGGTGTCCATTTGAGAGACGTTGGTGAAATTGGAGGGTCGAGATTGATGAAGGAAATGCATGAGCAATACTTACGAGCAATGATGCGCATTTGCATACTGGATTTGGTTCTACTATAAGGTGCACATTCCGAAATTATATTCTCCCAATGAATTTAATTTTGGATTAGTCATTTACATGGGGGTTATAGGGAGTCGGGTTGTGAGATGGTGTGTGATGTTATTGGGGTGTGATTTGTTTTTGATGGGTATTGTTGAGGGAGTGAGAATTTTTGTGAGAGTCGGTTTTTGAGTGTTCCCCTTCTCGTTTCTTGTGTTTTTCTTGTACTTGCTCTCACATTGAGGACAATGTCTTGATTAAGTCGGGGGGAGGAAATTCTCATTGTTCTATTTGATGCTTATTTTATTTGTGAAAAAAAAAAAAAAAAAACAAGAACAAAAGTGATGAAATGAAACCCACTGAGTTGAAAACCCGCAAGGGCGGGCGACTCAGGCAAAAATGGGAGCCCGGATAGGTTGAAAACCCGAAAGGGCAATCTATGCAAAAAAGTGGCTAATTGGAGCGGGTGAGATGGTGAGCTCATAAATGAAAAAAAAAAATGTGTGTGAAGCTAGGATGAAAACCCGAAAGGGCTCCTTGGCAAAATGAGAGATAAAAGAGAGAAAATTTGAAATCATTTGCCGGAGTTGGTGTCATAAGGAGGGTTGGTGATATAAGGAGTGCTTTGGGTAGGTTTTTCATCTCGATGTTCGGAGTTAGAGGCGAATAGGTTAGAGCTTGCTCATCATTGGAGGAATAAGGAGTTTGGTGGTTGTGATTGTGTTTAGATGGTCCAAGTTCGAGTCCTTTGAGATTTTTCAGGATTCGAATTTGCTTTTGTCATTTCATAACATGAGGATGGTTGTGGTGTTGTGCAGATTGGAATGGCTTTGAATACTTTGAGATCTTTCGGGGTTCAAAGTCATGCGTTTTTATTATCTTGGTGTTGAGTATAGTATGAGAATGCTATTTACATTATTTCAGGAGAGCTTTTAGCTCAAGTGTGGGGGTGACTCTTACCCCTAGACTTGGCTTTGAGCGAATCAGGGGAAATAGCAAACTTTTATCATACACTAGGATGGAGAGATAAGGGGAGCAGTGAAAGGTGAGCAATGACTTGGAAGGGGTACCTCATTGACCTTTATTTTGAGTTTACTCGAGGTCGAGTAAAGTTCAAGTGTGGGGGTATTTGATGTGACCAAGTTATATGCGATTATAGAGTGTTGAGAAGTCCATTTTACTAAGGTTTAAGGTTTAAGAAGGAGAGTTTTACTCATCTATACCTTAGTGTGGAGAAGAGGGAGTTATGATGAATTTGCAGTATTAGAGGAGATTTAAGGATATTTTGTGGTTCCATATGCTTTTGATCATTTACAGGTGGATTAAGCTCACAAAGTTCCTTGAAGTCTAGATTTTGATGGTTGTCATCCAAGTTCATCTCTTTGTAGCTCCACGGCATTGTTTGCCCACCATGGGCGTTGAAGAACCCACCTCGAGCGTTTGTGGAGAAGGTTGGATGCTGGGCAGTATAGAGTGCCCGAGCTGGGCACCACACACGCACGGCTCGCGCATATCGAGCAGAAGCAGGTGCTTGGCAGCAGCCAAAGCCCGAGCCGCGCAGCATTGAGTGCCCGACTCGCGCGCTGCGAGCGAAGGAATAAGATTGTCAGCATTGAGTGCCCGACTCGCGCGCAGGACATGCACGACTCGCGCACTTCGAGCGTAGCTGAAGTTTTGGGCAGGAGCGAAGGCCCGACTCGCGCACGAGGAGAGCCCGACTCGCGCACTTCGACGCGGTTACGACTCTTCGACAGTTTTCAGCTTCCCTTAGGTTTTATTAATTAGAAAAAAACGTTGTTTTGGGGGAGGTCTGGGAATTTCTGGACTGAATTAGAGAGGATAGAGAGAAGAACCCTAATCCCTATTTTCTCCCTTTTTTAGTTTCGAATAATTAGTTTGAAGATTTGCTTGATGGATGCTATGTCGATTGTAGCCTAAATCTAGTCTTGAGAACGGTTAATCAAGCTTCGGTCTATTATTGTGAGGTTTCTCTTTGTTAACTTTTTCTTAATTATAATTGTGATTTCTTGATTTTAATCTATGATTGTGGTATGTATTGCTAGGAGTACTACTAGTTTATACATTCGATTTATCATTTGCTAGGAATTAGAATTGATGCCGATTCATCTGTTCTTCTTTCATGAGTAGCAATCTAGGGTTTGATTAATGAATCTGATTATTCATGATTAATAACTAGAGAAATCACAAGTTCCAATTTGAATATGTTGTGCTAGCAATTTGTTAATTGGCTCATTGTTTCCTAGTTCGTTGATGTTCTATTGATTTGAATTTAATCTCTGATTAGATTAGATTAATCTTTAGTTCAAGTTTTATGATCATCTGATTGTGATTGTTTAACGGTACTTTTGAGGGAAAGGAATTTGATTTCCAACTTTGAGTAATTAAGAGTAAAGTTACACATTTGAGAAACCAATGATCAATAGTATGAATCGAAGTGGCCATTAACCGAACTCAAGATTCTTCTCTTCTTGATTACATTACTTTTTGATTGTTCTTTAGTTCTTCATATTTAGTTATTCAATTCTTTAATCCCAAAACCCCCATTTGATCTATTATAAGCACGAGTTAGTCCCCAAGTCTCTGTGGATTCGACCCTACTTGCCACTTACATTCATTTGTATTGGAAAGAAGGAAAATAAACTTTTATCTTTGGTAGCGCGTACGACCGCGTCCCACCAGCCACCCTAGAAATCGAGCCTAATTCATTCAGGCGGAGGGGTTTTCGAATTCTACGGGGAGGGGTGGGGGTGGGTTTCGAATTCTAACCAGATTCAGCAGGGGAAGGGGAAGGGGAAGGGGGAAAATCGACGGGGAGGGGTGGGGGTGGGGAGCAAGACGGGGAAGGGGAGGGGGGGAGGGAGCAACGACGGGGAAGGGGAGGGGGGGGGAGGGGGAGTCGACGGGGAAGGGGGAGGGCAGTGGGGATGGGCGGCGGCGGTGGAGGGTGGGGGGGGGGGGGGGAGGGGGTGGTGTGGAGGAGGGGGGGTGGGGGCTGGGTGGGGGCGGAGGGGAGGGGGGGAGTGGGAGTGGTGGTGGGCTGTGTGGGTTAGGGTTTGGGGGAGGGGAGGATGGGTTAGGGTTTGGGTAGGGTTAGAATTAGGGTTAGTATTAGGATTAGAATTAGGGATTAGGGGTTAATGATGGCAATATTGTAAATAACATTAACGGTAACCTAACGTCCGTTAGAAAAAGGGTGTTTGGTGAACATTTTCGGAAACTTAGGGGTATATGGTGAATTTTTGAAACATTGAGGGTATATGGTGAATTTCTTGATTTGTCAGGGGTATATGGTGAAATAACCGTTTCTAAAATTACCGATGAACTATATACACCTCTTGAACAATATTGCTATTGTCAATGTTAGGTGGTTGATCATTTTAGCCAAATGAAATCGATTTTTACAATAAGATCACTAAGTCATTGGTTTAGCATTAGTATTATTCCCGTCAAATTAAAAAGAAAAAAAAAACAATAGTACTGTGGTAAATAATATAAAGATTAATATAGATAATACTTCAACATATATATTTTTGTGGTAAATAAGAAGTTTAAAAATCGAACATTGATTCCTAAAGAGTTAGTTTATACGGAATACAATGAGAAATATACACAAAGTGTATAATGTATTTTTTTTTGTTTTTTTGTGAATCCCATTTAATTTTCCATAAGTTTTTTTGTGATTATTTCCTTCCGTGATAAGGCAATGTCTAAAGAACATTAGTTCTTGTTTTTTTTTGTTTCATGCAATTGGTTTCTTTTGGAAGGAAAATTAATTGCATTTTTTATTCACCTAGATTTATGCTAATCAACCAAACTGTTATTTTTTAAATCCTTTCCTTTATTAAATTAGTAAAAAATCTCTTGTATAAGCTGAGGGTGAAAGTGTTTTTTCATGTGGACACCACTCCTAACCCCTTGGCTTATATAATAGAGATATACTAGGGCTGACAATCAGGTCGGGTGGGTCAGATTCGTTTTCAGGTCGATAAAAAATGGGTCAAACATCGCTCAACCCAAACCTAACCCATTTAATAAACAGGGTGAAAAACTCAACCCTAACCCGACACATTTAATAAAAGGGTTACCCGTATAACTAGGGATGGCAATCCAGTCAGGATCCGACCCTAGTCCGCTCCGATCCGAAGGAAAAAATCCGAGCCGACTCCGACAAAAAAATAATCCGAATTCGACTCCGTTAAAAAAGTCCGACTCCGAGTCGGAGGAGGGTCGGAGTCGGATCTCATAATAAAAAAATCCGACATCCGAATCCGACTATGACTTTAAGTCAATTAATCCTTTTTTCTTATTTATATTAATGTATTATGTATGTAGAACCTGACTTCGACTTTCAGGCAATTGTATTATATAAGATTTTCCCATTGAAGAAAAGATTGTTAAAAATAATAGTAATATTTTGATTATTTGCACTATATAAGATTTCCATATAATTATTAAAAAAATTGTAATGATTAGATTATTGTATTATAAAAGATTTTTCTATTGTAAAACATGGGCGGAAAAATAAGTAGGATCGGGTTCGAAGTCGGATGCTCGGATTTTAAGTCGGATCGGATTCGGAGTCAGATGTTCGTATTTGAAGTCGGAGTTTCGGAGTCAGTCTCGAACTTGGATTTAAAATCCGACTTCTTGTAGGGTTGGAGTCGGATTATGCATAATCCGGTCCAAGTCCGACCCGTTGCCATCCCTATGTATAACCCATTTAACCATAATTATCATTATATTGAAAAATAATTATTTTTTTAAAAAGCTAAATAAACAAGTTCACTACTGAAAGTATGCATGTTTAGAGTTACTTGGAATCATTATTATGACCTATTTTAGTGATATTTTACTTTTTTTAACCAAATTGTAGATTTATCAATATATTTTTTTTCGAGAATTTTCTATATGTTTACGTTAACAAGGTCAAAGCAGGTAATTTTCAGGTCGAAAATGTCAACCTCAACCTAACCCATTTAATTAAATGGGTTAATCGTGTCTCAAAAAAATCCAAACGTACCCCGCTTATATCGGGTTAGGTTCAGGTCGCGTTGTCGGTTTGGGTCAACTTTTGCCAGCCCTAGTATATACTCGATTACAATTACTTTTTCAATTTCTAGCCATTTCTCTTATTTTTCTTTTATTTCCCCTTATTTCTTTTCAGTTGGTCTTGTCACGGCCCAATCCCAATATTAAGAAGAGAATATGCCTCCCTTCTTAATATAGTGACTAATTTAATCTAAATAGGGACCAGTTTAATCTATTCCGTGACTAGTGTCATCTATGCAGTAATCACATTTTTTAACCCATTTAGTGACTAGTTTAATCCATTTAGTAACTAGTTTAATCCATTTAGTAACTAGTTTAATCCGTTTAGAAAGACTGTCGGGTTATTTTTTGAAATTGTTTGATATAGTTCGAGAATCAAAGAAAACAAAGGAAGGAGAAGAGAAGGGATGACTAGGTTAGTGTGAGATGCCTAGGAATAGTGTTGGGTTAGGGTGAGATGGAATGGGCTTGTTAGGAGAAAGCAAGCTTTGGTTTGTCTAATTTTATGTTTAAATTAGACCGTCTATTCTAAAAAATTGTGATTTTTTTTCCTTTGCTCACTCATTTTCCCTTATTTCCCTTTTTGTGAATAGTTTTCACGTTAATATATTAAATATTCACACTTTTTTAGTGGTTAGAGAGACGTAAGAGTGAAAAATAAAGTACAAATAGAATTTCCAGCAAAATCTTTTACGATTTTTATTATAATATCTTTTGAAAGAGCTCTTTTGGAAGAATATGGTAAGCATATATAAAGTATAAAAGAAAGTAAATTAAATTTTAAAATTTATTTATTGTTAACAAATTTCTATTGTTTTTTGTATTTAGTCAATATTGTATTTCTAGTTATATGTTAATAATGTTATTTGACATTTATTTGGTATATTTATTATTGACGTCAAATTAAAATGTAAAGGAAGAAATAATATGTAAGAAAAATTATATGAAGAGAAATATAAGGAAATTAGCATGGAAAATGTGGCATTTTCTCTTTTGAAAAGACAAAAAAATTCACCTTTGAAGGGAGAACTATTTCCATCCTTTTGGAAAATTGTTTTCCCTAATTATTTACCAAACATAAAGAAAGTTTAAAAAAAACCACTTTTTATAAGATGTTTACCACTCAATCACATTCTCTAGATTATGTTTATTATTATCGCATTTAAAATACACCTCAATGTACCATGCATATTATGGACCAAAGACTATTTTTCTGCTTATTTAGAGTTATTGTTTTTAATTCTTTGATCATATGAATATCTCCAAAATGAGCAAATGAAGAACAAAATAGTATGGGTGTACTGTATTATGACACTTTTTTTACTTATATAAAAAAAACTTCCCTCTATATTTAATAGATGCTCCATTTTGACTTGTACATCGCCAAAACACAACTTTGACCGTTACTAATACTATCTGTAGTTACCCATTACTAAAAATTATAAATAATTGATATTTTGAAAATATATGTTGAGTCAAATCCAAGAACATCTTGTATGATAGTATTGGTTTTATACATGTGTGGAAAAATATGGTCAAAGTAGAGCTTGTGAATAATGCAAAAGTCACAGTGAAGCATTTATTTAAAAATAGAGAGTGTAAATAATTATGCATAATGCTATCAGCTTTGCTAGTGATCTTATATGCATATGTATTAGGAACATCATTATTCATAGTGATCCTTAATCACTACTCCACACCCAAAAAAAGTTGGGTAAAATTATGATCGTTGAATTATGAGGAAATATGTGAAAATAATATATACTCTATATACAATGAGAGTATTTAGTATATAGCTTTTTTATTAACTCTTGATTTTTGTCGTTATTATGTAGTCAAAATGCCAAAAACAAAGTGTGTGGAAGTTTTTTTAGAAGCTAAAAAACTAGTTTTTCTAGCTTTTTGTATTGAATTTTGGCTAGCTATTTTTATTTCAATTTGCTTTATACAAATCAATGTTCAACACCAATGAGCTTGTATTGGTGATAATTTGGTGGAGTCTACAAAAATTCCACCAATGGTACGCTAGTAATTTTACATATTGGATAAAAAATTTGATACCAAAATGCAATCAACTTGGTATCAAAAAGAGTTAAGTGGTAATTTAGTACCCAAATAGAGTCAAGTTGGTATCAAATTGTAAGTACCAACTTAACTGTATTCAGGTACCTACCATTTGGCAACAAATAGGGCCAAAATTGGTAACAAAATTGTAACTTGGTACCAACTTAATTATATTTGGTACCAACTTGATTGTGTTTTGGCAACAATCGAGCTTGGAAATTACAAGCGCGTCTTTTATTTGGTGGAGTCTTTGAAAACTCCACCAAACTGTCACCAACACTTTCTCAATACCAGTAGCCAATTTTACCAAACATGCTTATAGTCAATAATCAAACAACCAATATAAATAATCAATATAAGCAAATAAGCAATTAATTAAACTGGAATAAAATGTATGCCAACCAACGGACAAGTGATAAACATTTTCGTAAAGAAAAAATATATACCTTACTCAGGGCATGAATCACCTCAAAACAAATATAAACTAACAAACAAATAACATACTGAGTCAAGTAATAATTTTCTTTATTAAAGTTACAATTTATGAGTATGTAGATCTTGCAATGCGGTAAACCTCTTGTATAGATTGCTAGAGCAATTATAAAACCCTCTCGTATAGATTGGTGAAGGCGTAAAGCAATCAAGTAAACACTCTTCCAAAACTTCCCCTTATTTCCCCCCAAAATCTCATGGTATAAATTTAAAATACTTAAGAATTGATAAAAGTCCGACTTCACACATCTTTTCTCAAATGCTTTTTTTTTAATCAAATATACCTTTTACTTTAACTAAAAAAAATAAAAAAATCTCCAATACTTGTAGATTCTCATATATGGAAAAAATAACAGTCAAGCAATAAAAAAACCTAACTTTACTTCAATCCTTCCTATTTAACATCAATTAAGATAACCCCAAATCAATTTTTTAGGATAACAAAAAATCAAAAATAACAAGATTAAATGGAATGAATAATACACTCAATCAATAAAAACCTAACTTTGCTTTAACCCTTCCCATTTAACTTCAATTAAGATAAGTTATAACCCCAAATCAAAACTTTAGGATAAAAATTAGAGTTTTTTACGGGGATATACCAGGGTAATAGGGCATTTTGTGGGGATATACCTCACTAAAAAATTTTTGTGGGGATATACCAACCTAAATTTAAGTTTTGTTAAACGGTACCAAAAACACTATTTCCGACGAGAAAATCATATTTTCGACCTTTGACTTGGTAACTTAACCCTAATTTATACCCTATAGCACAAATTCAAACCACATAGTACAATTGAAGAACACAAGAAGTAAATTGAATTGAGATTAAAGCTAAAATAAGACATCATACCTTGCAATTGATGATTTTGGAATGCCCTTTTGCCTTGAATTGAAGAACGTTCTTTTTCAAGGTTTAAGGAGAGGGAAATGTTAAGGGATGGGTTGGTTATTAAGGGAGGGAATTCTTAAAAAAATTGTTAAAAAAATATTTCAATAGTATGCGCATGGTTGAGAGGGTAAAACACAACATTTGTTGCTCACTCGCGAGTTCCTACCAAGTCAAAGGCCGGAAATTTGACTTTCTCGCCGGAAATAGTGTTTTTGGTACCTTTTTACAAAATTTAAATTTAGTTTGATATATCCTCACAAAAAAAATTTAGTGAGGTATATCCCCACAAAATGCCGTATTACCCTGGTATATCCCCGCAAAAAACTCTAAAAATTAATAACAAGATTAACAAAAACAAAGTCCCTTACATAAAACGCCACTTGCACACTTCAACCCTCCTCCACCCCTCCTTCCTCTTTCTCTCTCCTCTTTCTCTCTCCAACTTTCTCCAATGAATTTCTTCAAATCCGTCTTCGCAGATGACGACCCAGAACCCAACCCACCATCTCCAACCTCCCCAAATTCCCACTCACCACCCGAGCCCGAACCCGAGCCCGAAACCCACCCAAACCCTCCCACATGGGGGTTCGTCGGCGGGTTAATCAAAACCATAACCACAAAATCCGAATCCGTCATCGAAACCTACCGTCGCGACCTTCAAGAATTCGGTTCGGGTCTAAAAATGGAAACCCAGGTGTTCAAAGAAGTCGCGAGTTCATCTCTCGAAGTGGGCGCTTCTAAAGCCCAAGAATCGCTTGAATCTGTTGGACAAGCTTTCGATTCAATTGGATCGGTTGTTTGGAAATCAACGGCCCAGATCATCGCTCAAGGTACCGAGTCTGATGTCGATGACGGGTACGATAGCCATGGGAATTCAAGTATGAACCATATGAATTTGAATTCGAATTCGCCTGTTGGGAGGTATAGTAGGTACGATGTGCAATTGAGAGGGATTCAATGTGATGTGAATACTTATGTGGAGGAATTCGAAGATGCGGGTGATTTCGAGAAGTGGAGATTGGGGTTTAATTTGGAGGAAAAGAAGGATGAGATTGGGAATTTGATGGCGGAGAATGGGACTATGGAGGGGATTTATAAGAGGGTTGTGCCCAATGTTGTTGAGCATGATTTGTTTTGGAGTAGGTATTATTATAGGGTTTATAAATTGGAGCAGGCTGAATCTGTGAGAGCGAAATTGGTGGAACGGGCGAATGAGGACGAGGATTTGAGCTGGGATGTTGATGATGAAGAGGAAAACAATAATAATAATGATAATGATAATGATAATAATGATAATGTGGAGGAGGAGAAGAAGGTGATTAAAGATGGTGAGGAGGGAGATAAGGAGATGAAAGAGGGTGATTTGGTTGCGAAGGAGTGTTTAGAGACGACGAATGAGGTGAAATTGGAAGAGGAGATGGTGAAGAAGAGGAATGTTGATGAGAAGGCGGCGTCTGAAGTTAGTAAAGATAGTGATATATCAGTGGTTTCGAGCCAACCATCGTCTCGTGGAGAAGAGGAGGATCTTGGTTGGGATGAGATTGAGGATCTTGGGAGTGATGATGATGATGATGAGGATGTGAAGAAAGGGAAGCGAATTGAGGGGAGTAGTAGTAGTCCAAGCAATAAGGAGGAATTACGAAAGCGGTTGAGTGTTGCTGAAGATGATGATGATGAAGACTTGAGTTGGGATATTGAAGATGATGATGAGCCCATTAAGAAGAGTTAAAAGAGGAGTAAGTGATTGCATGATCATGTGGTTTTTAAGACTGGAATTGTAATGTGGAGATATGAATCTACTGACATGTAATTGCTTAGTTTCAATATGTGCCTAAGATTTAAATTCTTTGAGTGGTTTTAGTTGAAGTTCATTGTATAAAGTATAAAATTGGCTAAGAATGCTTTCTTATAATTGACTGGAATACGTTTTGTTAAATGAAAAAGTAGTAGATTTGATTCATTATGTCATTGCTAATACTCATCTAGTCTAAATTACTACCAATGCTCGAGTTTAAATGTGATAACTAATAACTATGTTAGAATCCAAATCATCAAATGTGATAAAAAAAAGGGTTGTATTTTCCAGAGAATTAGGAGTTTCTATCATAATGCATGACTACTTAAGCACGACTGTGTGGTGAAGATCATACTTGAAGGGGATGGGATGTTATTTTTGGTTTTATCGATTAACTACATGTAGCTCTTCATCTGAATCTCCTTTGATTTAGGATATGTTATCCCGAGCTTATTTTCAGTTCAGTTGCAATCAGTTCAATTCTATTCAGTTTAATTCAGTTCAGTTCCTAAATTTTTATCATTACTATTAATTATAATTTAATTCAATTCAATTTAGTTCAGTTGCAATCAGTTCAGTTTAATTCCGTTCGGTTCAATTGTTTTATGCCGAAGAGAATAGGCCCTTAGTCCATGTGAATCTTTGTGAATCAATATAAAACTTACCTATAGTTAGAACTAAGATGTAGATCATTAAAAGCATAGAAAGACGCAATATATTGCAAATATAGTCCAAGTTATAATGCCAAATTGATGTCCAATTGTCCATTCCCCATTGGCCTCTATCGCCCTTGAAACTTTGATCTCTCGGATTAGGGATTGAAAAAAAGAAAGAATGACTTCACGAATCTTTAGTAATTTGCTGGCGAGCGAGTTCTTTCTTCTAACCGTTCAGACCCTTTAGAGTGATTCAGTCGATACAGAGGTGCGCTTGAAGTGGGGGGGGGTGTGTGTGTGCTGCCGGAACTAGATTCCATGCTAGCGAGAGCGGCATAAAGGAGCACAAACAAGGGTTGTTTGCAAATAAAAAGATAAATGTATCAAATTTTCTAATGACCTTCCGCTAAAAACAATTACAGGTCCTAATTGAGTGATTGAACAATCAGATCATTGGAGCTATCGTGTTGCTATCATGCTATTAGTCTAGGATCATCCGCATACAAGCAAGGAAGAGAGAGAAACTAGTTCAGTTTGATTATTTATCAGGAGTAGTTGCATTGCTAGTATTACTAGCAATCCAGGATTTTCGAATCGGGGGTACTATGATTACTTAAATAAACTTTTGTCTCGATATTTAACGTCATAGATATTATACTCCAAAACATTGTTTAATATTTAACGTCATAAATCTCAAAATATGAAAATAAATAAGTAAAATTACACAAATTGTTAAAATGAAGAATGATGGACACTTTAACACTTCTCAATTTACTCATTACATATTATATTAATAAGGATATTTGATAAACATTTATTACTTCATACTTCTATGCTTTTTGTTTATCAAATTAGTTGCTGGCTCGGGCGATTCCCCTAATAATTTATCAATGTGAAATTGAAGTATTGAATCAAACACTTGAGAAATTAAAAGTGGAAAAAAAGAGTTATAGGCATTGGATTGTGCTTAGGAAGTGATTCCTTTTGAATTTTCTACATAGTAAATTATAATATGAATTATTCATCTTTATAACCTCGGCTTCAAGAGAGTACATATTTATAAATATATAATTACTTATAAAAAATATAATACAATCTTTTTTTAGATGTAGGTTAATGTGTAAGAATACAGCCGATGCAATGAAATGGTGTAGTAGTGTTAATTATGATGGTTATAAAAAATTAAAGAGCTTTTGTTTTAATATAAGATTGCTGAAAGGTAGGACACGGTATTATTAACAATAGCTTAATGAGTATTAATATATACATTTGTATTTAATTGTCTTAAATGTAGTTGATTGTCTTAAAAATAGAAAATTATATTGTCTTTAAATATATTCTTTTTCCCATAAAGACCAATATGAGATAATAGAGTAGTTGGTTAGTGCATTTGTATATCAAATGAGAGGTCATAGGTTAGTCTTATAACACACATTTTTGATATGTAATGAGTAAATTGAGAAGTGTTAAAGTGTCCATCATTATTCATTTAAACAATTTGATAAGATAAATTACATTAATGTTCTTTCACAGGACTATTTAAGTACAACATACCGCAAAACCCCCAACCATCATAATGAAACACAACATGTTGGTGGAACTTGGAAGGGTGGTAAGACTCACTAGTTCTCGACCATCATATTCTTCATAACAATTCAAGCAGCGCATGCATAAGCCCACCAAATGTTGCTATTAGTCAGGAAGTGCTACACACCTGCACCAGAAGTCTATTATTGGGCTTTGTCTTTTATACTCCCTTCGCTTTTTTTATTTACTACATTCTTGTTTTGGGAAATGAACTACTAACTTTGACCGATTATTCGGTTTTTTTATAAGTAAAAATATAATCATGTGTGGTCTTGTTAGATTCGTCTCGATGTGTAGGTTCATAATATCAAATATTTATAAGGTAAAATTTCAAAAAAACTACCGTTTATAACCAATTTTTTCAGAAAACTCCTTTTAAAAATTTTCTTTCAAAAAACTACCTTATATAACAAATTTCCTTTCAATATACTACCATTTTACGTTTCGACTTAATACTAATCAATAAATGGCAATCGCCGTAGGTGTTGCTGCCGGTGGGTTGGTGAGAAAAGAGGAGAGAAACGAGAGGGGAAGAAAGAAAAACAATTTACGGCGACTCAATTATTAGCGATTAAACCCCATTTACGGTAAAATGGTAGTATATTGAAAGAAATTTGTTATATAAGGTAGTTTTTTGAAAAAAAAATGATTGTAAAAGGTAGTTTTATGAAAATTTTCCTTTTTATAATTTTTACCTAAACGAAATAAGAGATATTGAGGGTTAGAAAACGTCTTAAAAACCGCGAAACAACAATGTAGCAAAAAAAAACCAGAGGGAGTAATGATTTGATCAATCTTTTTCTTTCAATTCTTTTAGTGATATTCTTTTTTTTGACAAGCTTTTAGTGATATTCAAGTGTATGCATTTAGCCTTTTACTCGTTTGGTTTTTAGCTATTGACCTTATTGAGCAAATTTTATTACGTACTGATGAATCCTGATCGGTTGAAGCTAAGATGTATAGCGCACAACACATGTGAGTGTCCCACATTGATAAAAGAAGAGAGATGAGTTCACTTTATAATGCAAAGGGGTTACTCCCCTTATTGCCATATGGTTTTAAGGTGGAACATCGTTTGCGTTGTGAAGTGGACTCTCTCTCCTTATGATGGGTGCGGCCCAGGCCCATATTTAACATAGAATCATAGCCAAGTCCACAGCTGGGACAGTTAGTTTACTCTGGGCCAATTGAAAAAAAGGACCTCACATGTGAGGGGGAGTGTTGAAGCTAAGATGTATAGCGCACGGGTTCACTCTATAATGCAAAGGGGCTACTCCCCTGATTGCCATATGGTTTTAAGGTGGAACATCGTTTGCGTTGTGAAGTGGACTCTCTCTCCTTATGATGGGTGCGGCCCAGACCCATATTTAACATGATCACATGCTGGAATATAAGTAGAGAATTTCCTATCTACTTAGTTTAGAAGTTTTGTTTCAATTATTCCAGTTACGTTGCTTCAGATTTGATTGTTTCTTTTTTTATTAGTAAGCCAATATTTCAGAAAAATTCGAGCATATTCCCAAAGTTTCCGGGTTTTAAGTGGAAAATGGGTTAAGCTAACCTATCAAAAATGGGGAAAAAAATATCCCATAGAACTTCAGGATTAATATTTGCATATTCCCAAAATTCGTAGTTATTAGCATGTAAATGGAATAAAAACGAGGAGTGCAAGTGCGCAAGTGTGTTGTTTACCTCGCCTATCAAATATGGGAAAAGACTATCATAGAACGTTTATGATTATTATTTGCATATTCCTAAAATCTATACTAATATATTAAAAGGCGTGTCAAACAACGTATACACGCCACGTGTCACCTCTCTTACCCCACTAGAATTGTCCAATGTGTACATATGTTATGTCAACTAACAAAAATAAATTGGCTTGTAATAAGATTCAAACCCGTGACATCTTGCTATTATATATAGCACAATTACCATCTCAACTAACTTTTGATCATACTTTAAATGCCAACATTATTATATTTGTACTTTTTAAATGTTGGGTTTTCTTTATTACATTTTAATGCGAATGGAAAAAAAAATGCATATCAAATTTGGAAAAAGTACCACCCGGGGCAAAGCCCGGGCCCAAATACTAGTTTGTAGTTATTACCATGTGAATGGGATAAAATGAGGAGTGTGGTGTGTTGTACACTTGTAGTGGTTAAGCTCCCACAAGTGCTTCACCTCACCTATCAAAAGAAGGGGGAAAAAGCATAAATGAAGTAAATTGTACTTAAATTTACTTCATACATTGCTTTTTATTCATTTCTATCATTGTTCTTCCATCCGATTTCGAAGATGAGCTAATACTTTATGTGTGTTTGTGTTTAGGACATAACAAAGAACAAGCATACTAAAATTTATTCTAATATCAAAAGAAGGTATTTTAGAATACCTCTTTTTTTTTTTCCTTCCTTCTTTTCTTTCTTCCTCCTACCAATCCTTGAACCCTTGCCCTCATGCAACCACGATTTACACCATCGAGACACAAGGAGGATTGGTGTAGTCATGTGACAGTTCTTTCATCTTATACTTGCATAAGTTCATCAATCTCTCTCCTAAAGTCCTAACTATTCCTATCTTAATTAGACTCTTAGGCGAGAAACAGGAGTTTTATGCAGCCTAGGTTCCGTTTGGTTGGATGTAAAATATTTTCAATGTAAATAATTTTCATGTGAAACATTTTACAATGAAAAATTCAATTGCAAAGCTAATTTTCCTTTCTTTGATTCAATGTAAAAAAAGCTATGGAAAAAAAGAAAAATAGAACGGAAGAGAGATGATGGATAAGAGGAGAGTAAAAGGTTGCTAAGGAGGAGATAGGAAAATGTGTTTTCCCGTCTTCTTGAAAGGAAAATGATTTTCACCTATACAAGAGCTCTATTCCCTGACGGAAAACTTGTTTTATACTCCTTACCAAACCAAACAACGGAAAATGAGAGGACAAGAAAAACTCATTTTCATGAAAAAAAAAATTTACACCCTACCAAACGAAGCCCTAATGAGTCATGACACGTGATGGCCGGTTGGAAAAATTGGTATGAGACCGCACGCTAAGTTATGCAGGTGGATTGGTTTGGTTGGGGATATTTTTCAAAAAAAAAATTGATATAGCAATTAGCTTAACCTAGTTGCATGAGGATGGGTCGAGTTGAAGGAAGTTGATCGATTAGAAACTCAAGCCACAACCATCACACTAGGTGCATGCACTGGCAGGAGCGAAGCAAATGAAGGGACCAAGGGTAGCCACCAGGCCCACCACCTCCCCTCTATCTTCTCCCTAATACTTAAATTTGCTAATAGAAAACAAT
This sequence comes from Beta corolliflora, assembly GCA_947648045.1. Taxonomy (NCBI): domain Eukaryota; kingdom Viridiplantae; phylum Streptophyta; class Magnoliopsida; order Caryophyllales; family Amaranthaceae; genus Beta; species Beta corolliflora. Next base: position 235,914 of record CANSZD010002106.1, read on the forward strand.
AAGATTTTATAATTGGTAACAAATCTATGTTATCCCCCCTATTTTCTAACATTGTTATTTTATAAACAAATAAAAAATTTACTCAACCCTTTAAGTTGATTCAAAAAAGGTATCAGGCTTCTCTTAGTTAAACAATATCATGTTGTTTAAGGATATTGGCCCCCGTTACTATTAGTTATTGGCTTCGTCCATGTGCACTGGGCTAAGTTGCTAGAGTCATGATCAGTTCTGGCCCATATCCCAGGATGGTGCGGGTAGGCTCATTGACTTGGCCAAGTGATAACCTTTATCATGATTGGCCGTAGCAAACTATCAAATTTTAGGGTGAGTCATGACTAATGACCTTCACTTAGGACTTAAATAATTGGTAAGATAGATTGCAACATTACGTTGGAGATTTAGAGCATTTGATGATTAGATTCATGTTGTGTTAGTTTAAGTCGCATAAAGTGTCGTGACTTAAACAACATAGGATTATAGATTATGCTGTAATGGAGCATTTGCTAAAGGCTAGAGCGCTCGCTCCGGGTTTTGGGTATTAATGAAACGAAGAAATAGAGTTCCAGCCAACATAGAGCTTTCAAGAAACAAACTTGCATAGCAGATTTCTCAATGACATCGGAGTTTATCACTCTATTATCGGCAAGCAAAGAAGGCGAGTGGCGAATCTCATGTTTGAGATACCTTTGTTGACAAAACCAATATTGCCCACAGCGATACATTGTGATAGCGATCTAGTTTGGACAAGAGCTTACAATCAAGTGTATAATGGTAAATCAAGGCACATCTATAATTATGTCCAATGACTCATCAAACATAATGCTGTTATTGTTGACTATGTGAGAACAACGTATAATCAAGCGGATTGTTTCACAAAGACATTAGCTAGAGATACGGTAAAGAGGATGGCAATCGATCTAGGACTGGTGCCCATTGATAATCGCAATAAGGGAATCTTAACTTAACACCCAATAAGATAAGTTCAACAAGATTAATTTCCTTATTTGATAATTGAAATAACTAATACGAACATCCAAGGTAAAGTTCTTTGAAGTTGTGATGGTTTAAGAGGTTGTTTATCTTAATAAGTCTCTTAACTTTATGCTTTGTCACAGAAGCATGTTTTTCTTAACAGATCTACCTATGTAAATGCGAAGTTTGGCCACTTCAACTAGCTAATGGGACATAGCTTTGATGCACTTATGAGTTGATATGGACACATAGCTATATAGTGTCAAGTATATAATGGAAACAAGTAGTTAATCTTGTGTGTATAATATCTTCAAGTTCTCATTATGTGTAGTGTTAGGGTCTTATTTTAATACCGCAAGTGAAGGGTATCGTAGCACATACGGGTCAAACTCAGGGAGGTGTAAGATTAAAGACTAGTTGATTCTAGACTATAAAATAGCTACACAATCCAAATATCAAGAGAAATTTATGTAACTAATAGCAAAACTAATAGCAAAATATGACAACTCGATGAATATGATAATTAAAACACTAAGATTAAGCATCACCACTAATATAAATTGATCAAAATATAACTCACATTCCAGTTATTCAATTATAGCTTAGGCGAGATTTGACATTCCCTTATGACTCAACAATAAAGCACAGCTGCGAACCGAAACTAAATCCTCAGTCATTCCTCAATATCTAGAACTCACTTTCGTGATAGCAAAAGGCCTAACTAACATGTATGTCTCCTATTTTCATGGCTTACACACATAATTAGAAGCATTAAGAACCAATGTCAAATAATTCCCAATTCTAGTTCTCACCTATTTTCATGGGAGAATTCAAATCAATGACAAGATTATCTAAATCAAGACCCAACTTTCGTTGATGAACTCAATTAATAAAATAACAATTTAGCAAAAAACAAATATTCCTAATTTCAATTCCAACTTTCGTTGATTATATAAACCTAGGGCTAAATCAAGATGCAAAATTGACAATAAGAACAATCTTATCAAACCCTAAGCATATAACTCAATAACATGGGAATTAGAGAAAAATCATATGATCATTCCATACTAGGGCTCAACTCAATCCTAGATAAAAAGACTACTCACTAATCATGGCAATAAAAACAACAAACTTAATTGAAAACATAATTAAAATATAATAAAGAGAAGGAAAGAATAAAAATTGATACGCAATGCTTGAATAAAAGATGAATCCGAAATCTTGATCAAAGGCACAATCTTGAATCTCCAAATAGCAATAGAAAATAAACTAGGGCAAATATGGAAAAACTAGAGAGAAATCCTAGAAACAACTGTTATGTGTAACTTGATAATGAATAACATATCCTAACCTAATTAGAAATCCTCTAATATAAAATTGTATCTCCTAATACTAGTAGGAAATTAAGTACAAGATAAGGAAAGTCAAATAAATCATTAAAGGGCCAGAATTAACAAATCCGCGCGCGCATAGGAAGCCTCAGCAAAACAGGGCCAACCTGCGAAACCCATATCTCCCAGAATATAACTCGCCTTGGATCGTGCAACCTATTGATGGAAAGCTCTTCAAGTCTACTTTTCAATGACGCTGCAATCATCAAATTATCATAATCGAGTTAGAAGTTACGGATAAAAGAGTAACCATGACTCAATTTCCATAATTCTTTCATTGAGTTCCAACTCCAATTTAGCTCCAAATTACACTCAAAGATATCCAAAACAATCCTTATCAACGTAGCTTCCTTCCAATTGCTTATAAATACTCAAGTTTGTCCAATAATACTCCAATTATGTTATCAATACTTGAAATTCATCGAAGAATACCAAAAACACACAAAAGGAGTTATTTCACAAAGTAAGTAATAGTATGCAATTATGAATTACAATGCACCTAAATGCTCCTAAAACGCAACCTAAATGCATCTAAAAACTATATAAAAATATAATACATCAAACTCCCCCAAGCTAAACCATTGCTTGTCCTCCAGCAATTAGACATAGACATTAGAAAAGAAAGACGACCTACAATATGGGACTACGATAAGGCCAAGCACACAACTGAGAACACGAGAGATACAATTACTACACGAACCAAGCATCGAAACAATCTCGAACAAAGCCGCATAGCATGTCATGTAAGACAATCAACTCTCCAATCATACCACAAACCATCTCCCCCAACCTGGACTTAACCGAACCTGAGAGACCTCACTATAGTCAGGTGCACTCATACTCTCATGTGTTTATGGCAAAATTAATGATTCTCAACCTAAATGTCGACTCAGATGAAATATTTACTCTTTAACTTTGACTATCGACTCACTTTCCACTCAAAATTATAGCACAAAAAGATCATGATGACTTTCAAGGGTTGTAATGGGGCTAAGGTTATGGGTAGGAAATATATTTAGAAATGTGGTGCTAAAAGCCAACTAGTGGAAAAAAACAACACTTTAACATCTATGGTCTTTAGATGCAAACGCCACAAAAACTTCTATTAGAAGCTCAACAACACATTACCATTAAATCAAGATAGTACCCATCCTTATCAACTCCAATAAATTTCATTCACATTTTATTGGATTTTTTTTCACTTCTTTTTTTTTTTTTTTTTTTTCAGTTTTTCAAGATTATTTTTCACAACTTCTTCATCATTCTTTTCATTTTGTACTTCCACAATATTTCAAGCAACTTTCTTTCAGCATCTTTTCTTCCAATAATTAACGCAAAACCACAAACACAAGCTCAAAACATAAACTTTAATACTACTCCACTTAGCAAGGCTTGGGTAAAGAAATCATAAAAGGCTAGAGGCTTGTAATGTAGATTGATCAAAAGAATGGGATATCAAAAGCTCAACATGGGCTCATTAAAAGGAATAATATATATGAAAATAAAACATCTTTGGAGGCTCAGAACAATGAAAAGAATGCCCAAATCATATCCAATTGCTTATAAAGCCAAGTGTCAAAGAGTATCAAGTCAAAGTCAAGATCCATGCAATAGATGAGGAACTAATCACACATGAAAAAAAACGAGCGACGCAAATATGTCAGTTTACAGGCACGAAAGCTCACATGGGTTAAGATGTCTAAACAGTAAGGTTATTATTTCACTAGGAACAATACAAGAGGGGGGGTGAATTGTATGTGTAGAAATAAACGTAACTTTTTGCGGAATTTTAAACTTGAACAAAGAAACAAGCTAAAGGAACACAAGGGATTTTTACGAGGAAAAACTTCTTGGGCCCAACAAGAAGAAACAACCTCGACCACTAGGGATTTTAAACTCAACTCTTTCACTAATTAGGCCAAACAACTTTGTTACAACCTAATTCTACTCACGGGCCACACCTTGAGTTCCTAAACTCAAGTTCCTGAACAACTGTTCCCTTAACAGTTGTTCCTCTCAACTTCACTTGAAGTTTTCTCACTTTAACTTGCTTTACTCAAAGCTTCTCTCTTACAGAACTTCACTCAAAGTCCCCTTACCCCAAAAACCAAAATACAATTGATCAAAATAAACTCAGTGGAATTAGAGTAAGAAGGCAAAGAACAAATGGCTTTTATGAGAGAATGAAGGCACTGACACTTTACTTAGTTAAACTCACTAATTTTACTTGGTCAGACACAAATTGGAACTTAATTAGACATTAGTATTTATAGTGGTAATAACTTAGAACGTGTGATTAAAACATGTGTTAGTGGTAAAATCATTATCCCATGATGTTCCTTATCCGGAGGAACACGTTCCTCAATCAACCCATGATCTCCATGATCACTGTTAAACGTGGGAGAGAATTATGTTACTGCTCCCTTAATTTTAGCAACCACTTAAAGCATTATTTCTAAAATCTGATTTAATTAAAAAGCATTTTAATTATTAAAACCAAAATAAAATCCTTTTACCAAAAATATTATCTTTAAAATATTTTCCATAAAACCGAAAAGGATTTTTATTATCTTTATAAAAATAAAATCTTTTCCTTAAAAAGATTTTCCTTAAAATCAGATTTTTCCTTAAATAAAACGGTTACCTAGAATCTAGGCATAATTTACTCAACTGACATAAATAAACCGTTGTAATGCTTCATCCTAAATCTAGTTCCTTTTAATAGTTAGTTCCTTTAACTTATTAGTTCAGCGCCAGTGCGTCTGTTCCTTACAAAGGAACACACGCTCATTCTCATTCTAAAATTGCCATAGTTCCTTACCATTCTTACTCGTTCCTTTACATTGGAACTAGAAACAAAAAGCCTCGCTTTAGTCTTCTTGCTCCAATGCTGCTCCAGTACCAAAATATGAAACATCTTCACTTAGTCTTCAAAATCCAAACTTGATTTCTTCCTTGACTTAGTATTCTCTTTATTCCTTTCATTGATACCTTGAAATTCATTCACTTAAACAACTTGTTAGTCCAATACTTAGTTTGCATCTTTGTTCCTTTGTCATCATCAAAACTAGAGTTCAACAATTTTCCCCTTTTTGATGATGATAACAAAGTTACAAACTAAAGAAAACAACAAATAACATAAGAGAATGAAAAAGATAAAATAATAATTTATATAATTTAATTAAGACAGATTAAGGATTTAAATTTTTCATTTTTTCATGTTTTTCAATTTTTTCATTTTTCAACTTAGTTTGTTCCTTATCTTTTCCCCCTTTTTCATCGTCAAAAAGATCAAACACTTGGTGATTTTGGGAAGACTGATATGTACAAGACCTTGAGACCATTAACAAGCACCAAAAAATGGTTAAGTTAGGAATTTCAAAGGTTAGACTTGCTCAAACATCAATCACATAATACTAGCCATTCCAAGTAAGAAATTATGCACATAAATCATAAACGAAAACAAATATAGCAAAAGTCATCTATTTATAGCACTTGTTCCATTAAAGTACAAAAGAGAAAACGAAGAAAAGGAAAGAAACAAAAACTAAGAAGTCTTGTTCCTTGAAGAGAAACAAGAACTAGACATTAGGAAGGGAAGGGGAATGGTGTTCCTCGACGACTTCTTCCTCAACCACTTCTTCCAACTTCTTCATTACCTCTCCATGTTGCCCATCAAGTTGCTGCTTCAAACTATTAATGGCTTGGGCCATCATCCCCATGTTCTTCTGTTGTTCAATCACGGTATCACTAAGGACTTTCATTCACTACAAAAAAATCACTCTATAGCGACGGACATAATCCGTCTCTAAATCGTCAAAATCCGTCGCTATATGTACTTAGAGACGGATTTAGAGACGGATTATGTCCGTTACTAAAGTCCTCGTCGCTAAACGAACTTAGAGACGGAATCCCAAATATCCGTCTCTAATTTAGCGACGGAATAATATCCGTTTCTAATTCCGTAGCAAAAAATTAGAGACGGATTTCAAAATCCGTCTCTGAGTTTAGGGACGGATTTCAAAATCCGTCTCTAAGTTTAGGGACGGATTTCAAAAATCCGTCTCTAAATTTAGAGACGGATTTCAAAAATCCGTCTCTAACTTTAGAGACGGATTTCAAAAATCCGTCTCTAACTTTAGAGACGGATTTCAAAAATCCGTCTCTAACTTTAGAGACGGAATTCAAAAATCCGTCTCTAATTTTAGAGACGGATTTTTGAAATCCGTCTCTAAGTTTAGGAATGGTTTTTTAAAATCACCTATTGTTAGTTGTTCGGTTCAACCCGATCCCATTACCGGTTCACAATCTCACTCGGTTCGTAACCTCGCTCCGGTCAACCCGGCCTCGGCTTTGTAGGCAAGGCTCTTGGAAGCAAGTGGAAATGGGTAAGGGGAATCCCCATTCTCAAGAACCGCAGTTGGTAGGAATCGAACCTGTAACCTCTAAGTCACAAGGAGAAACTCATACCAACTACACCAAGTACTACTTGTTTACTTTTACGTGTGGAATTGATAATAATTGAAAGAAATATTAGAAACAGATCTTAAAAATCCGTCTCTAATTTAGAGACAAATTTGAATTTCCGTCTCTAAATTAGAGACGGATTTGAATTTCCGTCTCTAAAGTGCATTATAAAAAATATCTACTTATCTAAATTAGAGACGGATTTTCAAATCCGTCTCTAATTTAGAGACGGAAATGAAAATCCATCTCTAATTTAGAGACGGATTTGAATTTCCGTCTCTAATTTAGAGACGAATTTGAATTTTCGTCTCTAATTTAGAGACGGATTTGAAAGTGCATTTTAAAACATATCTACTTGACTAACTTAGGGACGGAATTTGAAAATCCGTCCCTAAATTAGAGACGGATTTTGTAAATCCGTCCCTAAATTAGAGACGGAATTTGAAAATCCGTCTCTAATTTAGAGACGGAATTTTAAAGATCCGTCTCTAAATTAGAGACGGAATTCAAAAATCCGTCTCTAATTTAGAGACGGAATTCAAAAATCCGTCTCTAATTTAGAGACGGAATTTCAAAATCCGTCTCTAAATTAGATCTAAATTTTTGACAAAGTCTGGAAAAATTGGTAAAACACACCAGAAACGGATTTTATAATTCCGTCTCTAACTTAGGGACGGATTTTAAAATCCGTCTCTAACTTAGGGACGGATTTTAAAATCCGTCTCTAACTTAGGGACGGATTTTAAAATCCGTCTCTAACTTAGGGACGGATTTTAAAATCCGTCTCTAACTTAGGGACGGATTTTAAAATCCGTCCCTATATTTTTTTAGAAACGGATTATTAATTTTCCGTCTCTAAATTAGAAACGGATACAAATCCGTTTCTAAAACTCCGTCGCTATACGAGCATTTTTTTGTAGTGATTAAACCCATCATTTTATCAGTTTTAGCATCTAAAGTCCAGTGAAGATGATTGTAAAACTTAAATCATATGTTGAGCAGGGAGACACACTTCATTAACCCAACCAAACTCATCCGAAGGAACTTGTTCCTTTCCCTTAGAACCAGAGGCAGAGGATGGTTTAGGTGGAGGAACTGGGGTGTTGTCTTGTGAAGGACCTGCTGTTCCTGGGAGAGAAACAGAAGATGAGGTGGTGGTGTAAATGGAAGGAAGAAAAGGTGGTTGTGGTGGAAGGTCAGTAGATGTAGAGGAGAAAGGTTTTGGTTCTTTCATCTCAACTTTCAACTGTTCATAACTGGAAGGAACAGAGAAGGATGAGGGAGAGATGGAAGGAATAGTGATGAGGGTTACTGGTATTTTTGGTGAGGATGGAGGAGTAGGTTCCTTAGGTAAATTTTGATCCTGTTCCTCTGCATCAGAGAAGACTAAAGGTGAGTCCTTATTTGAAGGAATAGGAACAGTTTTAGCAATTTTTAACCTAGTGTTTTGTCTAACATTTTTAGGAACATGAGGGGAAGGCTTTTTGGCAACAGTTTTGCGCCTCTTGGGTTTCTGTTCCTTTGGTTCTGTAGGGGCAGGAACTTGTTCCTCCATTATGACTTCCACTGGTTCCTCTTCTACTGCCTTAGGCAGTTTTCTCTTGTGAGAGGACCTAGGAGCAATCCTCCCTTGAGTTAATACTCACTCTTGGACAGAGAGGTCCAAACCATACAAAATCTTTTCGTTGAGAATATTTCCTTGTTTTATTCCCAAGGTAGGCCAACCAGTAGTCTTCACTTTAAAGTGAGAAAGAAGAGAGGTGATCAATGCACCATAGCCAACAACACAATGATTTTCAATGCAATGAGTTAGATGTTGGATAAAGAGAGAAGGAAAGTTTATTTGAATGTGGTGGTCAAGACAAAACATATAACACATATCCAAGAGACCCACTTCATTCCTCATTTCAGTTCGAGGAATGAGTGCTCTTCAAACAAGATTAAACAGAATTTTATGGACAGGAGAAAGATGATTGTGATTTATTTTGTTTTGGCCAGTAGTTCCCCCCAAAAGATTCAACAATTTCATCTTGGGAGAAATTGGGAAAGGTGACAGTTCCTTTCCTCTTAAAATACAGATCAGTTCCTTTGCAAGGAACTTCCCATATTTTTGCTAAAGTTTCTTGGGAAAATTTTATTTTCTTCCCCCTAACTTCTGTAGTACATACTCCATCTGTGTTGATGAAGTTTGCACAAAATTCATCTATAGCTAAAGGAACTAGGGCATTGTTAGAAGCGGTTTCAAACAAGTATTCCATACCTTGTTCCTTTAGTATGTCGGTTAATTCATTGAACCTAACTTTCTTGGCCCACTCCAAATCAACACAAAATCCTAAGACATACCTTGAATCACTTCTTTCCACTCGTTTCTTGGAGGAAGAAGCAACAATTCCTTTGGACGGAACAGGTGTAGCTTCTTCTTCCCCCTTAACTTGTTCCGGGGATTCTTCTTCATCATCTTCCCCAATTAGTTTTCTTCTTCTCACACTTCTCCTAGGTGACTCCAATTTTTGCTCTTCTACCGCCATTGTCGTTTCTTGAGATTTTTCGATTTCTAGGGTTTTGGATGGAGAAGAGGGGTTTTCCATTTGAGAGGTTTTGGGAGTTTTTATTTTTGGAAAAGGTGAATTGAGTGAGGTTTTTGCCATTTGGTGAAAAGAATTTGAGGTTTTATGTCGTGCAAAGAGGTGTGAAGAAGATGAATAATGGTGAAGTTTAAGCGTTTAAGGAACACGGTTTGGGATGGAAGAAAGAAGAAGATGCATGTAACAGTGAATGAGGAGTTACACGCGTAAAAATTAAAAGGATAAAAACAAAAATAAAAGATAAAAATAAAAGAAAAGATAAAAAGGGAATCATGACTTGATTAAATCTGATTCCTATATTTTTGGGATTTTCGGATTTTTGATTTTTATGGACTTTTTAATTTATGGAAAGAAAATAAATTCTAAGGAACTTGTGCTATAGGAACAACTTATGCTAAATGTCAACATTCTTCATATCATGCATGTTTCTTTAACTTAGGAACAATAAGGGGAGTATTATGTGACATTTGTGAGTTGCTTTATTCCTTTGAATCCATGTACATGTTTTTAACATCTTAATTTGCAGTGGTCTTAGGCAATCAATCACAGTCACTTAATATCACATAGAGTAAATCAAATCAATTCAGACATGGGGAATTGGAATAGGAACAATTACTTAAGTTTTATTAAACCTAACTCAAGCCTTAATTTTTCATATCTATCTCTTTGTAGAGGCTTAGTTAGTATATCAGCAATCTGATTTTCAGTTTGGCAAAACTCAAGTTTAATCAAACCTTTTTCCACATTTTCTTTTAAAAAGTGATGTCTGATATGTATATGCTTAACTCTTGAATGATGCACTGGATCTTTTGAAATACTAATGGCACTAGTATTATCACAATAAATAGGAACACAATTAAAGATTATTCCATAGTCACAAAGTTGTTGTTTTATCCAAAGCATTTGAGAACAACATGCAACGAAGAACTACATATTCTCGCTCGGTGGATAAAGCAACTGTGTTTTGTTTCTTGGTGCTCCAAGAAACTAAACTATGACTAACAAATTGAACCATACCTGAAGTACTTTTCCTATTTACAAGATCCCCAACATAATCAGCATCAGCATATCCTCTTAACTCAAATGTATCACTTCTTGGATAGAAAAGTCCAAGATCATCTGATCCTTTAAGATATCTAAGAATTCTCTTCACGGCAGTTAGATGAGACTCCTTGGGATTAGCTTGAAATCTAGCACACAAACCAACACTAAAAGCTATCTCTCATACCATGACCTAGGCGCTTGCTTTAACCCATAAAGAGCCTTGTCAAGCTTGTAGACATGGTTTGGGAGATCATTGCTTTCAAATCCAGGGGGTTGTTCAACATATACATCTTCATTTAAATAGCCATTTAGAAATGCACACTTAACATCCATTTGATATAGTTTAAATCCCATATAAGCAGCAAATGCAATTAGTATTCTAATGGCTTCAAGTCTAGTAACATAAGCAAAGGTTTCTTCATAGTCAATCCCTTCTTGTTGATTATAACCTTTTACTACAAGTCTAGCTTTGTTCCTTATAATTGTTCCATACTCATCTAGTTTATTTCTAAACACCCATTTTAAGCCAATCACTTTTTGTTGTTTAGAAGAGGGAACTAGATGCCATACCTTGTTTCTTTCGAACTCATTTAATTCAGCTTGCATAGCAGTGATCCAATCAGAATCAGTTAGGACTTCTTCATGATTTTTTGGTTCTATCATTGATAAGAACGCATGAAATGCACAAAAATTCCTTACTTTGCGTACCTTTGGATATGTCACTTATTATGAGTTCCACTGGATGTGATTTTTGATGTCTCCAAGGTTTTGGTTGAAACTCCCTTATAGGAACAGGTTGTTCCTCTTGAGTTTCATGAGAGGATGAGGAGCTTTGTTCATTTGTTCCTTTTTCAGCAATTGTTGAATCAGTTCCTTCAACATTCTCGTTCTTAGTAGGAACAGGAACAACTCCATCATCTTGAGGAACAGGAACATCATTGTTATGAATGTTTTCATCTCCTTCGTTCCTTTCCTCTTTTATTTCTTCTTCCTCAATTGAATCTACATCTTTCTCATTTGGTCGTACCAAGCCAATCTCAAAGTCATCAACCTGTTTACTTGGATTAAAGTTGTCAGATTCATCAAAGATTATGTGGACACTTTCTTCAACACACATAGTTCTTTTATTGTAAACTCTATAGGCCTTACTATGTGATGAATATCCTAAGAATATTGCTTCATCACTCCTAGCATTAAATTTTCCAAGATTATCTTTCCCATTGTTATGAACAAAACATTTGCAACCAAATGTTCTGAAATGAGTAATATTGGGTTTCTTTCCAAAATAAAGCTCATAAGAATTTTTGTTAATGATAGGTCTCATCATGGCACGATTTATTATGTGACAAGCAGTATTAACAGCCTCTGCCTAAAAGTTCCTTAGAAGTTCACTAGCAATTAGCATGGTCCTAGCCATTTCTTCCAAAGTTCTATTTTTCCTTTCTACAACCCCATTTTGTTGTGGTGTCCTAGGGGCAGAAAAATTATGATCTAGGTCATGGTTTATGCTTAAGTCATCAAATTTATAATTTTCAAATTCTTTACCATGATCGGATCTAATATGCATTAATTTGTGACCACTCAAATTTTGAACTCTTTTAGCAAAGACAAGGAACTCATCATAAGTCTCATCCTTACTAGAGAGAAAAATAACCCAAGTATACCTAGAGTAGTCATCAACAATAACTAACACATACCTCTTTCCATAGGGCCACACAAATCCATATGAATTAATTCTAAAGGTTTTGTGGTGCTTACAACAGTTTTAGATTTGAAAGAGGATCTAATATGCTTTCCTTTGGCACATGCATCACAAACTTGATCAATATGAAATTTTATAGATGGTAATCCCAAAACAAGATCTTTTGATCGGAGTTTGTCAAGTAATGAAAAGCTAGCACGTCCTAGACGCTTATGCCATAAGAGTGGATCATCTTCAATAACACTAAGGTATGTCAAATTGTTTTTAGGAACAAGATCAAGATCCACAATATATGTGTTCCCTTTCCTTATTCCTTCCAAGATGACACTCTTAGAGTTAATGTTAATGATCAAGCATTTTTCACTATTAAATTTAACAACATTTCCCTTGTCACAAAATTGGGAAATACTCAACAGATTATGCTTTAAACCTTTAACTAAAAATACATTATCAATGGAATGTGATGGTGACTTACCAACCTTACCCATAGCAACTATGTTACCTTTCTTATTGTCACCAAAAGTCACACTTCCACCTTCATAGGTTGAGAGTGAGAGAAACTTAGATTTATCTCCTGTCATATGCTTAGAACAACCACTATCAAGATACCAAGTGTTGTTCCCCCTCACTCCAACCTGCAGAAATCAACTAGTTGTTAGTTGTAGGAACCCCTTGTTCCGTGGGTTCCTGTTCTTGACTAGCACTTGTTTTGGCAACCCATTTCTTGTTGCACAATTTCACATTTTTGCCAATCATTCTAGTTCTTAGTTGACATTGAGTTATGTAATGACCTATCTTACCACAGTACATGCATATTTTACCACTAGGTAGGTCAACATATTTCTTAGGCTTGTTTCTCTTCTTGTAGTTTTCAAAACCAAGTCCTTCTTTTCTTTTAGTCTGTGGTCTTTCAATCCACTTAGGAACAGCCATCACTTTGCCTCTGTTCCTTGCAACAACCAGTTCCTTCTTGAGATTACAGATTTGTTCCTTTAAAACATTTTTCTCTTTATTCAAAGTTTCGATCTCAGATCTGTAACCTTTCAAAGGAGTTGATCTAATATCAAAGGAACTTAGAACAGGGACAAATTCCTTTAAGTGTGAAATTTCTAAATTGATTAGATAATTTTCATTCTTCACACTCTCATATGATTCCTTAATTTTTAAATTTTTATCAAATAAATCAAAGAACCTAGTTTCAACATCCGTTCTCATTTTGATCTTAAGCCATTCTATATGTTCTTTATAAACTTTAACAGCTTGTTCAGTTTGCTCACGTTTTTCACTTTTATCTCTACATTCAAGAATTGCATCATAAAGAAGATCATAAATTTCAAGCCTAGTTTTGCCATCTAAGTCTGATTCAAGTCCATGTTGGCTTACCTCAAAATTTTCTTCATCTTCTTTTTCGTCAGTGTTTGCCATGAGGCATAGATTTGCAGTTTCTTCAGTTTGTTGTTCTTCTTCCTCTTCAGTCTCTGAATCTCCCCAAGCTGCTATCATAGCCTTTCGAACGTTCGCTTTAGAGAAAGGTGCTTTGGATTCCTTGTTCCTTTCAGCGAAGCGTTCCTTGTTCCTTTCTTTGGTCTTATCATTTTCCCAAAGTGGACATTCTTTGAAGAAGTATTCTGTACTACCACATTTATGACAAGCAGCTTTGTTAGAGAACCTTTTAGTTTTACCTTTGAAGTTCCCATTCTTCATGTTCCTATACATCTTTCGAAATTTTCGGACCATGAGTGTTGCTTCCTCTTCTTCTGAGTCAAAGTCATCTTCATCATCTGCTTTGAGGGCAATGGATTTTGATTTAGAGCTTTCACCATACTCAATATCAAGGTGAAGCTCATGAGTCATAAGTGATCCAGCAAGTTGTTTCAAGTTGAACTTAGTGAAGTCTTTTGTTTCTTGTAAAGCAGTGACCTTAGCCATCCATCTATCCTTAGGAAGACTCCTAAGAACTTTTCGAACGTGTTCTTCTGATGAAATAAACTTACCAAGAGAAGCTAACTCATTAATAATGTTAGTAAAACGAGTAAACATCTCTTGTATGCTTTCCTTTAGTCTTCATGGAGAACAATTCATATTGATTCATTAGTAAATCAATTTTAGATCTCTTGACTTCATTAGTTCCTTCATGGGTTACTTCTAGTAAGTCTCATATTTGCTTTGCGGATTTGCATCCCATGATCCTATTGTGTTCATGGGGTCCAAGTCCACAATGCAACAGTTTAACAGCCATTGCATTTACTTCCACTTTTTCGAAATCAGCTTTGTCATATTCAGGGAAGGGTTTAGGAATTACCTCATTTTTGTAATTAGTAGTTGTGACCTCAAAATCACCAACCTCAATGACTCTCCATACCTGGAAGTTTTCGGCCTTGATGAATATCTCCATTCTGTTCTTCCAGTAGGAATAAAACTTTCCATTGAACATGGGAGGCCTTTGCGTAGAGTAACCTTCCTCAAGTTTCTCGGTGGTATTCATTGTTCCTTGGATCTTTTTCTCAATAGGGTTTCCTATCTTTCGTGAGTTCTGGCTCTGATACCAATTGTTATTTCACTAGGAACAATACAAGAGGGGGGGTGAATTGTATGTGTAGAAATAAACGTAACTTTTTGCGGAATTTTAAACTTGAACAAAGAAACAAGCTAAAGGAACAGAAGGGATTTTTACGAGGAAAAACTTCTTGGGTCCAACAAGAAGAAACAACCTCGACCACTAGAGATTTTAAACTCAACTCTTTCACTAATTAGGCCAAACAACTTTGTTACAACCTAATTCTACTCACGGGCCACACCTTGAGTTTCTAAACTCAAGTTCCTGAACAACTGTTCCCTTAACAGTTGTTCCTCTCAACTTCACTTGAAGTTTTCTCACTTTAACTTGCTTTACTCAAAGCTTCTCTCTTACAGAACTTCACTCAAAGTCCCCTTACCCCAAAAACCAAAATACAATTGATCAAAATAAACTCAGTGGAATTAGAGTAAGAAGGCAAAGAACAAATGGCTTTTATGAGAGAATGAAGGCACTGACACTTTACTTAGTTAAACTCACTAATTTTACTTGGTCAGACACAAATTGGAACTTAATTAGACATTAGTATTTATAGTGGTAATAACTTAGAACGTGGGATTAAAACATGTGTTAGTGGTAAAATCATTATCCCATGATGTTCCTTATTCGGAGGAACACGTTCCTTAATCAACCCATGATCTCCATGATCACTGTTAAACGTGGGAGAGAATTATGTTACTGCTCCCTTAATTTTAGCAACCACTTAAAGCATTATTTCGAAAATCTGATTTAATTAAAAAGCATTTTAATTATTAAAACCAAAATATTATCTTTAAAATATTTTCCATAAAACCGAAAAGAATTTTTATTATCTTTATAAAAATAAAATCTTTTCCTTAAAAAGATTTTCCTTAAAATCATATTTTTCCTTAAATAAAACGGTTACCTAGAATCTTGGCATAATTTACTCAACTGACATAAATAAACCGTTGTAATGCTTCATCCTAAATCTAGTTCCTTTTAATAGTTAGTTCCTTTAACTTATTAGTTCAGCGCCAGAGCGTCTGTTCCTTACAAAGGAACACACGCTCATTCTCATTCTAAAATTGTCATAGTTCCTTACCATTCTTACTCGTTCCTTTACATTGGAACTAGAAACAAAAAGCCTCGCTTTAGTCTTCTTGCTCCAATGCTGCTCCAGTACCAAATTATGAAACATCTTCACTTAGTCTTCAAAATCCAAACTTGATTTCTTCCTTGACTTAGTATTCTCTTTGTTCCTTTCATTGATACCTTGAAATTCATTCACTTAAACAACTTGTTAGTCCAATACTTAGTTTGCATATTTGTTCCTTTGTCATCATCAAAACTAGGGTTCAACAAAGGTTAAATCAAGTCAGAGAGAGATCAATCAGTCTTACCACAAGCAATCAATCACGATACAATCATGCTATAAAGAATCATGAACGAGATGAATTTACGCTTAAGATTGTAGTAAAGATATCAACAAGGTTCTCAAATAGTGATAGCAATAGTCCCATAGATGCAACTAACATGACATGAGGTATAATGCGCTAATGCAACTAAGAAAGTAGTACAATTTTTTTGATTACACGTAAACTCCCACTCCTAATGAGTGGTATAAACCGTGCAACAACCTAAGAAAGCAATAAAAACTACACTAGAAAGCAATAAATGATATAATATCCCTCCCCAAGCTAGAATCTGCAGTGTCCCCTCTGCAAGAAAATTAAATTAGATAAGGAACTAAAACCAACCTAACGATCATCAATGCAAAAAGCCCCAATTTATAGGGTTCTTGCACGGTGGGTTGATTTTGTGGGAATGTGGAAGGTAATTGGGGTTGTGAAAGGACTTGGGTAGAGTAAGTAGTAGTGGTGGTTGAAGAGAATAAGGGGTGGTGGTTGAAGAGAATAAGGGGTGGCGGTTTACGTGGTGATGGTGGTGGTGGTTGTTGAGGTGGAGAGAGAGTAGAGGGTTGGGGTCAATTTGTTTGTGAGGGAAGAGAGAGAGGGTCGAGAGAATAGAGATAGGAAGGAGAGAGAGGGGCGCGAGTTTAAAAATAGAACTAACTTACCTCGAAAAGCGTGAGTCGCACTGCAGGCCGCGAGGCGTGGTGGCTCCCGCGAGTCGCGGTGAGCTCTCGACATTTGTCCACGAGCTAGGGCATTGTGCCGCGACTCGTCCTTTTGTCGATCTTCCTTCACCTTCTATTTTTCGTTTTTTTTAACCTATAAACACACCAAAAACAAAAGGAAGGACGTCAATGTAAATTAAATCACACAAAGAAGAAAAATCAAATAAAATGGAAAAGAGAGTAGGTGTAAACTCGGGTTGCCTTCCGAGAGGCGCTCGTTTAAAGTCAATGAGCTCGACTCCTTAAAGATCATTTGGCATTTGGTGGAAGAGATACCTCATCACCATTGAGACTCCATTGTGGAGAGTCAACATCTCTACTCTCCATAGGTGACTCATCTTCCCATTTGTCAACAACATCAACGTGATAACAAGTATCTCCCAAAGAAGGAGCATTAAGAGCTTTATTGAGTTCAAACTCCGCCTTGTCTTTACCCACATTGAGAGATAACTTACCGTGCTTCACATCAGTCAAAGCTCCAGCAGTAGCAAGACATGGTCTGCCTAGTATGATTGGAGTGTGCGTATCTTCTGGCATCTCCATAACAAAGAAATCACATGGGATAGTTAATTTGCCAACTTGGAGCGCTACATCCTCTAAAACTGTAATATCCCGAAACTAAAACATATTTAATTAAGAAATTATGAGGGCTAAATATTTGCTTAACAATAATTATTAACTAAACTAACATATTATGAGTTTTTGTATTTCAAAATTAATTTAATTTTTATTAGATTAAAGGAAGGAATATTACAAGCCTCCCCCGGCTCTCAAGAAAACTTAACTACGATATCAGGAAACGTCTACTGCTAACACCCACAATTCCTTTCTAATGATGTTTTATGATATTTCGCACTATGTTGTTGATGTATGGATTGTGGGATATGAAAGGTTTTATGAATATGATGATTTTCGATGTTATGAAATGACTTTGATGTTATGAAATTATGACTATGATTACGCTATGATTATGATTACGTTTTATGATTATGATTACGTTGATGTAATGTAATTACGATACGTAAAAGAAATGAAACATGATAAAGTGAAGTGAAAGATGGTTCTTGGCAGTATTCTTGGGCAACGAAAAAGTCAGCTATGTTGTGGCCGCCTTTCTATGGGCACCGAAAATATCACCTATGTTGTGGCCGCCTTTCTGTAAAAAAATATGGGCACCGAAAGTGTCACCTATGTTGTGGCCGCCTTTCTGTATGTTTTTGGGGAGACGTCCCTTATGTTATACTTGCCAAATTACCAATATGATTAAGTAATATGAAAAGATAATGATGAAGCTTATGATATGTTAATGAAATGGTTTTACTATTTCTCTACTCTCTAATTGCTAACAAATGAATTGAAATGTTTTACCATGTTAGAATAGTATGTTACTAAGCCTCGGCTCATGACGTTTTGTTTTCTGTTTTAGCAACTGATGATGATAACGGGATGGCGTTGCTATGACAAGTTGTTTAGTTTAAGCTTTCCTAAAACACTTATAATTATAATTTAAGTTGTGTCAAACTATGTCAGTTGCTAAGTTTCAACTTAAGTTTTTATTTATGGATAATTATGATGCTTTTAAGTTATAATATGTTTAATTCTATGATGAATTTATGTTTGCCTTGTGCTTTCCAATCGGAAAGTACGGCAGTAACGCACCGACTGTCTAGGTTCCACTGCTAATGACTCTCTAATTAACCGAATTATGATGATTAGAGGTCGGGGCGTTACAGGTTGGTATCCGAGCCAAGGTTTTAGTACCTTAAGTTTAACCTTCACGGTTTTACATAAATTACTAGTTAATAAGATGAAGTAAATTAGTAAAACCAAACCAAAGGTCTAGTTAATAGTTTAAGTATAGAAATGATCATGAATTAAGATATTAACTTTTAAGGTAATATTAAAATACGATTAAGTAAGTCTTAAGTTGTCTTAAATATGAACGAGTCTGAGCGATAAGATCGGTGAAGGGAATGTTTTACTATTTTTATGTTATGAATATGTTATTTATGAATATGTCATATGAACCATGAGATGTTTGATGATGCCAGAAAACGGCAACGAGTGAAAGTGAGCCTACGAATGGAGGAAATGGAACCAGCGAGTCAAATGTTACACTAGAAGAAATGAGGGCAAGGGTTGATGCTCTACGAAGTGATCCTGTCTTTGTAGATACGCCTGGAATTTAAATGGAAACGGAAATGGAAACGCAAAACAGATGGATTTTATGAGAATGATGATGGAACTTATGCAAGGAAATCGGCAAAGGACCAAAACAGAGCCAGAAGAGTGCTCGAATATGTTTAAAAGGTTATCTGCTCACAGGCCGCCCAACTATGATGGAAAGCCGGATCCTACTGAATTTGAAGAATGAATAAACATCATGGAAAAACTCTTTGATGCCACCCAGTGCCCGGATAAGTGGAAAGTAAACTTTGCAGTGTTTTACCTAAAAGGGCAAGCTGATCTTTGGTGGAAGACCGCCAAGGAAATGCAAAATCAACCTGGGTTTGGATGGGATGTCCTGAAGGAGGCTATGAGGAATCAATTCTACTCTCAATCTCTACAACTCCAGATGGAATCTGAATTCATCCATCTGAGGCAAAGGAATATGACTGTACTGGAATATGCTGTGAAATTCAATGAGTTAGCTCGGTTTGCTCCTGATCTTGTGACTACAGACCGTCAAAGAATGAATCGCTTTGAAGGAGGTCTGAGTTTGGATCTCCAGGAAAGGCTTGCTGCACATATGAGTAAGTCTTATCAAGAGCTATATGATCGGGCTATAAATGTTGAAAGAAAAGTGAAACTGAGAAAGGACGTTTATGAGTGGAAAAAGAAAAGGGAAAGCTCAAGAAGCTTCAACAAACAATGTTTTCAAGAAGAAAAACACTGGATTCTCAAGAAACAACAATGGACAAAGGCAAGTTCCTCACTGCAACAGGTGCAACAGATCGGGTCATTTAGTCAGGGAATGTCGAAGAGGAACCGATCAGTGCTATTGGTGTGGTAAGATGGGCCATATAATGAAGGACTGCTCTACTCCTGATTGGAAGAACGAAAATGCTAATAACCGTGGGCCAGTGCAAAGGAACAACCCTCAGAACTCTTGTTATGGTGGAAATGCAAGTAACAACGCCAACAAAAACCCTCTACGTGGACCTCCACAAGCAGGACGAGTGTTCATGATACAGAGAGAAGAAGCTGAGGCTGATAACACCGTTGTTACTGGTACTTTTCCTGTCAACTCAATACCTGCTCATGTTCTTTTTTATTCCGGAGCTTCTCATTCATTTGTTTCTACCTCATTTGCTAAAAGTTTGAAAGTAGAACCATGCCATGAATTCTTTAACTTGAATGTTGCCCTACCAAATGGTCAATCCCTATCATGCAATGTCCTATATAGGAACTGTTCTATCCTTATAGGAACCTGTGAATTTCTTGTGAACTTAGTTCAGTTTGAGTTGACTGACTTTGATGTAATTTTGGGAATGGATTGGTTATCCAAATACAAGGCTGACATAAATTGCCTCAAACATGAGATAACACTTAGAACACCAAATGGATGTAAGGTTTCTTATCAAAGAAGAAAGGTCAGACCTAAGACTATCTCAACCTCAAAAGCCTTCAAGTTACTTGGGAAAGGTTGCCATGGATACCTTTGCAATGTACAAGACCTAAGCACACCTGAACCTTCTCTAAGTGACATCCCTATAGTATGTGAATATCCTGATGTATTCCCGGAAGAGATACCTGGCATGCCTCCACAAAGGGAGATATACTTTAGTATTGAACTTATTCCAGGATCTGCTCCCATATCTAAAGCACCATACAGAATGGCACCAGCTGAGTTGCAAGAATTAAAGAAACAACTTGATGAATTACTCGAGAAAGGGTATATTAGACCAAGTATGTCACCATGGGGTGCACCAGTGTTATTTGTGAAGAAGAAAGATGGAAGTTTGAGATTATGCATTGACTATCGGGAATTGAACAAGATCACCATCAAAAATAAATATCCATTGCTCTGTATTGATGACCTTTTTGATCAACTAAGAGGTGCAAGTACCTTCTCTAAGATTGATCTGAGATCTGCATACCATCAACTTCGTATTAAACCTGAAGATATATCAAAAACTGCTTTCAGGACCCGATATTGTCATTATGAATTTACAGTGATGCCATTTGGGTTAACTAATGTCCCTGCAGTTTTCATGGATTTGATAAACCGAGTATTCAAACCATACCTTGACAAGTTCGTAGTTGTGTTTATTGATGACATCTTGATATATTCAAGATATTCAAGTGAACATGAAGAATACTTGAGAATGGTGCTAGAACTCTTAAGAGAAAAGAAATTATATGCAAAGTTGAAGAAATGCGAGTTCTGGTTAAAAGAAGTTGCCTTCCTAGGGCACATTATTTCTGAAAATGGAGTCTCTATTGATCCACAAAAGATAAAAGCTATAATGTAGTGGCCTAGACCCACCAATGTCACAGAAGTTTGGAGTTTTATGGGTTTAGTTGGTTGCTATCGGAGATTTGTTCAAGATTTCTCAAAAATAGCTCTACCCATAACCCGATTGGTGAAGAAGTCTGTCAAATTTGAATGGAATGATGAATGTGAATCAACTTTTAAGGAGTTAAAGAAACGTCTTACATCTGCCCCTGTTCTTACACTCCCTTCTGATAAAGATGAATTTGTTGTGTACAGTGATGCATCTAAACATGGATTGGCATGTGTTTTGATGCAAAATGAGAAAGTCATAGCTTATGCTTCCCGACAACTCAAACCCCATGAGCATAATTACCCAACTCATGATCTTGAACTAGCCGCAGTTGTGTTTGCTCTCAAGATATGGAGAAACTATCTTTATGGTGTTCCGTGCAAGATCTTTACTGATCACAGAAGTCTCAAATATATATTCACACAAAAAGAGTTGAACTTGAGACAACGTAGATGGCTGAAACTCTTGAAAGATTATGATCTTGACATCCAATACCACCCTGGCAAAGCCAATGCTGTTGCTGATGCTTTAAGCCAAAAATCCTACCTAAACACAACCTTAACTCTACCAAAAGCAATCGATGATGATCTAGGGGGGGTGGAAGTGGAAATCATTCAACGTGCAGGAAGTGCATGTTTGAATGCAATGGAGTTGAGGCCGACATGGTTAGAAGAAATAAAGGATGCATAAATGGGAGACTTAGAGTTGGAAAAGATAAAGTATGATGTAAAAAAGGGAAAATCACCAGGATTTGTAATCCAAGATGACGACACATTAAGATTTCAAGGGAGAATTTGTGTCCCTAATGATGAAGCATTAAAGAAGAAAATTCTAGAAGAAGCTCACAACAGTCTTTTCTCTGTTCACCCTGGTGGAAATAAGTTATACAAGGATTTGAAACAAACATTTTGGTGGAGTAATATGAAGCAAGAAGTTGCAGAATTTGTAGCAAGATGTTTGACTTGTCAAAGGATAAAGATTAAACATCAAAGGTCTGCTGGATTACTAAAACCATTAGATGTACCAACATGGAAATGTGACTCGATTTCGATGGATTTCATTATGGGATTACCACCATCATCTCGGGGCATGAACTCAATTTGGGTTATCGTTGATAGATTGACTAAGTCTGCACATTTCTTAGCTATCAGAAACAATTAGAGTCTGGATAAGCAAGCAGAGTTGTATGTAAGCACAATTGTCAGATTGCATGGAGTGCCAAGTTCTATTATATCAGATCGCAACTCAAGATTCCAAGCAAAGTTTTGGAAAGAGTTGCAAAAGGCTCTTGGCACGAGGCTGGATTTTAGCACTGCTTTTCATCCAGTAAGTGATGGTCAAACAGAACGAACAATTCAGACCCTTGAAGATATGTTAAGAGCATGTATATTGGATTTTCAAGGAAGTTGGGAGAAATATCTACCATTGGTTGAATTTTCGTACAACAACAGCTATCATGCTAGTATCAAAATGGCACCATATGAAGCACTCTATGGTAGAAGGTGTAGAACACCTCTCTGCTGGAGTGATATTGATGAAGCTCGAATGATTGGACCTCAATTGATACAAGAGACAACAGAAAAAGTACAAGCTAGAATCAAAGCTGCACAAGATAGACAAAAGAATTATGCTGATCGTAGAAGGAGACCACTAGAATTCATGGTAGGAGATCATGTTTTCTTGAAAGTTTCACCTACTAAAGGTGTTATGAGATTTGGTCAAACAGGCTAGCTAAGTCCAAGGTACATTAGTCCATATGAGATTCTCGAACGAGTTAACGACGTTGCTTATCGATTAGCACTACCGACATACCTGGATAAGGTGCACAATGTTTTCCATGTGTCGATGTTAAGGAAGTATATACCTGATCCTAGCCATGTTATCAGACACGAGCCCCTACAACTAAGAAATGATTTGACATATGAAGATAAACCAATTGAGATTCTCGATCGTAGGGAAAAGCAACTTAGAAACAAAGTAATTCCTATGGTTAAGATTTTATGGGCTAACCATTCGTCCTCCGAAGCAACATGATAAGTTGAGGATTAAATGAAATCAAAATACCCTCACCTATTTGCTTGACTGACCTTGTTGCAATTATGCAAAGTGATGTATGTGTTCTATGTAATGATACGTATATGCGAATATGTGATTCTGAAATATTATGAATGAAATGCATGACGTTCTGCCTGATTACGTTTATGAAGTTTCGAGGACGAAACTTTTTCTAAGGGGGTGAGGATGTAATATCCCGAAACTAAAACATATTTAATTAAGTAATTATGAGGGCTAAATATTTGCTTAATAATAATTATTAACTAAACTAACATATTACGAGTTTTTGTATTGCAAAATTAATTTAATTTTTATTAGATTAAAGGAAGGAATATTACAAGCCTCCCCCAGCTCTCAAGAAAACTTAACTACGATATCAGGTAACGTCTACTGCTAACACCCACAATTCCTTTTTTATGATGTTTTATGATATTTTGCACTATGTTGTTGATGTATGGATTGTGGGATGAATATGATGATTTTCAATGTTATGAAATGACTTTGATGTTATGAAATTATGACTATGATTACGCTATGATTATGATTACGTTTTATGATTATGATTACGATGATGTAATGTAATTATGATACGTAAAAGAAACGAAACATGATAAAGTGAAGTGAAAGATGGTTCTTGGCAGTATTCTTGGGCAACGAAAGTGTCACCTATGTTGTGGCCGCCTTTCTGTGGGCACCGAAAATGTCACCTATATGTTGTGGCCGTCTTTCTGTAAAAAAAATGTGGGCACCGAAAGTGTCACCTATGTTGTGGCCGCCTTTCTGTATGTTTTTGGGGAGACGCCCCTTATGTTATACTTGCCAAGTTACCAATATGATTAAGTAAGATGAAAAGATAATGATGAAGCTTATGATATGTTTATCAAATGATTTGATATGTTTATGAAATGGTTTTACTATTTCTCTCCTATCTGATTGCTAACAAAATGAATTGAAATGTTTTACCATGTTAGAGTAGTATGTTACTGAGCCTCGGCTCATGACGTTTTTTTTTTTGTTTTAGGTACTGATGATGATAACGGGATGGCGTAACTGTGAGGAGTTGTTTAGTTTAAGCTTTCCTAAAACACTTATAATTATAGTTTAAGTTGTGTCAAACTATGTCAGTTGCTAAGTTTCAACTTAAGTTTTTATTTATGGATAATTATGATGCTTTTAAGTTATAATATGTTTAAGTCTATGATGAATTTATGTTTGCCTTGTGCTTTCTAATCGGAAAGTACGGCAGTAACGCACCGATCGTCTAGGTTCCGCTGCTAATGACTCTATAATTAACCGAATAATGATGATTAGAGGTCGGAGAGTTACAAAAACACCCAAAGGATATCTTATAGACCTGTCTGCTAGTTGTATAGAGACACGAGTAGGGCTAAGATCACCAAAATTACACTTTTTGAAGATTACATTAAACATGAGACTTACACTGGCTCCAAGATCACAAAGTGCTCTTTGAATAGTTACATCCCCAATGGAACATGGAATGGTAAACCTTCCGGGATCACTTAGCTTTGGAGGGAGCGTGTTAAGGAGGATGGCACTACACTCCTTGGAGAGCTCCACTGTAGTAGCTTCACAAATCTTCTTCTTTTTAGACAAGAGTTGCTTCAAGGACTTAGCATACGCAGGGATTTCAGAAATGGCCTCAAGAGACGGGATTTTAAGATGAACATATTTCAATAACTCAAGAAACTTCCCATACTTCTTCTTTATTCGAGCCTTTGCCAACCGATGAGGAAAAGCAGCTGGCTCTACATAAACTCTAGGAGGCTTGGATGGTGCTTTCTCAACCCCTTCAGCAAGGTCATATTTATCGACCGCATTACCAACGTTCTTAGAAATATCTCCTACCACCTTCGATGATGTGACAATAAGCTTCATTGGTTCCTCTAAAGTATTTCCACACCTCAAAGTGATTGCACTTACATTTTGGTGATTCTTAGGATTCGGCTATGGCTGCCCTGGAAATTGGGGTGGTACCTTCTGAAGTTGGGTTACCTATTGAGTCACATGAGACATCTGTTGGGCTAGCTGTGCAATTTGGGTGTCAACTATCTTGTTGTGAGCATCGATTCTATCAAAATTCTTATTAGTTTCCTCAGAAATTACCAAGAGTCTTTTTAGCAAGGAATCGGTATATGATTTTTGAGGAGGTTCTTGAGAGGGTTGACCTTGTTATCTCGGCTGAAATCCAGGGGGCTGGAATTTTGTGGTGCTTGAGGGTGGTTGTTGCTCCAAGAGAAGTTCTCATGATTCCTCCAACCTGGATTGAAGGTGTTCGAGTAAGGATCATTTCTAGGTCTAACATCACCATACACAGCGTTGGATTGCTCTTCTTCCACAATACTCATATCCGTAGACGTGGAATTGGCATTATTCCCTTGGAAAGCATTCATCTCGGCATTAGCACCAACTGATATACTCTTGATCTGTTGGGATAAAGCATCAACCTTACTCGAGAGTGAAGTTATTGCATCGACCTCATACTTACTGCCCTTCTTAGATGTAGACTGTTCACTAGACCAATGGTAACTGTTAGCAGCCATCTCCTCAAGCAAGGCCTTGGCTTCAATAGCTGTCTTACCCATGAGAGCACCTCCGGCTGCAACATCAATAGAAATTCGAACCTCATGAGCTAACCCATTATAGAATGTCTGGATAAGGAGCCATGTCGGGATCTCATGATGAGGACACTGCCTTTGTAGATCCTTGTACCTTTCCTAAGCTTCGTAGAGTGATTCACCATCTAACTAAGTGAAGGATGTGATTGCATTGCTCAGCTTGGCCGTATTCCCAAGAGAAAAGTACTTCTGACAGAAAGCAATGGCAAATTCATTCCAACTTGTGAACTTGTTCGCCTCATGACTCTTTAGCCATTCTTTTGTTCTGTCCCGCAAGAAGTAAGGGAACAAACGGAGGCGAAGAGCTTCACCGGAGGCCCCATTAATCTTCACAGTATCACACTTCTCAAGAAAAGAATTGATATGTTCATTTGAATTCTCCATAGGACTGCCACTAAACTGATCTTATTGAATGAAGTGGATCAGTTGGATTTTGATCTTAAAGTTTTTGGCCTCTACAGCAGGCATAGCAATACTAGATGTAGATGTGACATCCGGCATATTATATTCTCGAAGAGGACGAGCCATTGGTTTTCTCCGAATATTTTCCTACTCCCTTCTTCTTCTCTCAGCGTTAAGTCTCCTAGCCGTGGCTTCTATCTCGGGATCAAAGACCTAGTTATCTACAGATCTCAATCGCTTGCGCATTCGGAAACAACAACTAGTGAAGAAATTAGCAAGAAACAAAGTAACAGGTGTAGTCTCCAATCCGTTACCTCCCCGGCAACGGCACCAACAACTTGTTAGGGTTTTATTTTAATACTGCAAGTGAACGGTGTCGTAGCACATACGGGTCGAACTCGGGGAGGTGCAAGATTAAACTCTAGTTGATTCTAGACTATGAAATAGCTACACAATCCAAATATCAAGAGAAATCTATGTGACTAATAGCTAAACTAATAACAAAATATGACAACTCAATGAATATGATAATTAAAACACTAAGATTAAGCATCACCACTAATATAAATTGACCAAAATATAACTCACATCCCAGTTATTCAATTATAGCTTAGGCAAAATTGACATTCCCTTATGACTCAGCAATAAAGTACAACTGCGAACCGAAACTCAATCCTCAGTCATTCCTAAATACCTAGAAACTTTCGTGATAGCAAAAAGCCCAACTAACATGTATGTCTCCTATTTTCATGGCTTACACACATAATTAGAAGCATTAAGAACCAATGTCAAATAATTCCCAATTCTAGTTCTCACCTATTTTCATGGGAGAGTCCAAATCAATGACAAGATTATCTAATCCAGACCCAACTTTCGTTGATGAATTCAATTAATAAAATAACATTTTAGCAACAAACAAATATTCCTAATTTCAACTCCAACTTTCGTTGATAATATAAACCTAGGGCTAAATCAAGATGCAAAATTAACAATAAGAACAATCTTATCAACCCCTAAACATATAACTCGATAACATGGGAATTAGAGAAAAATCATATGATCAATCCATACTAGGGCTCAACTCAATCCTAGATAAAAAGACTACTTAGTAATCATGGCAATAAAAACAACAAACTTAATTGAAAACATAATTAAAATATACTCCCTCTGTCCCAGAATACTCTTTACACTTTCCTTTTTCATCTGTCCCAGAATACTCTTTACACTTCTATTTTTGAATATGACCCACTATTATTTTAATCATTCTACCTTTTAACCATTGGCCCACACTCTCTCTCCTCCAAATAAAATAATATCACTCTTACTACCTACCAATTCTAACCATTGGCCCACACTCTCTCTCCACCAAATAAAATAATACTACTTTTACTACCTACTAACACCTATCACATCTACTTTTTCAATAAAATAACAATTGATAACCAAACAACAACTTATTATCTAAAACTACGTGCCCTGATAAGTGTCAAGAGTATTTTGGGACGGAGGGAGTAATAAAGAGAAGGAAAGAATAAAACTTGATACGCAATGCTTAAATAAAAGATGAATCCGGAATCTTGATCAAAGGAACAATCTTGAATCTCCAAATAGCAATAGAAAATAAACTAGGGCAAATATGGAAAAACTAAAGAGAAAACCTAGAAACAAATGTAACGTGTAACTTGATAATGAATAACATATCCTAACCTAATTAGAAATCCTCTAATATAAAATTGTATCTCCTAATACTAGTAAGAAACTAAGTACAAGGTAAGGAAAGTCAAATAAATCATTAAAGGGTCAAAAATAACAAATCCGCACGCGCATAGGAAGCCTTAGCAAAACAGGGCCAACCTGCGAAGCCCATATCTCCCAGAATATAACTTGTCTTGGATCGTGCAACCTATCATTGGAAAGCTCTTCAAGTCTACTTTTCAATGCCGCTGCAATCATCAAATTATCATAATCAAGTTAAAAGTTATGGATAAAAGAGTAACCATGACTCAATTTCCATAAGTCTTTGAATGAGTTTCAACTCCAATTTAGCTCCAAGTTACGCTCAAAGATATCCAAAACAATCCTTATCAACGTAGCTTCCTTCCAATTGCTTATAGATACTCAAGCTTGTCCAATAATACTCCAATTATGTTATCAATACCTTAAATTCATCAAAGAATACAAAAAACACATGAAAGGAGTAATATTCGCAAATTAAGTAATAGTATGCAATTATGAATTACAATGCACCTAAATGCTCCTAAAATGCAACCTAAATGCACCTAAAAACTATATAAAAATATTATACATCAAGTTGCTGATAGTTCAATCGTTAATCAACATCATTTGGATACGAATTCTGGTAATGTGTATTACACTAAGTGGAACTTCAAGTCTTTGTAACACTTTTATTTATGCACGAGGTTGTTTTCTTATGATGTTGTTTGTGCAATAAATCATTTTAAATACACTAATGGGGGAGGATTGTTGGAGATTTAGGCCATTTGTATGGATAGATTCATGTTGCATGGTTAAGGTGTAATGACTTCAACGACGTAGAATATAGAGTATGTTGTAATGGAGCGTTTGCTTAAGGCTAGAGCGCTCGGTCCGGGTTTTCGGTATCTACGAAACAAGGAAATAGAGTTCCTGCCAACATGGAGTGTGAGCTCCACTTGGGCAGAGCTCCGGCTTGCGTGAAGCGTGATGTTTTCATGTTGCGTTTATGCATTGTTTCGTCGATGTAGCTACTCTTTTCTGGGCTGATTTACAGCATATATGAGACTTCTCATATGATGGAGGATATGACAAAAACTCCTTACATTCGATGCACAACAAGATTAAAAGGAATAAAAAAGATCAATTGTTCATTGTTGTCATCTTTAAGACCCTTGATTCAAGGTGATTTGCCTAACACATTACCCTCACACTAAGGACCTAAAATACAACTGATAGGCGTGTCGCACACCTAACAAAAATAAATAACCTAACTAACCTCCTAACTATGTAGTAGGGTAAGTCAGGGTCGATTCCACAGAGAGAAGGTTATTCTATGATTAACCCTTAAATAATGGTAAGATTAAAGGAGATTAATGTCAATAATAGTCGAATAAACTATCCTAATCAACATACAAATTAAAGACTTTAGAGTTAAGTATACCTACTAGCATGAATTAATACAATAATAATTCCTGCCCCAAACTAGTCAATTAAATATTCACAAGGAAAAGTACACCTATAAAGGGCATGTTCGGCGATAGCTTTTCAACTAGCTTTTAGTGTTTGACTAAGTCAAAACACTAATTATGTGTTTGGCATGCTACAGGTTGGAGTAGTGGTTAGTGTCTCAAGTAGCTTTTTGTTAGCTGTTCACAAACGTTACAAACTATGACGTTCAAAGTCCCAAAGGAGCGTTCCAAATTTTTTGCTTATTTTTTCAGACAAAAAAATACCAAAAATCAGAGAAGACTCTTGGCTCATCTTCTACCTCCATAGAAGCTGCAACTTTCTTCTCAAACCTTGAATAGTATCTTAAAAATTCCCACTTCTTATGAATAAATTTGGGATTAACCAATAAATCGCATAAAAAATTACCAAAATATACTCAAATTTTTGCAAGAATACCTCCGGTGCTACTTGCTTCTTTGAAAGATCCATCCCAAAAACACCATCATCTTCGGAATCTTATTGAAGGAAAAGTGTGAAGCCTAGAAAGATCAACCCCAAAAGAAGATGTTTGGGGCAAAAAGAATGAAAAAGAAAAAGCAGAGAACAAAAAAAACGAAGAAAAGGATTTGAAGTGTTTCAGAGTTAAACGAAGGAAAGATAAGATCTGAACTTAGAGGAGAGAGAATTAAGAGAGTTGTATCTTTACGCATTAAATCACTTATACTCCCTCCGTTTCTTTTTAATCTACACACTTTCCTTTTTGGTCTGTTTCTTTTTAATCTACACACTGTTACTTTTTCTATTTTTGGTAACATACTGTCACATCTACTTTCTCCTCTTTTTCCACCCATATAATCCACTCTTTAATATTTTAACCCACCTTTTAGTTTCTCTCTCCACCTTTTCAGTTTCTCTCTCATACTTTTGCACTTTCTCCTTGGTTCTCCCCAAAGTGAAGTGAGTAAATTAAAAAGAAACGGAGGGAGTACTATACTATGTCATATAAATGTGAGATGAAATACAAGGACATCTCTATTTTCTAGAGAGTTCCAAGTATAGTTGTATAGTAAAACAAAATAATGCATTGTGTTTATAATATTGACATTTAACTTAACAATAAAATAATTAATCATATTATTGAAAATTATTATTATAACTAAACCATATGTCTTTTTTTATCTTATATAATCTCAGCAGCTACTTTTACCGAACACTTCTATTTTAAACAGCTACTTTCAAAAGTTAACAGCTACTCGCCAACAACTAGCAGCTACTCGAACAACTAACAACTACTCCAACAGCTAACAGCTTCACCAATAGCTACTTTTGCCGAACAGGCCTAAAATACCATAAACCTCTCCAAAGTCCAAAGTATCTATAACTTCCCTAATATGCAATTAAGCCGGTTCCCGTGGAATCATGCAATTTAATGACATTAAACACGACTCTTTAACTTCCTAATAATCCATTCTACCTACTCCTGTGGAGAATACTCAAATCCATCAAAACCCAACTCCCGTTGTGATCAAGACAAAAAATTATAACTACTAATTATCCCTAATCTAATACTGGAAATTGCAAAATCAATTAAGCAAGAACAAATAAACAACTAATTTGAGAATTTAAAGAAACAAATAACATATTAATCATGGCTAGGGTTTGCTTAACCCTAAACTAGAGAACTACTCACATAATAATAGAACAAACAAAATAAATCAAGAAAGAAGACATGATTAACCAAAAAAAAGAGAATAGAGAAGAATAGGAAATAAAATACTTGGATTATTGAATTATGATCTAGAGTGTGTAGCTTGAATCAATACTTGAAAAAAAAAAAAGAATCTCTCAAAAAAAAACTTAACATACGTCTACAATATAAGAAGAAGAGAAAGCGTCTCCACAAGAAGTGATTCCTAATACATATAAGACTACGTAACCTTATATGACTAGGAAAGTAAGTTACAAGATAAGGAAAGTCGAATAATCATTAAATGAGCGGATCTAGTGATCCGCACATATGATAGTATATTCTAGCGAAAACAGTGCGAACTTCCTCCTTGAGTAGAAGTCTCCTCTGGGCGTGCCACCTATCGTTACAAAACTCTTTAAGTCTAGTTCCAATTCCACTAAAATTATTTAATTCTCATAATCACATCAAAAGCTATGGTTAGAAGAGTTGACGTGACTCCTTTTCCACATTTCTTATGACGATTTTCCGCTTTGTTTTCGCTCGAACTCGTACTATAAGATATCCATAAAAATCCTTATGCAATATAACTTCCTTTCAAATGCTCCCAATTCTCAAGACTAGCTAATTATACTCCAAATATGTTCTCAATACCTAAATTGTATAAAAATACGAAAACATACCAAATAGGAGTAGAATAACATAACTTAATAATATTTAATTATTATATAAGAGAAGGGGGAAGCTATGGTGTCCCCCCTATAAATTTACTTAACTTCCCATTAGTAAATCAACTACTACCAAAAAAAGGGAAAAACCAAAGTCAAAATCAAATATTGCATTAAAAAACTAACTTAAATGTGGAAGACAATCAAGTTATAATTGAGAAACCAAAAAAAGAAGGGATATTATCTCATATGACCCTGACATATAGGCTATTTTCCCAAATAACCCCGACATTTTCATCCCTATATTGGATAACCCTAAACTTATATTTTGTCATTAAATTTGATGAAATGTTGGATGGCGTTACCTCTGTGACATTTATAATTAAAAATCTATTATTTTTAAAAGAAAAAAAAATCATTTATGTTCTTCATCCTTCATGTCTCTTGTTCTTCACCCCTATCATATGTTCATCCTCTCTCTCCTCTACCTCCTACCACCCC
The DNA here is from genome assembly GCA_947648045.1 of Beta corolliflora. NCBI lineage: Eukaryota > Viridiplantae > Streptophyta > Magnoliopsida > Caryophyllales > Amaranthaceae > Beta > Beta corolliflora. The sequence goes on from CANSZD010002106.1 coordinate 268,370, forward strand.
TAGATTTGTTCTGTTCTCCTCCATCCACCTGATTGATTCGCTACTCTCTCTCCTTAACTTATTTTATAGAAACCGTCTTATCCTTAACTTTTGTAAAGTCTCCATCATCTTCAACAATCTTCTAACCCACAAAAATTCCAGAATCTATCTGAGAAGCAATGACTAATTCGTCCACCAAATCTCGCAAGGTTCTTATTCTTCTTTGCTCTCTCTTCAATTTTACCTTTTTCATGCCCTAATTTCACTTTTCCAGTAATTTTTTTATCTTGTTAAATTCTTAGGATTTAAGCAAGATCGCACAAAGTCGACTCCAGAAAGAACTTGTAGAGTGGCAACTTAAACCTCCTGCTAGTTTTAAACACAAGGTCACCGATAATCTTCAAAGATATTTTTTAATTTATTTACACCAATTTTTCTGGGCTTTTCTGTAATTTTTTTGTGTTACAAAATTTATTTTGGTTTTTTTACAAAAATAATACTGACATGGGTTTCTTTTATTTTTTTGTTAAATTCAGATGGGTAATTGAGGTAGTTGGAGCGTCTGGAACTTTGTATGCAAATGAAACTTATCCGCTTCAGGTTGATTTTCCTGAGCATGACCCTATATATGGAAGCACCCCATTTTCAAATTACAATTATCTCCAAAGAAACGAAAGGACAACTTACAGAAGGAAAGAAGGAGACAGATGCCCCATTTACAGGAATCTCCAGAAAAGTGGGACCACTATAATGGGAGTTTAATTCATAAGATATTGATAAAAATGCTCAAAAAAAGGGCGCTGAAAATGAGAGGTAGAGTGATAGAAACGATGAAGTGAAGGGGAAGAAGATGAATTTCTAGTTGAAGTTACGAGGAGAGACAAAGCTCGAAACTTGGAAGAGGAAGAGGAGAGATAAAATCAGGGGGGTGGTGGAGGACGTGGAGAACAGAGACAGGAAATCAAGGGTGGTGCAGAAGAGAGAGAGGGGGAAGCAGGTGGATGGAGGAGGAGAGAGAAAATCAGGTGGTGGTGGAGGAGGTGGAGGAGAGAGAGAGGATCAAGACATGATAGGGGGTGAAGAACAAGAAAGAAGGGGATGAAGAACTCATCTGATTTAAAAAAAAAAACAAATAGGTTTTTAATTATAAATGCAAAAGAGTTAACGCCATCCAACATTCCGTCAAGTTTAATGACAAAATACATGTTTAGAGTTATCCGACATAGGGGTGAAAATGTCGGGGTTATTTGGGAAAATGACTTATAGGTCAGGGTCATCTGAGATAATATCCCAAAAAAGAAACATTGATTATAAGATTTAGTACCTTTATGCTGAAAAATGTGAAAAGGAATATCACATCAACCAAATATCTTATCAATCAATTGACAAACACAATCAAGTATTACATGATACATCAAAACGGAAAATTCAATCAATTAACAAAGTGAAATGATTTATTTAACACAAAAGACTATGTTAATACAACATAAGAAATCCTAAATAAATTCACTTAACATTCTTTTATCATTCATCAAGTTTTATTTTAAAAACCTAAAAGAAAGAATAAGTAACAAAAATTAATAAAAGAAGGGTTAAGTGATGGAGGCTTAACCTACTAAATTTTCTTTCAAAAAAAATAACCTACTAAATTTAGCCAAAAAATATCTAATGTTTAAAATTTACCCCCTGTTTTTACCCAAAAAGGCTAGAATTTATGTTTGAAAAAATTAGGCACGCATCACGTGCATAATTTGCTAATGCAATATGGACCTAAATATGAATTTAAATGCCTCAAATGCAACCTCAATACACCTATTAACTATATAAATATGACACATCAACAACTTACTCAAATCCCTTACCTCCTAATGAGAATCAAACCCACAACATATAGAAGGTATATGGAAGGGCTAACCACCGCTCATTTCCTATTTCTCAAGCTAAATTAATTTCTAGTGGTCAGTCATTTAGTTTGGGTCAAATTTGGCCCTATTTGAAGTCAATCACCAGATGGGTTCAATTTCGCTGGGCCTAATTTTTAGTTATCCATACAATCCTAGTTTATAAAATAAAAATAGCTCGTCATGTAAACTTTAACGCATCTTCGCGCAGGTTTAGTAATAGAAGGTATATTATGATTTGTGAATTTATGGAGAACAGAAAATCAAGTAGAAGTAGCATATATATTTACTTTCTCAAGTCTATGGAGTAAAAAACTAAAAAGGAGGTATTTTGAAATACCTCTTCTTCTCTTCTCTCTCTTCTTCTCTTCCCTGTTTTTACCCAAAAAGGCTAGAATTTATGTTTGAAAAAATTAGGCACGCATCACGTGCATAATTTGCTAATGCAATATGGACCTAAATATGAATTTAAATGCCTCAAATGCAACCTCAATACACCTATTAACTATATAAATATGACACATCAACAACTTACTCAAATCCCTTACCTCCTAATGAGAATCAAACCCACAACATATAGAAGGTATATGGAAGGGCTAACCACCGCTCATTTCCTATTTCTCAAGCTAAATTAATTTCTAGTGGTCAGTCATTTAGTTTGGGTCAAATTTGGCCCTATTTGAAGTCAATCACCAGATGGGTTCAATTTCACGCCTAATTTTTAGTTATCCATACAATCCTAGTTTATAAAATAAAAATAGCTCGTCATGTAAACTTTAACGCATCTTCGCGCAGGTTTAGTAATAGAAGGTATATTATGATTTGTGAATTTATGGAGAACAGAAAATCAAGTAGAAGTAGCATATATATTTACTTTCTCAAGTCTATGGAGTAAAAAACTAAAAAGGAGGTATTTTGAAATACCTCTTCTTCTCTTCTCTCTCTTCTTCTCTTCTCTCTCCTACCAACCCTTGAACCCTTGTCCTCTAGCAACCAAGTGAATGGCTTACGCCAACGAGGCACAAGGAGGATCGGTATCTTTTTGTAACAATTAAACATTTTATCTACTGAACGCATTGAGTGGTAGACATAAACCAACGATGTAAGAAATTTTTTAAGAAGTTTTTGCTTTGTTAATTGTAACTCTTTCATTTTAATCTCTTCAATTGCAGCCTTAGATAAACCAAACACTCTTAAGTTGCAGCCCAAATAGCATGAAGATAGGTTGGACTTGGGCTGCAACTTGAAAGTGTGTTTATTTGAGGCTGAAATTAAATAGATTGAGATGCAAGGGTTGCAATTAACAAAGTGGTCACTATAAAGGGCTGTATTTAGCAAAAAAAAAAATCATATTTTCAATGATATTACTTTTTGTGGTTATTTAATATGATTGGAGGCATCTCATTTATAATTTTCTTTTTAATGCTGAGTCGGAATAGGAGCCTGTTAGGTGTCATCTAATTTTCTAATATTAATATGGCGTCACATACGCTATATAGTATGGCGTTTGTCCTTTTAATGTCCAAAAAATTGCGGTTGGAGGAATGGTGTCATCGCTGATAGGAGCCTGTTAGGTGTCATCTAATTTTCTAATATTAATATGGCGTCACATACGCTATATAGTATGGCGTTTGTCCTTTTAATGTCCAAAAATTTGTGGTTGGAGGAATGGTGTCATCATATGACCACCAAACCAAAACTCTCTTTTTGCAGCTAAATTCCATTTCCATCTATTCAATCTTAAATCAATACTTCCTTCGTTCTATAACAATTGTAACATACTCTATTGGCACATGTTTTAAGAAACCCATGTAAAGAGAAGAGAGATAGAGATAGATTAAAAGTAGGACCCATGTGATAGAAGAGAGATAGAAAGAAGATATCACCAAATAAGGAAATGTTGCAATTAATATGAAACTTCTAAATGAAGGTAACGTTGCAATTAAAAAAAGTTTGCAGGAAGTATTCACCATAATAGAAATGCTTTGGAACTTAGGGTGCGTTCTCTCCATCTGAATTCTCCTGAACTTCTCTTCACCATAATGCATTTATCTCTCACCTCAAAAATTATCTTGAATCCGTACCTAATAGGAAAACTTGTTTTGTCTAAGGGGGTTAGGGCCTGTTCTCCCCAGCTTATATTAAGTTCAGTGTAGTTCAGTTCAGTTCAGTTTAGTTCTGTTCAGTTCAGTTCAGTTCCTAAATTATTATCAATACTATTAATTAGTTATAATTTAATCCAGTTCAGTTCAGTTCAGTTCAGTTCAATTCAGTTCAGTTCAGTTGTTTTATGCCGAAGAGAACGGGCCCTAAGTCATGCGCGGAATGAATACCTTATTTTCCACTTTGTCCCAAAAATTACCACAACTTTAATAATGTCATTTCCAAATTCCAAGATGCTTGACGACGAAATCGTACCGTTAAATTTGTTCTCGATATTGCAACTTCCATATTACATAACCAAGAACTTTATATAGCAATTTTTTTCAGATATACCACCGCTTTATTTACAGATAATTGAAGTGTATGAGGACCACTCAATATGATTATGACAACTGATAGTAGTATACAAGTACTATCGTTTCTAAAATATACTTATTTTATCGGAAAGGAATTTTGGTGTTATTTCTGTATTGATACCAAATTCACATTCTATTATTCAAAAGAATAAAAAAATAATTTTGTACTCTTGTTTTTTTCTTGAATGGTCAAAGTACAGGTTATCTCTATATAAAGGCATGTACCTTGTGATCTTGGTCGAATTTTGTTGCGTTTTCCTAGTATAAAAGACTTTATCTTTTTACACGCTAATATATAGTCTACATTTGTATGATTGTCTTTTTCTTATCATCCCTCGAAATTGGTTATATAAGTACAGAGTTGTTGTCATTGACACATTTTGCTTATGAAATTTGAAAAACGGATATCGAGCTAATCACAAAGCTTGGTAATATTTGTTGTACATAAATTAATTAAAATTAGGATCACTAATTTACATTGACATAGGACCGTGCATTATATTCAATTATTCTACGTTAGTCTTAATTTGGCACACATTTTTCTCAAGCATCTAAAAAAAGGTTAAAGTAACTATAAGCTCTACAATGTCGTATTATTAACTTTTTATCCTTTTGTATTGTCCCAGTTTTTTCAAACTTCTTTTAATTCATCATTCAAATGCATCTACTATATTATAACTAAAATGCTAAAATTAAAAGCCTTTAAATGGAATGGTAAGGACAAAAATGGACATAAAAATACTTTAAATTTAGACCTGTGCAAATTGCACATAAACTTTTTGTTTTGTAAATTTAAAATTTTATGATACTATTCATAAAATCACGGTATGTCCAATATAAATATTTGATGTAATATTAATGTCATAAAAAGTAGTGATACTATAATTAAGCCTATGTACGAAATATAATTTAATATAATCAAAGAAAAAAAAAAGTAACAAATGAATATCTTATACCTCCCAAAGAATACTCAATTGTTGTGTTTTATTTGTTAGGAAGTAGTTTACTAACATAATTTTACGGTTTTACCTTGAACTAAACAATTTTTTTTGGAACAAAGTAATGATGGTCCTATCCAATGAGGGTAGAAATTGTCACAATGTCAGTTGTAGGGGTGATATATTATTGAAGGTAAACTGTACTGAGTGTTTACAGTGTTATGTACAAGTTTTTTTAAAAAAAAATCCTTTATAATTTAGTATTATATTATCGGATTGAGCCATAGTTGGTGTTGTTGAGGCTAATTATCCCGACTTAAAATTATGGATCATCTAAGGTTAATTTTGAGCAAGTATTTAGTTCGGGTCGAGCTCAATAGCTCATATCAATCATCAATCATGATCAGATAATTGGATATATACACGAACTTAACATAAAGCTCACACAATTCACAAACAATGAAATTTTCTTGAGGATTTAATTAATAAACGGAAAAGTGTTTGATTGACCCTAAGGGTTGACAACCCTAATAGATGCTTCTGCAACATCATCCATCAGTCATCCATAGAGCATTAACCTGGCATGTAAGCATAAAATTTAGTATGACCTTTTTTTAACTACTAGTTGTAATAGTAACTGATAATGGTACATAAATATCTGATGGTGCGTGTAAGATAAGTTCCAACCAATGTCTAAAGGCCATAGTAATACAACTTTATGCTTAAGGCCTAGACATGCATGTGCTTAACTTCTTCCTAAATTTTCATTACCTTCCATAGTTCCATCGCCATATTAGAGTTAGTATGATATAACAATCTTAGAATTTTATGAAAAAAATATATACATGGGGTGGACAAACATAAACATCCTTTACAAAATTATAACATATGAACTCATTATCAATATCGTCATCTGTATACCTCCTACCAAACAGATCGAGTTCATTTGTTTTTTTAGAACTGTAGTGTCAATCGTGAATCCCCCAAGAGAATGAAATATGTATCAGCAAATGAAGCTCTTGTACAGAGAGAAGACTTACATGCATGATGCATCAGTTGCAGATAGCCAAAAGAAACCTTCAAGTGCTTCAACTGTCAAATTATATATGTGTTGCCATTTTAGTAAGATGAATCTCCTGAGGCAGGAGGTTGTATGAAATCTCTAGTTCATCAAATATGGTCTTCATTGCCAGGACAAGTTCAGATCTCCGCCTGCTCTTCTCAAGAAAGTCTTGGAAGTTCATTGTATGAATAAAAACGAGTTTCATATTTATCGAATTCATATTTTCGATCTCTTTGACCAACAGATTGTGTTCCGGGTGCCAATAGTGAGGATTTGCATCCATATACCTGCAACATACAGGTTAAGTATCACTTTGCATTGTTCTTGAGTCTAAAATCAAACCACCTTTTTTATGTTGATTTGTTTCACATTGAATATGTTGTACTCCTTATTTCATACTCTGTAAATTCGTAATAAATCACATATTTTAGGATTGAGAAAAGGTTATAATATTTCCCAAAAGAGTTCAAAACTTAATTGGAGTTTGCACAGCACATTTTTTTAAGAATGCTATTATTACTACAAAGGGTATCTTATTGAAGTTATGTTAATTTAACTATGTCGGAGTAAATTAGTACTGCTGCTGCCACCACAAACAAGAAAACACCCCTCAAAAAAAAAACAAGAAAACAATCACCTAATGCGGATCCTATCAAGGGCCACGCGAGGGAACCTCAAAGGAGTCCAGAAAGACTACATGGCCCTTTGTCTAGCTAGCTAGGACCAAAGACTGATATTCAATGTGATAGAATAACATATAAAGTAGTGATGGAGTATATAACTAGGCAATAAATCTTAGGAGATTGAATAAGATGAAGCAATATTTACATATACAGAACCTCGAGCTGATTCTTCTTGCACTAATATGACTTGTTCTGGTTTGAGGTTTCAGTAGTATCCAGTTACCTCAGGGCACTCAGGTATCCCATATGGTCTTCTTGATGTCTAGGACAAAATAATAGGTAAGAGTTTTCTTTTCTTTTCTTATTTTTGGAATAAAAGCAAAAAACCCTTCTGTCCTGGAATATCAGCTGAGTTCTAGTATAGAGACAAGTAAAAGCAGCTCTACTCCAAACAAGAAAAGCAATGAATGAACACAACGCAGCAACTCTGTATGTGTGTGCGCGTGCATGTGTGTGTTTTGTAAACATATTGGAGACAAATTGTATCAGTTGATTACAAGAGATATATGACAACACAAACACCTGGAGCTAAATTTGGCCAGATTCAAAAGAAGTTCTACTATCTGAAGTTCTGAACAATCAAACCAACTGATCAATACTGTAATAAGATGATCATACAGGTAGTTGGCATAAGTAAACCCTGGTAACTTACTGCTTGATGCGTTCTTTTAGCTTTCTAATCTTTGGCATTGGTGTTGCATAAGCTATTGCAAACTCCAACCAATCTTGCTGATCTGGACTCCTGTAGTAGTTGCCAATGAATTTGGTGGCTAAAACTGCATTTGGATAATATACCTTTTCCTTGCTGTATTTTAAGAATACTGTTGTTAAGATATTCATCTCTTCAACTACCATCTGTTGCAATATCGAAGGACTTGAGTTAAAAGAAAAGAAATACGATAACTTTTTGAGAATGTCTTAATAAGGATCACAGTAGGAGATGTTACCATTGTTTCATCTATCACGCATCGATCACCAACATCAAATGGATGCATAACAAAAACAAATATAATTGCTTCAAAAATGGTCTTGCAAGTGTTCCCGAAGACAAAAACTGCCACAAGAAGCTGAGAGGAGAAGAAGAGAAGTATTTTTGTTGTAACAATCTCTGTCAGAACAAGCCAAAGTATTATGATGATAATAATCAGGATTCCACTCAATAGCTTGTTTAAATCATCGACAGCAGTCTTGTTGTCATTCAAGGCATGTTTGAGTGCCTGCCGATCTTGGTAAACTCTAACCTGATAATGGAGAAAGATGAACTGAAAGTAAATGAAACTATCATGTATCTTTGTGCTAATTACTGACAAAAATAATGTCTTTGAAAATTTGACAAGCAAAGTTGTGATTTTGTTCAAGTGGGATAAGACAGAAGGTTCTACATAGAATTTCTGGGTTTTAGGCGGTAAAAAGCTCAATCATAACACTTCTTCGACATCACTAGCAAAAGCAGCATAATTCAGTAGAGGAACTTTCTTTAAAGAGCTTTACTACACCATTACTGCAAGGGTAAAATCCAAAACTTGGAGAGAAAAAAGGAAAAATGAAAAAGAATAATCCTACCTTTCGGCGGTCTCCCCATAATAATCCCACATTCACTTAATATCAGAATAATCCTAGCTTTATACCTTGTTTTCTTAAAATGGGCCATTTTACCTACAACCTGTTACACAGGTTACTATTCTCACAATCTCACCTCTTTTCCCTCTCCTCTCTCACCCCGTTCTCTCTCCTCTTCTCTCCTTTTCTGATTTCAGCAACACCCAACAAACCACCAACACCTACTCACAAATTACCCACCAGTAAACCAGCCCCACTGACCCAGAAAAATGCACCACCGTCACCCACTTTCTTGAACTAGGTTGTGGGCTGCGGGGTGGAGGGCATTGTGCCGGGGGGGCTGTCGAGGAAGCGTGCGGGGGGTGGGGGTTGCATCGAGAAAGCGTGCGGGGTTGCGGGGAGGAGATTGCGAGTGGAGGAGGACGAAGGGGGTGGAGGCTGGGTGTTCGGGATTGCCGAGAAACGAGGGTGGTGGTCCTTCCTCATTTTTACCGAGAAACGAGGGTGGTGGTGGGTTGGTGATTTGTGTGAGGGTGGTGGTGGGTTGGAAAAAGGGAGGACGGTGGTGGTTTTGTTGTAGTGGTGGGTTTAGGAGGGTGGTGGTGATGAGAGAGAAAAGGGAGGATGGTGGTGGGTTAGGTTGAGGTTTTTTTTTAATTTTAGTTTTAGTTATTAATTAAGTTGTATTAGAGATAAATTTTAGTTAATTAAGCTGGTCAAAATTAATTAACCATGGTCAAACCGGTTAATCTTCATATTTACCTCTTTTTACAGGTTACTTTTGAAATGGGACCATTTTAAGAAAACATGGTATAAAGCTAGGATTATTCTGATATTAAGTGAATGTGGGATTATTATGGGAAGACCGCCAAAAGGTGGGATTATTCTTTTCCATTTTTCCGAGAAAAAAAAGGCAATGACCATTTATCTTAACCAAAGAAATAGAACGTCGAACCAATGATGATCAAATACTTTGAGGTAATAAGCCACGAGCAATAAGCTGCCTTTTCGAGCCTTACATAGCAACAACAACAACAAGAAAAATGATATCACAGATTAAGGCATGACGCAATTAAGAAGTATGTGAATTGTGAAGTATAGCAGCTGTACGAAAAGATATATGCATCATAACATAACTGCCATTCTGAAGAAACCAGCAGAGCATAAGCACTTCAACTAGGCGTAATAATGGAGAAACTCAGAAAGCATTCTTACCACCCACTTTGAGAAGGCTTTCACATCTATATGTCCATTTTCATTCACTTCAAATAGTGGATAAACATGTTTCACCTCTTCCCAAATCATGAACCTCAGAAGGTCACCTTTATCAATGTACCTGGTAAGAAAAACGTAAGACATGTTAGTTTGAGGAAGTCATAAGATATGATGTCTTTAAGACCGCACTATAAAAGCACAAAGCATCTTACTGCTCACTCTTATCACCGATCACGTTGTAGAATATTTCAACAGCAGCCGCGATAGCAGCCTCCTCACATGTAATCTCATCATCATCCAATGCAACCTGCCCTTCAACTACATCTTTGTTGAGAATACTAGACATTGTCGATAAACCTGAATTGGATATCACTTCTACCAACAGATTCATAGTCCAAGAAGGCACTTTCTCCTTCTTCATTTGGTGAAGCTTCTCCCAATCAACCACCTTTTCTTCCTTGTGGCCTCCGGTATTGTCCTTAAAGCTCACCTGAGTACCGTGACTCTCCCCCCTACTAATTCGACGAGCTAACTCAACCACAGGTCTGCCTGAGAGTGTCTGGAGCACATAGTGATGAAACACTGCCATCTGAATCCTCTCAAAAAACCTATTCAAGTGAAAGGAAGATGCCAATACCTTGATCAAGGTAGTCTTAACCAACCACAAGAATGACCCTATGAGCAAGGTAGCTATACTCCAAGTAATGTAATCAAGCCTTTTCTTCATTTTCGACGTTACTCTCGGCGCATTTTCAATATCATGTCTAAACAACACAACCCAAGTGACAAGAACCACAACAATCCACAAAAACACCACAACATTAGTCTGCAATCCATGAGTAAAATACACCACATTCTTCTTCAACAAGAACTTCCATTCAATAAAGAACACAATGATATGCACAACCCAACTAGATACCAACATCCCAGAAAATATAACCAATAAAAGTGCAAACCATTTCCACAACACAATCCCATAGAACAATTTAACCTTAAAATCCTTAACATATAAACTACAAACCAAACAACTCAAAATCGACAAGAAAACAAGCAACTCAAGTACTAATTTCAAGGTCATTCTCCAATCTCTTTTTTTACCAGTTAGTTGAGAAGTTACTCTCCTATATATCTCCTCCTCATCTGGACCTTTTTTTTGCTTCTCCTCTTTTGCTACTCCTCCTTTGGACCGACCTGAAGCCGCTTTCGGAGTTCTTTCATTGAAGGAAATTTGATTCAAAAATCTTGAAGAATTATTCCCCAAATTCTCCAAAGTTTGTAAATCAATAGGTATTGAAGGTTCACCAAATCTGCTTTTTTGAGATGTTCTTCTTCTTAAGGGTGATCCTGAAATTGTGGGTTTTCTAGGACTTGATCTAAATGAGGAAATTTCAGGAGATTGAGGGAAATTATTCTTGGGTGTTTTTGGCAAAACCATTCTAGAAGATTGCTCATTTGTTGTTCCTGAGATAGGAATTGCAACTTCTTCTGGGTGTTTGTTAACAATGTTAGCCATTGTAGAAGTAATTTAACTTCTTGAAGATCAAATTTTTAGCATGTTTTTGAGCTCTAAGAAGTTGAATATTTGCTGATTGGAAGATTTTGTTGCATTAAGAAAATTTAAGAGTAAAAATGGAAGTTTGACTTTGAAAGAAGAAAACCTGATCAAAACAGAGGAAATCATATTCATATATACGTTAGAAAACAGAGCAAGTAGGAATCTTTCATGTTAGATTTGTGCGCATGTGTCCTTATGTCAATGTCAGATACATTTTCTTATGATGAAACTGCTATTTTTTCCATTGTGATTGCTTAGTGCTTAGCAATGACAGAGAGTTAATCAGTTACAACAAGTCAACAAGAACAAAAAAATGTGATTAACTGATCATGTCTTTGAGTACGTGGAGTTTGTACTTTGTTTATAATTGTTTGAAAAATTGGCTGAAGTTGACCTGTGAGTCATGACTTGACAGTTGGGATGTCAAATTTTCAATTTAAAATGTAGGAGATAAAGAGACAATCTAATTAAAGGAAGTTGATATCTAATTACCTCAACGTGGAAGTATAGAGAGTATACAAAAGACTGGTCATTAGTGAACTTTTTTTTCTTTGGCAACCACTAATTATATCTAGATTTGGTCATTGATAGCAAAGTGATACTTTCTCCGTTTTTTTAGTTGCAACAATTTCCATTTATAAGTGTTTTTATTTAAATGTAACATTTCCTTTCTTGGCAAATGCTTTAGGGCAATTTGACAATTTTATCCTCACTTTAACTACCCTACATGCAAAAGTATGGACAATTAGGTCAAATTTTACTCTCTCGTCTTTCCTTAATATTTGTACAAAAAAGCATTTGTTGCAACTAATAAAAAACAGAGGTTGTATTAGACTTGTGATCAACATGAGCCCGGTCAGTGGGTCAACCCGGTCCGGCACAAAAATAGGTGGGTTTTGGGCAAAAAACCGAACCACGGACAACTTAAATATGGAAATTAGGCTAAATTTTGGCTCGAAAACTTTTTTTGGCCAAAGCCCCACCCGGCCCGACCCATGTTCACCTCTATATTAGACAAATTAAATTCTTAAATGTTAATTTTGTGTCGAATTAAATCTTATAAATTTTTTAGGTTAGAAATTTACTCTTAAATATTTGGAATTTGGATGATGTTAAAGGTCTAAATATTGACAATAATTAAAAAAAAAACGATCTACAGAATTTGAATGGTGGCATAGCATGTCATGAGTATTGAAAGAAAGAGAGTGAAAAGTGTAATATTTCGAAACTAAAACATCTAACATATACTTCTCTCATTTCTTCTAATTATCAATATACTTGGGATTGGGATTAGAATCAAAATTTTCTTTCGGCTCCTGCTAAAAAATCTATAATTTTATATTTTGATGTAAAAAAATAAAAAAATGAAAAATATGTATGAAAATACGAACAGTATTTAGTAAATACGGAGGGCAAATTTTTTTTTTTAAGGTAAGATGAAGGGGACTCACTTGAGGGGAATAAGGGTAAAATGAGTCCCATGAGGTTTGATCCCTAGACCTCAAGGATATGAGGTGGGAAGTGATGTCACTACTCCGCCACCTCAACCTCAATACGGAGAGTAAATGCCTAAATGGTAAACTGGATTGTTTAGACTTTAGATTGGGTCGAGTACGTACCATTGTATTTGGAGAATCAGAATTTGGATATGTAGTCAGACATGTGTTCAAGGAAGTAAATCGTGCTGCTGATTGGATAGCCAATGTAGGACATTTAGTAATGTCTAGTTTCGATATTTCTCCTTGTAATAACTCTTCTCTTACTTCCATTCTTGTATCCGACACATTAGGTATTCCCCTCGCGGGGAGGGTAGCCTAATGTTCGTTTCTTACCTTTAAAAAAAATCGGTTTTTTCACCAAATACCCCTGACAAAAAAAATTATTCACCAAATACCCCCACTTTTTTCAAAATTCACCAGATACCCCTGACCTTTAAAAAAATTCACCAGATACCCTTTTGTTGACGGACGTTAGTCCTCCGTTAGCGTTTATTTACAAGTTTGCCCTAAGTCAACCTAATTAGCTCTAAGTCAACCTAATTAGCCCTAAGTCAACCTAATTTATCCTAAGTCAACCTAATTAACCCTAACCCTCTTTCTCCCCTAACCCACCAGCCCCCCCACCCCCCCCACAACCCCCCCCCCCCCCCACCCCACCTCCCCTCCCCAACCCCAACCCCCCACTCGGTCCCCTCCCCCCCGCAGCCCCCCCCCCCCTCCTACGCGGCGCAGCCGCGCGCCTCCCCCTTCGAATCCCCAGCCCACCACCCCCACCCCTTCGAATCCCGAGCCCACCACCCCCGGCCCGCATCAAATTCGGGGTAAACCGAAAAGTAGACGAGATTGAGTGAGGGAGGGGGGAGGCGCCGCGAGATCGAGGGAGGGGGGACCGGTGTTGAACCGACGCGAACTAGTGTTGAACCGACGAGTGTGAGGGAGGGGGAGGCGCGAGGGAGGGAGGGGGGAGGGGGACTGCGCGTGGGCTGCGGGGAGGGGGTCTGTGGAGGCTGCCGGGGAGGGGGCATGCGTGGGCTCGCTGCGGGGGGGGAGGGGGGTGGGGCGCGGTCACTGGTGGGGTTGGGTGGTGGGCTGGTGGGTCTAGGGTTGGGGGGCTGGGGTTAGGGAGAGAGAGTTAGGGTTTTTAGGGTTTAATTAGGGTTTTTTTAGGTTAATTAGTTAACGGAGCACTAACGTCCGTTAGCCAAAAGGGTATTTTGGGTAATTTTTTTAAAGGTCAGGGATATCTGGTGAATTTTTTTAAAGGTCAGGAGTATCTGGTGAATTTTAAAAAAAGTGGGGTATTTGGTGAATAAATTTTTTTAACAGATGTATTTGGTGAAATAACCGAAAAAAAATTTAATAAACAGGAGAAACTTTTTGAGGGTTTATTCGAGGTTTTTGGCTGCTTTGCGTTTGATCTGGTAAATTTCCTCTCTTTCTTCCCCTTTCTCCATTATTTCTTTATGCACTTGTTTTCTCATTTTTCGTTTCTTTGTTTGAAGCTTTTCTCATAAAATTCTCTGCGAATTAGTTAAGTCATTTCCTTAGTTCAAAAAGTGCAATCTTTTATCCCATGATTTCTTCAGTTTCTCTGTGTTGTTCATGGCTCTACAAGCATCAGAAAATATGAAACTTTATACTAATTTACTTATTTAGGTATTTATATGATTGATTATATCAAAAGTGATAACTGAGAAACAAACATTTTCACTTTCTAATGTCACTTAATTACCCCTTATACCCAATTTGTATTTGAGAAGATTACAAATCCCTTTTGTTGAAATTAGTTGGTGGGCACTGCAGATTGGTAGAAATGAATGCATTTAAGGCTTTCAAAGCTCAGGTTCCAGTAGAATGGAGCCAGAATCTATATATCACATTGGTGAGGGGAATGCCTGGGACTAGAAAGCTCCATCGCCGGACTTTGGAGGCGTTGCGCCTTGGCAAATGCAACCGGACTGTGATGAGATGGAATACTCCGACAGTCCGAGGAATGATACAACAGGTTGCCACTTATGTTTGGTTATTTGGTCATACTTGAATATTGTGCATTTTAGGGGAATACCTAGTTAATGCTTGCTTGATTGTTGTGTAGGTGAAAAGGTTGGTTGTGGTTGAGACTGAAGAAATGCACAAGACTAGGAAGGAAAATGAGGCAAAGCATCGAGCTCTTCGTCCCCCATTGGTTGTTGGCCATCAATCTATGGAGTCATCTTAGGGCTTTTTATGATGTTTAAGAGGTTAGTTTTTGTTTCTAATCGAAGTTTGCTTCTTTGTTAACCTTTTAAGAAAGTAGTAGGCAGTTATTTATTTCCTGTAATTGTTTTGGGAGATTTGGCTATGAGCTAGTGTTGTGACATTTCTCCTTTAGAAAGAATAGTGTTTATTTCTTTTGGATAAGTTGATGCTTTGTTAACTTCAAACATGAGTTGTGAAGGAGCTCAAATGAAGGATGTTTTACAGCGAATATCTAATGGGTTGTCAGCTTATTATGTCAAAAAAATTATGATAGTTGCTTATGCTATTCTGTTTCTAGAGCTAAGGAACCCATTCAAGCTTATATTAAGGCCAATTATATTCGTCTGTTTGTTTGTTTGTTTGGCAGCATCTTATTTTGTTACAGCTGTTGCTCCTATAATTGATTTATATCAGGGATCTTTTTGTCAGGCTATTAGTAACTTAGCATAGTTTTACCTTGCAACTAGCTAGCTAGTGTATGCTACTATGCTTTAGATAGTTTGGAAGAGATGCTTTCTGTTGGTTCTTATTCATGGCGAGATTGGCTGTTGGCATAATGTTTCTGTATTGGAAATCTGTAGAAGAAAGGGGGCAGCAAGAGAAATTTCATAAAGAGTAATTCTTTTGGACTTTGTTTGCTTTCCAAAGCGACTTAAAAGGGTTATATTAGCTTTTGATTTCTCTCGATCTCATCAAGCGATTGGGTCAGTATTAGAGTTGTCATGTTGGCTACAAGCTATTGTGGGTTTGGGTGTATTTGGGTCATAGAAGTTTTGAGTTGGGTTGAATCGGATGTGTGTTCCATACTTCTATTGGATTCCAGGTCAAGTTAATTTGTATTGGGTCTTCTTGATCAAGCTTGCTTAGAGGAGTTCATTAACTTAATTGAAGTTATCATAATACTGAAAATTGTGATGGAAAATGGAAGCTATATTGTACTCATCACTTTTGGATTAGTGTATTCTGCTCAAGCTATTGATTTAGTACTTATTGTTCTTGAACCATTATATATGGTTAATTTTCCCAGGTTGGATTGGGTCAGGTCCGAGCCAGGTCTGATACACTAATTTTGTGATAGAATGCCTTCCCTTCTCTTTGTGTTCTGTTCTCTAAGATCTGAAATTCCCTTGAACAACAAGTGTACTAGGACTGGTGTTATTTTGTTACTGGTACCAATAGCCCAAAGCTGCGCTGGGTTTCAGCAAGTGGAAGTGGGTAATATACATAACACTGGTTTGTTGTTGGTATGTGTAACTGTGTAAGATAATTGTGTTTGTATGGTTGTAAGGAAAATCCCTTTAAGCATACATAGAGAAGTTGCCAAGGAGAAAGAAATAAGATGAGTGGATGGACAGGTCGCAAATGTTTAGCCAGCTTTTAAGTAGATTGAAACTTACTGAAAGGGGTATGAATAGATGGGTATGTATGTGTGGTATATGCATACTTATATAGAAAGTATGAGACAATGATGAGGAGAAAGATAGAGAGAAATGAAAAAAAAGGACTCATGTGATGGAATGATTGATAAGAGAAATGATAACCAAAAAGGAAATTGCAATTAATATGCAACTTTCATGAAGGAGAAATTTTGCAATTAAAAAAGAATAGAAGAAGTATATGCTCCGGTGATAATGTTTACTTCCTTCATTCCTATGAGATCTTTTATATTAGTGTAATAGTGTAATAGTGAAAATTAAGGAAAATAGGTGAGATAGTGAGAAGTGGGATTCTTCAAAACTCTTTGGGTAAGAGGAAGAAAGTTGATTAGAAATCGTGGACTAAAGTGGGTCCCATGTAGTAGGTTAAGGAAGAGTGAATTTGGAGATTAAAGTTCCAAAATTGAAATAAAGTAAAAATAGAATGTATTTATGGAAGGAATGAAAACATAAAGTTGATTTTTCAAGGAACAGACGGTGTATGTAATTGTAGTTGACCCTTAATCAACCAAAGTGGGGAGCTTAGTAAAGTGTATGGTTTACTTCAAACCCTCAGTATTACTCCCTCCATCCCATCATCATCGCTCCATAAACTTTCACAAAACGTGGGCCCATGGAGCGAAGATAATGGTACGAAGGGAGTATGAATTTATTGTCAACTATGCAACCATTCAATCACCATCTCACAATACTTAGACCTAAAAGCTAAGTTTGGAAGCTAGTTGTATGGTTTATCTTTTGTATCCTTAATTATACCCTTGATTAAAAGAGTCCTTAGTAGTCAGTGGCTCAGTGCATATAGGGGATGTATATATTTTTCTCACATTATAACCTGAAATGAGCCTTTCTCTTTTCTTTTTCTTTTCTTTTTTTTTCCGTAGCAATGCATGTAAAATTGTAAATCAAGGCACTTGCACTTATTGTAGGAGTAGTGGTTGTGCATGTGATGGAAGCATAAGAGTTACGACCATGTTATGATGGAAAACTAATCAGAGTTTTTTTGTCGATATCTTGCTGCTGCTGGTTGTTCAGCAGGTTGTTAATTCGCCTCACACTTCATTTTCAACTATCAAAGAGAGTCGATGTTCATTAGTTCTGTTTCGAACCTGGGCGAGAGACTGGACATTGCATCTTTCTCGCGTCATTTCTTTCCTAGAGCAGCACATTTCTTTAAACATCATATACTTGAGGCCCTGAAAGATTAGTGAATTGCTGATTAGATTGAAATGAATTGGATATTCTTGTATGAAGCCCAATTTGCTCTTTTCATTTTCCTAATAATTCATTTGTTTTGCATAGCATTATCTACTGTGGAGGATTTCGTAGTTGGCATAATATACTGTAGCAGCATGTCTTATGTATGTGTTCTTGACCATGCAGATCAGCCGTTGGTAAGAGGATTCAAGAGTGAGATAGGTTGGTTAAAGCCTATTTGTAGATGGATAGGTCAATTAACTACATAGTTAGGGACTTATTGTTTGTTTTTTGATTGGTTGGTCTGGGCAGCATTGGTAGACTTTATGCAAGTTCTAAAGTTGATTCCACTTCTGCTTTGTGGGTGCTTAGGGTTGGGTACTTGTGTTGTCTTCGTGTTCGACCCAGGAGGCAGGAGGTTCGTGTTGATTACAACCTCTAACCATTCTGTATAAGAGGATGGCGAAGCATCAGAATGCAGCTCATGTTCAAGACCTAGTTCAATGGGTGTATCCGTGTATCTGTGGCTACTTGGGAATCAGCAACACATTTTGAAGCATCTTATCCTGCATGTGTTCTTCCTTGACTTTAGATTTTGTCTTACAGTTAAGGTCAAGTTTTATATAACAAGGGAGGAACGTAACAAAATGTTGGTTTCTGTTAGTTGTTAAAGTTTGTTAGAGAGTTACTGTTAGTTCTGGCAGGAACTTTTTGTTTTGTTTAGCAACTAGATAAATAGCTAGTTAAGTTGTACATTTCGGGCTTTCAGAAAATAATAACAAACTCATTCTATCTTTCTCTCTCTCAGAATTCACTCTGTTCTTTGGAGGTTGCCTTCATTCTATCCTTAGTTGTTTGGGAAGTTGCTTCCATCTTATCTTCACACTTGTTAATAACAGGAGCTAATCTAAGCTCCAGTTAAATCCTGCTACCTCTTCGTCTTCTGCTGCGATGCTTTCGCTTAAGCGTGCTAAGGATGGAAATGCTTTTGCTCGCTGGTATACTACTTTTTCTCTCGCTGCTACTGTTTTTGCTTTTCTTCTCTTCACTGAATGTTTCTTGATTTTTCTATTTTTTGTGTTTTCGTACTTTTTTTCTTTTCAAACCCTAATTTCTTCAAAATCTGAGCAATTTATCGAGTTTTTTCATATGATTTCTGAAATCTGATTAATCGCATTATAGTATGTTGTTTATCATCATCTCTAGCTGTACATTAATGGTTTAAGAATTTTTGCTCCTAATAGTTGAATTTTTCCTAATAGTTGTACATTAATAGTTGAATTTTCGGACCTAATAGATGTACATTCCTGATAGTTAAATTTTCTTCCTCCCTTTTATTCGGAAAGCATTTTGATTGATTTGATAAATTCAATTTTATTTGATTTGTTTTGAAATTTTATATGCATGCCTAGTGATTTTGTTCTAGTTATGAGGAAAGTGCATTTCAGTGATGCTACTTAACTGATAGAGAGAGTGTTGAATATCTTGTGGTAATTGTGTGTTTCATTAGTTGGATTGAAAATGTGATGTGTGCGAGTTCGATTGTGGTGATGTATTAGTGATAAAAAAAAATCTAGATAGATTATATTCATTGAACGGTGGGAGAGAATGCTTATAGATGTTATTGTCCTAAGTTGGTAAGGTAATTTTTGCTTGAAAGAGCCTCAAAAGAGCTGTTTGTGCAACTTTCTTCAAGAAATTGGGTAGCTTATTGAGTTATACAATGAGATCATTGAAAGTATGCATCTTCTTGTAACCCGTTCAGCCTTGATAAAAGTGTTATGATGGTGATTTTTAGGACATAATAAAAGTCAAGCTCAAATTTTCTGCATTTGTTGAACATAAGTTGTTTTAATTAAGCTACATCATCTTGGTATACTTTAGGAATGTTTGGAGACCAATGGCAGAGGGAAGCGGAGGGGTAGAAAAGAGAGGAAATGGGAGGGGAGGGAGAAGTTGCCTTTTCTGTTTCTTCTAAAATAGTTTTGTGATTGATTTACCATGATGTCCCCCTTCAAAATGAGTGAGGGAAAGAGGATGGGATAATTTCTGAGTTGCTAATCTCTATACGCTTGGCAAATATGCTAGGGGAAACTTCTTTAACTGCTTATCTGTTGAAACTGTGCTATCTGTATGCCCACACCGATAACCAAGATTATAAAGTTATTGTCTGATGTTGCTTAATCCTGCAGGTTCGATGAAAGGATCAGCATGTTTGCAAAACTTATAGAGTTGTCAACACTGTGCTTTTAGTGAGGAAGTTTTATATGGGTCCAATTGTATTTAGTTCTGATGCTCCGGGTAAATGTAACATGGAGATGGATGAAAACATGTTTGTTCGTCCAGTAAGTATTGTTTTCAATGCTTTATTATGTTCGTTTCACTTTGTGTAGTATGTCGATGTTTATAGATAGGAGAATGTTGCCAGCATGTGTTCCCGTTTCATTTATGTTAGTTTGTTGGCAAAAATATATGAAACTAATAGCTAACCTTTAATAGCCTAACTTAAGTGGTTAATAAACATGAATTTGAGGTTTCATACCATGTGGGAACTTCAATGAAAAAGATAGGAGTGAAAAGGCAATTAATTAACAAAGGAGACATATTTGATGTCTTATAAGAGTCTGAAAAGTATACACCACTGTGTTTTTCATACTGCGTTTTTCATCTGATTTTCCATGAATGTGTTTTTCGCATGGCTGGAAGTAGTATTCACATACTGTGTTTGTTTGCAGTACATGAGGTGCTTGGCCTGAATGGATCAGACTATCTTGGTTCATAATTGCCCAATTAGTAGTAACCACATTATGGATCTTTGTGAGTCTTTAACTTCTTTACTTTCACACAATACTGCTTAAATCATTATCTATCTTTGGCCAAACTGCTCTTCTGTATAATTGGAGGACTTCAGATGTACAATTTATTTCTTAATGATTATTGACATCTTTCCTTCATGAACCTGACTCAAACCATAGACTAAGTTGCATTTTCTCAAACAAGTTTTGTCCATTTACTCTTCTAGACTATTGGTTAACTAATTACACCTTTTTAATTCAATTATGTATTGGTTCGATCCCATATCCTAGAATTACTATTGATGTCATATATCTAACATTGGTTGTCTAATTGCTACAGGACACCTAAAGTATCCGACCTCTCTTGGTTCTTTTTATTTTGGTATGTAACAGAATTAGTGTGCTGCTGTTTTCTTGTTGATATTGCTATTTTAGTACACCAAAGTGACCATTAGAAAAATCAGATTTTAGCACTATTAGCTTCAAAACAATGGGTTTAATTCTGATTGTTCGTCATCTGCCACACCATCATCTGATTATTCGTCCCCTGCCACACCATCATCCTTTACCTGCAGCTCCTAACCAGGTATTAATTCTGCCCGTTTCCTTTGTTGCATTTTCATAAGGTAATTCTGATTTTACATGGCCATACACTTATGAGTGGAGCTATAACTTAGAATCAGAATTGACATGTGTTTCTTGTGTGGTTTATATGATGTCTCTATCATTATATATCCCTTTCATTTGTTTGTAGTCGAATTATTCCCCTCTATACATACTCTGAATTACTTAGTGTTGTAAACCAAAATATTTCGCCCATTGCTGCATACACTATTCTCATTTTATGTACTGTCAACTTACAGGGTTTACTTTAATGAGCAAATACATAATAAAACTGTAGCTGTTATCCGAGGGAAGAGTCCACTGTAGCAGCTTTCCAAAAACCTCTGCTCCAATGGGAAGGATTCCCCTCTTCATGTTCTGCCTATTTAATCATTCAAACATGAGGTGTTTTACTGACACAAAATTGTAATTGGTTCAATATTTTCTCTATATTTGTATAAATAACACAATTTGCAATGAAACTAATACTTTTATATGTAAGTGTTTGGGGATCATTTAGGACTGAAAAATGAAAAAATATAATTATTTATTTTGGTCACAAGGGTTGTGGTTTTGCTAAAAACGTTACCGGAGCCAATAATGTGTTAAAGAACTCCGATTTTTCTGGAAAACCAAAGCCAATGACTCCCATTGGCTCCGGTTTAAGAACCGGAGCCAATAAGTTTTCTTATTGGTTGCTATGCCAAGTGTTGTGGTCGAAAAATGGAGCCAATAAGGCACTTATGACTGGAGCACTTGGCTTTTTTTCCACTAGTGATATATTACATTTAAATGGTTTAAGAACCGGAGCCAATAAGTTTTTTATTGGTTGCTATGCCAAGTATTGTGGTCGAAAAATGGAGCCAATAAGGCACTTATGACTGGAGCACTTGGCTTTTTTTCCACTAGTGATATATTATGTTTTCATGCCATCATTATGTATCATGCTGAGAAAAGAAAATATGATACGAGTTCGTAGGCTATTTTGTTTAGTTGAATGCGAGATTGTGTTTGGTCATGCTTGAAAAGTAGAAAAATTAAAATAATAGTGAGTTGTGTTATAAAATACAAGTGTGAAAAGTCATGTGGCGCAAATAAAAATAAAAAGTGTAAAGAGTAATGTAAGGAGGAAGGAGTATTAAAATCGTTAAAACCTTTTGTTTTGGCAACTAGCAAAACTATATTTTATCCAACTCATGTAGCAAGACATATATATATATATATATATATAGTGGTAGTGGTAGCACCAAATTCATAGTATATGCTGCTGCAATTAACCAAAGGAAACATCATAGTTGGGCCAACAATATTATGTTGTGTGATTGGTCGGTCTGGGAAGTCTGGGTAAGCATTTTTGCAAGTTCAAGATTGGTCCAAAGTGCTGTTTTGTGGGTACTTGTATTTGGGTGTTTATGTTGTTTTGGTGTTCAACCCAGGTGGATTAAGGTTCAAATTGTTTCTGCCACTGCTGTAATTGTTCTTGCCGCTATAACAACGCCAGATTGTAGAAGAAAAAATTGACAACTTTTATAACTGTCTCCACAATTTCGTCAAAACGTATAGAATGTCATCTAACTTTACAAATTAAAGTAAGGATTGAGTTAACAATAGAAAATCAAGTTTTTAAGCATGAGCAATCGAGCACATTTAGTCCTTACATTTGGGAAGTTAAAGAAATTTACAATCCCAATCTGTGATGGCATTAGAAATGAGTATAACAAGAAAACCAACCTTTTGACTATGAGCGGATCGAGTAATTACATTTAAATGAAATTTTGTAAAAATTATTGAAATCCAAACAAGGATAATAGAAAACTAGAATTTCAATATTTGATGGTTGCTCAAGCTTTCAAGTACTGTCACATAAACATGGATTTCGATTATTCGAATAATGAGCGATGGCTCATAACATCATACGGTCATTCCTAATGTACATGCTGTATTTGCTCGTTCAGATTAGCAATTGACAATTTGACACCGATGCAGATTTCTGCTGGAATGAATGAAGAAGAATATCTTTAAAGCAGGAATGTGATATTTAGATACTAAGATGATACCAACAGTAGTAAAACATTGGCAACCAACCCAATCAATTTTTCGAACAAAATCACGGTACAACTCTTTTTAACAAAAAAAAAAGAACCACTGCAAAACTGCGACTAATCCAATTTCATTAGAAAAAGTTTGCTAAACAGCGTCTATTTAACTCGAGACATGAACCATCATAGTGAAGATCTTGTTTAGGCACCAACAACTTCTGTAGTCTCACCCTCGGCCATGGTTTCTTCAGCTGGCCTGTCTAACTTTACACCTACATCCTCCGAGTAGTCACCGTGAACCTACCAACCAGCAAACCGGGTAATCAAAATCAAAACCAGAGTTAATTTCAATAAACCCAAAGACAGATATTCAACTGAGAAAAGTAACAAACTAGGTACAAGTAAAAGAGATTTACCTCCATCAATTTTCCTAGATCAAACTTGGGGGACTTGAGGATTTTCACCTTCCTGATGTACACGTTTTGGAGTGGGTAAATTCCCATGGTAGCCTTTTCAATCTCCTTGCCAATAGACTCAGGGATGAACTTGGCAACGAGATCCTTAAGATCACAAGAGCTAGCCTGGTTCACCATGATCTCACGCATCTTGCGTCGGATCTGAAAACAAGAATGCATAGTTCAATAATTGACTCACCCGCAAGCTAAGTATCAATTAAGGGATGCCAATAAGAGCGCCAGAGTACTAACCTGGCGGATCTGGCTTGACTGAGCATATGTGGTCCTTTTTACTTGGTTAGGACGTCTCTTGGTGAATGCAATGCAGAACATACGAAGGGTGAAATTGTCAGTGGTTTTGACATCAACATGTGCCTCAATCAGAGTCTGCCACTTGCGAACAAGGGACCTCAACTTGTCGGTGGTGAAGTCCATACCCTAGTTTACCAAAACAAATTACTCAACAGCATCCTCTACATTTGAAAAAGAATTTACCGAGAGGAATACAAGAAAAACACTTACATAGAAGTTAGTAAGCACATTGCGGCCCTGGACATCCTCAGCCCTCAGACGGATCTTCCTGAAGAATTGATCCTCATCATTTTGAAGATCAGCCAATGAAATCTCAAACACTCTGTGCTTAAGACCCTCAGATGCAATCTGAAAAGAATAAAAGATCATTAATTCACTGCAAAGCAGTACAAACTTAATCCTATACTACAATTACATAAATAGTAAACAGCACAACTACTAGCAATGAAACAGTAAGGTCAATGATATTGAAACAACAATATTAAAACACTAGCATTCAGTAAACCAACACACAATTACATAACCAAATGAGGAGCATCAGTAACAAACCAACAACAAGAGCCAAAAAATAAAGTGGGTTCATCAACAAAAGGAGAAGTCTCTAACATAGCATGCACATATTGACAAACCAATCCACACAAGAAAGACTGTGAGTACACATTGCACTCTCAATTCTATAGAAGTCGAAGCCATATCAATTTGCATAAGCACGTGATGAAGTACCGATATCGAGAAAATTCAAAAAGTTCACTTCTCAGATATAATGTTTTATGTTTGTTTTACTAACTAAACATAGAGAGACTTGTAACCTACCAAGTACTAAGTCTATTAACAACACCGAAGCAGACTCCCTAAAGGTAATGAGCGAAAGCCTATCAAAGCAGATTCATGAGTTTGACAACCAAAGGTGGAGTCTTTTACTAGTATCAACTATCAACTAGTAGCACACTTCAAACTCTTAATGATAAAGAATACAGAAACTATCAATTAGCATAAAAAACATACGATATCATCAAAAAGAAAGCCGCACTAATCATCAAAAACAGCATAAAAACCATTTTGGTATGTATGATTATAAAAAATACATAGCATATAGAATCCACAATTTAAAAGGGTTATTTTAGTAACCAAAAATATACAGAAATTGAACGCAATAAAATAATTAAATATGTTATAGGATTCTTAAATCTAATAAACATCAAACAAAATATAAACGAATTTATATAAAACCTTCAAAGTACATTACCTTGGTACCCTGAGTACGAGTAACTAGGGTTTTGCCGACATTCCTAACACTGAAGATTGAAGGTGCCTTGATATCATACCAATCCTTCTTGGCAAAAGGATCAGAACTGAATTGAATCAAACACGCAACAATTTAAAATCCACAAAATAAATGAAATCAATACAATTTAGTAAATCGAAAAAACCCTAAAAATAAATTAGGGTTATAAAAAAAAACTTACGCCTTCTTCTTGCCTCCCTTCTTACCCTTGGAAATCCTCTTGTTCTTCCTGCAAAAACATTAACAATGAGATTTCCATATGCAAAATAAATATAAATTAGAGAGGAATAATGAAGAATAGGGAAATTGAGGAGAGAGAAAATACCCGACGGCCATGGTTGAATGAAGTAGGAGGGTTTGAGGGTTTGCTGCTACTCTCCCTTACTCCTTTTTTTGTTATGAGTTCAGTGAAACCCTAAAAGTCGACCATTGTTATTATATATAGGCAGGTTTTTATAGGGCCCAGCCCAAACGGCCGAAAATAATAGATATCTTAGGGTTGTTTTGTTCTGGGCTCTTTACAATTTTAATGTTTTTTTGCTGGGCTTTGTATCTTGGTTGCCAGGTTACCATTAGTAGGGTGTGCACCGGTCCAGAACCGGACCGGTCTTGATCGGAATTTTCCTCTCCGGTCCGATTTTGGACCTGTTTAGACCGGAATCTGTATTTAAAAATATATATATATTTAAATTTATTCATATTTATAAAATAGATACATTAAAATTTATTAATTCTAACAACAATAATCTTAAAGTTAATAAAGAGTAGGTTTTTAGCTTTCAAACTTTATAACTTTGAATTTTTTTTAACCTTTAAACTATTTTTTTTTTTACAAAAAAAAATAAAAATTCCGGTCCACCGGTACGGACCGGAATTTTTCGGGGTCTGGACCGGACCGTACCAAAAACCCGGAATCCTGATTTCCGACGGACCGAGGATCAAATCGGAATTTGGACCGGTCCACCCGGAACTAGTATGGGTTTGGGAAATAATCGAGTCATGTTTAAAAATTTTCACTATTCACAAATATCACTTTAACCATTTTTTGTTATTTATACGTAAGAAAAAATATAGTCATGTGAAATATTGTTAGATTCATCTTAGTATGTATCTTATAAATATCTACTTTTTACAAATACATAACTTTCCTAATATATTTGAACTAAGACATAAGTTCCAACACAAACCCAATGAACATGCATAGAGTACAAGTACCAAGCAAGGCTTGGCCTAGTGGTAAAGGTTTGGCCTCATGACTTCAAGATCATGGGATCAAATCCCACTAGGGGCTTCTTGGGGTGAGGTTTCCCTTACCATCCCCCCCCCCTCCAAGAAGTCTATGCGAGGTGCCAATTCCGTAGGGTCTTTCATCTTACCAACTTAAAAAAAAATGTATAAAGTACAAGTTGAAGTGAATGATGAAACAGCTATCAAAACATTTGTCCTATTTGACAAACATGCGGAGAAGTTGATAAAAGCATCAATTAATGACACTTCTTAATACAATAAAAAGGTATGCCAAAAGCCATATACTCATAATATTATCATTGAAATTTTTCATTTTGTTTAATATGTATATAATAATGTCATATTTGTAAAACGAAGAAGTACAGTTGATCCCACAAGCCATGAAAGATATAGTTGGAAAGCATTGCAACTTTAAGCTAGGGTTGAATGACTTCAATTTTAGTACAAAATAAATAAAATTTCACAGTAAGTCAAGTGTCAGAGGATTTGACAATCGAATGGTCATAATAATTTTCTTCTTCTTCCAACAATAATGAGTCGGATTTAGCGATATCATCCATTTTGGGCGTCATAAAGCTTACAGGAGAAGCAAGAAGAAACATCAGGAAGTCATATAGAAAGTTTGCATGCTTCTTAATCTTCATTTATTGGAGATTTAATGAAAATGAGATAGAGCCACCATAAAATGAATAGCAAGAGATAGAGAAAGAAGAGCCCACAACTCATAAGTATAAAAAAAAAGTAAAAACACCAAACAAAAAAAAGATGTTTAAGTAAGTTTATTACACATATAACCAATCAAACTCAATAAGAAAAACTAAAATTGTTCAATTATTAGATTATAAATATATACTCACTTAATCTAAACAAATTAATGAAAGAAGTACTATGAAGTACTTAGCTTCTTTTATTTCAAAATAGTTGCACCACTTTTACTATAAT
The DNA here is from genome assembly GCA_947648045.1 of Beta corolliflora. NCBI lineage: Eukaryota > Viridiplantae > Streptophyta > Magnoliopsida > Caryophyllales > Amaranthaceae > Beta > Beta corolliflora. Next base: position 295,829 of record CANSZD010002106.1, read on the forward strand.
GTTTGACATTGAAATACTCTAAACATTAATATATTTAAATTTTGTATTGATATTATCAATATATTAAGTACATAATAACTTTTATTGTTTGTATATTAGGCAAAAACTACGGTCAAATTGGGTATATATATGAATGTTTCAAAAGTGTACATCTTCTTCACGAAAAGCTTGGGTATTTGTCGGGTCCCAATGCTAGTATATATACATATACCACTTATAACAATCCTGATTTTTCCGACCAGCTTACAAAGGATTAAGCACAACGAAAGGGACTCTGGATGAACTAACCCGAACTACTACCTTCACACTGAATTACTTTTGAGAGTGTGGAACTCAAATCCCAGCCCTATTCAATTTAATAAACTATTACAACAACGCTCTGATTCTCAAACTTTATCCTAATAAATTCCTCTGGAAAACCCGGCAGAGTTGCCTTTGAAAATAGAACAACCCTATATCGAAAAATAAATACAAATATATTAAAAAGCGTTTTTAAACAAGTATACAAGCCACGTGACATTGTCGCTTTAGTTGTTTCATTCCATGTCATCCACATACATTGAAAAATTAAAAACATGCTTCGTGTAAGATTCGACCACATGACCTCGAGCTCATATAATAAAGTTCTAACCAATTAACTATGCAACATTAGATGCTACTGTTTTAACATGAAAACATTAATAACCTGGGGCATCGCCCGAGCCTAATAACTAGTTACACCTGTTTACAAACCAAAAGGATTTGTGCCAAAATAACAAATGCAAAGAATAACAAAAAGTAACATTCAAAATTGGAAAGATTGATTATATTATCATGCATTAATAGTGAAGGAAGAAGAAAGGAAAAGGGCACAAGCAAAGAGGAAAAATGCTCGTATGTGGGGAGAAAATGACCGAATGGATGAGTCCATGTCATGCCCATCACTAGTTCCAAAAAAAGGTTCCGGAAGAAGATAAACAAATGTGACGTCTCTCATGTAGGATCCAAGCGGTGAAGCAATGCTCCACCTTCATCGGCCCTCTCTCATCATATTAGGAAAAAAGTCAAAAACATGTTAGTTTGGTTTGTTCTTGTTTTCATGCATGTTTATGCAGGTGTAGCAGTCAAGTCAAGGATTCCCCAAACCTAGCAAGTGGTGCTAGTATTAGTGGATCCTAACTCCTAAGTGTTTGTTTATTTGTTTTCTATTATGCAAATTTTACCGATATAAAAAAAATAGTGAATGAATATAAAAACTTACATATTAATCAAGATAACATTAAAAAAACAGCTCATATCCTGGATAAGTGTATTTTGCCTATCATAAACAAAAGTTTACTTTAATGACCCGTGAATTTGAATAACATAAAAGTTCATATCCTGGATAAGCATACTATATTTGCCTATCATAAACAAGATTTTACCGCAAGTTAACCTAGAATAACTCGTGTAATGAGTCCTAAAACTAGTTCTAGTTTCATGATGATAGCGACATTGATAGAGAATATATTTAGGATATTTTCTCCACATATTTAGGGTATATATTTTTGTATAGCATTAGGATTATATTATCCTTATCTGATCAGGTTTACTAACATTGTTAGAAATGACACTTGTGTAACCTATATATATGATCAATATACAACACTCCAGAGATTGAGGAGTTTACATTATCTAACATGGTATCTCAGCTTAGTTTTTTTTAAGTTCCACAATTTTTTCCTTTGATCCATAATTACACCACTTTCCGCAACTCAATTTAATTTTGTTCCCCTAAGTCTTGCTTTTTAGTTTCCTTCCTCTCGCGTTGACTCCCACCTCCTACTACCTTTTACTGTAGTGTTGATTCCTCACCATCTTCTCAATGGTGACCTCAGAGGCAGAGCCTTCCAAGACAACACCTCCACCTCCCTCCAATGATTATCACCCAGCCAACGCCATCAGCAACATCCGCAACGAAGTCCCTGAGATTCTTGACCGTGAAAAATCAAATTATGGTAGTTGGGTGGAATTATTTAAAATTCATTGTCACTCCTGCAATGTCATCGACCACATTGATCCCACAGTACCTCGTCCTACGGACATCACACAGGCACAATGGAACTGCCTTGGCTCCATTGTGAAAAAGTGGATCTACAACACCATAACTTCTGATCTTCGCAACACAATCCTTTACACCAACGCTACGGCGCAAGAAACTTGGGATCGACTTAGTAATATTTTCCAAGATAATAAAGATATGCGTGCCATATATCTGGAAAATCAGTTTAACCAGCTATTCGTTAGTAATTTCCCGGATGTATCTGCTTATTGTCAGATTTTGAAGGAATTAAAAGATCAACTTTTTAATGTTGATCGTGAAATATCTGAACGGGCCTTGGTCCTCCGCCTTTGTGCTGGTCTCATTGACTCCGACTACGACCTTGTCGCTCAATCAATCACCCAAACCAAACCACTACCCTCCTTCGACGAAGCCCGCTCACGAGTGTTGCTTGAAGAATCCAGGAAACAACATAAAGAACACTCGGGTCAGGCATTATTAACGCAAAGCTCCATAAATTCTACCGCCACGGCGGTGCCACCACAACAGCCACCGCAGCAGGGTCGTGGCGGCGGCTCTGGCCATGGCCGTAGCAGAGGGGGTCGCAGTGGTCGCGGTAGGGGGAGAGGGTGTGACCAACATCAGTCACACAATCAACAAGCAAGCAGCAGCGCTGCACATCCCTCCTGGCCCAGCTCACAACCTTCAGGCCCATGGCAACAACCCAGCCCACAACAGTAGTGGGCTGCCTTTCAACAGTGGCATCAACAGCAAGGTTGGGCCATCCCACCTTGCCCTTACCCAACAGTTAGTCCATCTGGGCCTCGTAGCATCCTGGCACCCTCCTCACGTCATTCTGCTCCTCCACAGCATGCTTACTACACTGGGCCAACCCAATCTGCCACCCTTATGACTCCAACTGAATTTTCTCAATCCTACTCTTCCCCCGGATTGGTAGTTCCAGATGACGGATGGTATATGGATTTGGGCGCGACTTCTCATATGACCCACAATTCAGGTACTCTCTTGCCCTTGTTTAATTTAAGCACTAAAAATCATATTTTAGTTGGTAATCACTAGTGGAGAGAAACGCAAGGGTTGCGGTCATAACAGCCCTAAGGGCTGCGTTTTTGGCTTAGTGAAGGGCTGCGGTTTTTAACCGCATCCCTTCACAACGAAGGGCTGTGTTTTAGGCCCAAAACCGCAGCCCTTTTGACCCAAAAAAAATAAAATAATTTTTTTTTGCATTTTTTACTCCTAAATATATCAAGAAATTTACAACAGGGAAAATCAAAAAACGAATCAACAACATAAAACAATCGAAAATTACAGTCAAAAAAACAAACAAAACGAAGTTATATATTAACAATCAACAGGAACATCAAATTACAATTTACAGTAAAAAAAAAACAAGAACAATTTACGGCACTAACTATTAAAAAAGCGAACAAAACAGTCGAAATTATTATATCAACAAGAACGAACGAAAAAAAAAAACGAAATTATATATCAACAAGAACAACAAGAACAGTCGAAATTTACAATAAAAAAAACGAACAAAAATAAAAAAAAAACAAACGAAAATACAAAAGAGAGAAGAAATTATAGATCCGAAATTACATGAAGATTAATCAAAACAAAGATCAAGAAATTATAGATCTGAAAAACGAAAAATTCTCACTTGTTGATGTCGTTGCTCGGCGAATTGTCGACTCGTTGTTCAAGTCGGAGATGAGCAGAGTTCGACGACGAGGAAGAGATGAGCGGAGTTCGACGACGAGGAAGATATGAGCGGAAGAGTTCGACCGACGGCGAGGAATTGAAAATGCAAGATGAAAATGGTCAGCGGTCGTCGTCATTCGAGTCGTCGTCTCGTTGTTGTTGGTTGAAAATGGTGTCGCTGGTGCTTCATTGCCATTCGGTGGCGTCGTTCTTTGTGTCGCCGGTGCTTCGTTCTCCTTCGTGGTGTTGCTGTTGTTGCGTCGTAGTCTGTTCTGCCGGATAGGGAAGGAGGGAGAAGGGAGGAGGGTGAGAGAGAAGGGAGGAGGGTGAGAGAGAAGGGAGAAGGAGGTTGTGTACGTGAGATTTGTGGGAGAAGAGATTGTGAGAACCCTAGGCGCTTAACATTTTAAGCCCGCGAATTCCTTTCAAAAAAAAAAAAAAACCATAAAGGGTTGCGGTTAGCCCAAAACGCATCCCTTTATTACTTATAGGGCTGCGGTTTTCGGCTAACGGCAGCCCTTCACTAAAAGGGCTGCGGTTTTTGCATTGACCGCAGCCCTTCGTTTTACGAAGGGCTGCGGTTTTTGGGCTAACAGCAACCCTTCACTATTAATAAAAAAAACACGGCCCCTTGCACCGCAACCCTTGCGTTTTTTTCCACTAGTGAATGGTCATCGCATTCCCGTTACCGGTTTTGGTCATACCACCTTGCCCAACCACAAATTAGCCCTTCGTGATGTTCTCCTTGCCCCTCAAATAATTAAAAACTTAATTTCCATGCGCAAATTTACTACTGATAATTCTGTTTCTATTGAATTTGATCCCTATGGTTTTTCAGTGAAGGACCTTCGCACGGGGAACCTAATCACGAGATGCAATAGCTTGGGTGACCTCTATCCTATCACCACCGATTATACACCTTCCACATGTCTTGCTAGTTCCTACGCAGCCATCTCCCCGTCTACCTGGCATGATCGTTTGGGCCATCCGGGCGACTCTTCTTTAAGTTTTCTTAGGAGTCATAAATTCATTGAATGTAATAAGGAGTATAACTCTAATTTTTGCAATTCATGTCCATTTGGGAAACACGTTAGACTTCCATAATCTGATTCAACTACCAAAACTTTAAGTGCGTTTAATATTATTCATGCTGATTTATGGACCTCACCTATTCGTAGTACTGCCGGCCATAAATATTATCTTGTTCATCTGGATGACTTTACTCATTATGTGTGGACTTTCCCCCTAGTTTATAAATCTCAAGCTTTTCAAACATTTTTGACATTTAAACAATATATTCAAACTCAATTCGAACGCCAAATAAAATGCTTTCAAAGTGATCATGGTCGTGAGTTTGACAACGCCCCTTTCAAATTATCTTGTGTCAAAAGTGGTATCGCTTTCAGATTCTCTTGTCCACACACCTCCTCTCAAAATGGTAAAGCTGAAAGAATGATTCGCACTCTCAATAATGTCATTCACACTCTATTGTTTCATGCTTCACTTCCACTTTCCTTTTGGAATCATGCGCTTGAGACTGCTACATACCTACTAAACATCCTACCTACCAAAACTCTCAAAAACATGACTCCCATCCAGGCTCTTTATCGGAAACATCCCTCCCCATGCTACTCTCCAAACACGGGGTAATAGCAATGCCTAATATCAATTTACATCTATATAAGCATATTTTAATGCATAAAATTTCAGAGGGGCAGCAGGTCCATATCTCATTGATGCACAATCATCCTTCTAAGTTCTAAGGCTTGTTTTGCTCATAACATAGACAGAAAGGCTAAAAGTTTGGTTCCATTCAGCCAACAATGAGAACAACAAGTGAAGACTAAACACAGTCCTGGCCATTTGAAACTACAGAACAAAAAAGAAACACACAATTTTACTTTAAAGTACATCCTCTCATATTTCGGTATGGTAACCAGGCGGCCGCAAGTCCTAATTCCTAATTGTAGGATAAACTTGTTTTCATAGAGGGACAACTTACTATAATTTGAAAATGGATTTCTGAACCCTATGATTCCAAGTTCCAACTGATACTATGAACAAAAAGCAGTCATACACCTTTCATTAATTGTCACTATCCACAACCTTTCAAGTTTTAACAATACATGTGATGCTCTCAACTAAAGGGGTATCAACAATTCGGTATCAAGGTCGCGCTTCTGCACCAGGTCCAGACACCAACAACGATACTTTGACCTTGACATCTCATACAGTTCATCAGGTGTTAGTTTTTCAAGATCCTTCATTTTGCAATAATCAAACTCGTTGGTAAGAAATTTTGTAACGTGACTGGGTAAGCATGCTCCAACAAAATCTTTGAGATGATCTTGGTCACGCATTCTCATGTATAGCCTCATTACAGATACACAGTCTTCGTACGGATCATGCACTCCCATCTGAATATCATAACTGCATTTACACATTGTAACACCCCGACAATTCTCTATTTTCTAAAATACCTTTTCAATATAAAACTTAGAGAATTATCAAAGCATTATCTCCCGTGTAATAACATATCGGCTTATTCAGAATTTTGCAGCGGAAATAATAATAAATAACTTTGAAAATAAAACTTAGTAAAAAAGAGTCAACTCCAAAAGTCAAACCAAAGTCAACCAACATAAAGTCAAAAGGCAACCACAAATGTATAAGTCAACTATAAGTAATAAAATCAACACAAACTCTTCAACTCTCCGAACCCATGATGCATCATCTTCAAACCTTTAATCGACGATGCTCTATTGATCCCGAGAGACTACTCACCAAATGGGTCATCACAGGATCAATAAGGCATAGCCGTGATCAACACATAAATACAAAGCACGTAATCAGCAAAACTAAGTACTACATAGTAAATAAATATAAACTTAACATGATACTAACATTAAGCAGGGATAAATAATAATATAATAACATAGCAGACTACTTTTAATGAACTAGACTCCACAACTAATAATTTAATTAATTTAGATGGAATAGGCAATGGAAAGAGTTGTCCAAACCAAACCAGTCTTCAATTTAGTAGACAAAGTACGGGCGCGACTCCGTACTCCCCTGACCTACGATATCGAGGAACCTTTTAAATAAAAAATAGGACACGGTGATCAATCCGGTCCTAAGAAAAGCCATGGGCGGCTACCACCATGTACTCCAACTCATACTAGTCCAACACTTCAGACGTGCACAAGACTAAAGCTATTGCTATTCACTTTCCACTTTAAGTGATTAATAAATTATTTACTTGTTACGACTCACAAGGAAGACAAATAATATAATCATCAAAGATACATAAACTTCTATTTTTATCTTAGGATTAGATAAGGTGATCATCAACTTATCAACCCAAGAATAATTTCATTATTAAATCCATAACCTTTATATATTTGTTGATCCAAGTCAACAACCAACCAACCTTTCATAGGTGAATAACCAACTTAGCAAATAAGGCCATCGGTCCTCATAAAGTAATTAAATAATCTAAAGGGAACAACATGATCCATCCATGATCTAATACCAACATAATTATTAATCCCTCATGTGAATTAATAAAATAAAGTTCTCAAATCTCATATGCTTGCATCAATCATCCATACAAACATAATATCATCATCATAATCAATATACTTCATACAACGGCATAAAACATGCAAATTCAATTGAATATAAATCACATATGAACTAAAAATAGTTCCCTATACATGATACTACATAAATCTCATCCTTAGGACATGATACTAATCCAACCCACACATAGGTATATACAGACCTTGTGTAGACAAAGTTCGAGGCCACTTTAACAAGCTTAAAAGTCGCCTAAAAAGAATTCTTCGCCTAACAATAATCAACATAACCACTAATCAATACTCTAAAAATTTCCAGCAATATTAAAATACTTTAAACCCTCTTTAAAAGTGTTTAAAAACCTTTTCCATTGTTAAAACTTTAATTATTAATACTCCCTAGTACAGTACTACCATACTAGTTATTAAAACCCTTAAAAACTCATACTTTGACCATAAAAACTCCACCATAAGTATACTAATAAAATTTCCAGCAACTTATAATGTATTAAAACCCTTTCAAAACATACTTAAACAATATCAAAATCATAAGAGTACTCAATTTCATAAACTATAATATACTACTATGATTTTCCAACTCATAAAACCCTAAAAATTCATGCTTTGATACTTAAAACCTTAATTTAAACATAATAAATAAATCTAAATTTAGTTACTTCATTATATAAATTACATCATCTGAAATTTATATTTAAATCATCAAACTATAACTTTAATAATAAACATATTAAAACAATCCTTAAAAATATAAACTTTGCATTAAATAAAACTAGAGGAGGAAGAAAATAACCAAAGAAAAGAGGAGGAAGGACGCCGGAAGAGGAGGGAGGCGGCGGTGTGCTGTCGTTGGCTGCTGCTGCCGGACGGTGGTGGCGCCGGCGGTGGCGGCTGCCAGTGGCTGGGCCGAAGAGAGAGCCGAAGAAAAAGAGAAAAAGAGGAGGGAGAAGGCCGAAAGAGAGAGAGAGAAAATAGAGTGTGTTTAATGTGTGGGAAATTGTTTAATGAAGAGTATTTATAGGTTCCCCCATTAGGGGTCCAATAGTGGTTTGGGCTTTGATGGGTTAGTTTAATAATGATGCTCATTTTAATTATTTTTTTATTAGAAAAGATAATTGGTCAGAAGACCAACCCCTGCTAGGCTAGTAGGCTACTAGCCTGCAGGGCACACCAGCTCAGAGGCTGGGTACAAGGCTACACAGCCCAAAAGTAAATGCCCAACATATTATTGGGATGAGGATTCGAACCCTGGGCAATGCCCTGGAATTCGGGGTGGTACTCCACTGAGCTACCACCTCTCCCTCTTAATAAAGATGCTCATGAAACATAATAAAAGTTGTTGGGCTCCTCTTTCCAATAATTAAAATCTTTTGTACTCCCATTCAACTAATTAAATATAAAATAACTTTCAAAGTATGACTAAATAAAATATTTGATTACTTAAAATCATTAAATAATCCTTTTGACTTTCAATAGTCAACATTCTAAGAAATAAATTATTTAAATACTAAAATATATATAAATATACATTAAAATGCATTTATAAAATTCATAAAATTACGGGGGATTACACACATTGTAGAACGAAATTCAGAGATACTCCGAAAAGCAATTAATATCTGCCAGCTCATTTTCACTGGGATTACTCAAGATTTCCCCCTGAACCCTTTGATATTCATATTTTGGCTACTACAACCAAAGATACAATTTCACAGCTGATCAGAGAACAAAAAAGGTGACAATATACAAACCCAAATCAACGGTATAAGGTAACAGAGCAACCAGGAGCCAGAGGACTCATCTCACTGTCATATTAACACTTTGTTTGACTAGAAAGAAAGGGAGACAAAAGGGAAGGAAGGGAAAGGGAGGGGAACAAGTTCCCTTGTTTGGATAAGGGATTGGGGGGAAGGAAAGGGAGGGAGACGAAATTGGGAAGGATCCACTTTCCCTCCCTCTTAAATGAACATAATCCCTCCCAAATTGGAGAGATTTGGAGGGAAAATGAAGCTCCATCTTCCGCCTCCCTCTCTTTCCCCTCCCCTTCCTTCCCCCCTTTCCTTTCCCTTTCTTTACTCCATTCCTCCTACCACACACACACCATCACCCTTCTTTTGCATCCTTCACCACCACCCCACACAAAAACCAGCGCCACCACACTTGAGCGAAGAACAAGGAAAAATTCAACTTGAAATCTAAAAATCTAATACACAAAAAAAAAATTAAAATAAAGCTGGAAAAACAACAAACAATTACACACGAAGAACATCAATTTTCAGAATCACCGAATGTCAGAACACTCAAACAAAAAAATAGATTGTTTACTGGAGTTTTCTGAAATTAAATTGCTTGCACAATTAACTAGGCCACAATTGGAGGAAATAGAAGACTATTTAATCGCTACTGTAGTTTTTAGGTATTAATTATACAACACCAAACCCTTCCTCACATCCTCAGTAATGGGTGATTCTTCAAAATACAACACCTACCCAAATTTACTTTACATCTTGGCTTCTTCTGTGCAAGAACAGGTCGTTTTTCCTTTTATTCAACCCCCACCTGTAATATTCCAAAATTGAAAACTTCAAAAACCAAAAAAATAAGTTGAATAAAAACAATTCAAACCAGAAATTTCACCATGAATATATATTCGAGATTTTTAGCAAGATTTGATGGCCTAATTCGAATGAAAACCATAGGCGCCTAAGATTTCCGCTCTCACCTACGGTTGGGCGGAAATTCAAGACGCCTGACCATACGTTAAGGCGTCTGCCATTTTCGCCCAACCAGAGCGGAAATCTTAGGCGCCTGTGGTGTTTTGAAAAAAAAATCACCTTTTTCCAGCGACTTCCTAGTTCCGGCGAGTGTTGACGGCAAGGTCGTGCAATGTCTACAAACTCAGGTGGCTCTGATTTTGAATGGATGTACTTCAATAGTGGGAAGATGGGAGGGAAGGGGAGATAGAGCAGTAAAGGGGAGGAGAGAGAGCGCAGTAAAGGGGAGGAGTAAAGGGAAGGGGAAAGGGAATGGAGGGGGATTATGATATCATACATATGGGGTGTATAAAATACGTATTTAGGGCATTAGTAGGAAAAAATAGGGTGTCGTTTAGCAACCCAGAAAACTTTCAAATTATCCATCTAATCTCTTTCATCACTCTCAATCTTCTTTTGCGTATACCTTCTTATGATTATGGTGCCATAGCACTGCCATCCTCCACCCAAAATTGATCAGCCATTATACGTCATTGCTAGCGGTCATCAACCCATATTCCTCGCTCATTAGGGTGGTTTCTCTCTCCTCTATGTTTCACTTGTTGCCTTGCTCATCTTTGCGGATAGCCGCCACGTTGTGGGTCGACGAGTCTACCTCCGTCCGCCGTCGTGGATCTTGCCTTAGGTTGAAGTTGTTGCATGTTCAATTTCTATTTCCATTATTGTCTTGCTTTTGACATTGTTGTTGAGTTGTTGTGTTGCAAGTGACATCACCATCTTTCTTCACCCTCTTGATAATAAGGTATAAGCTAAGTTTTCACTCTTGTTTAATTTTAAGAACTCAAATTCAGATTAAAATGGGTTTTGGTTGTTATGGCTTTTGATATGTAAGAGCTTAGCTATGAATTTTGTTATGGGTTGCTAGATATCAATTTGTGATTTCAATGTCAAAGGATATTACTTAAAATTCACCCTGATTAAGGAAAGGTTGAAGCTTTTGTTTGGAAATTACGTATTAGTTTCTTGTGTATCTGAAATAATCTAGTTATATCAATACATCTTCTAAGCTAAGCTTAGTACTTAAGAGTTGGAAAAGTCTTTCGTTTTAGTATAGTGGTTCCAGTTAGTAAGCTAATAAGAGGAACTACATTAAGAAGTGTTAATTAGTTTCCTCATATAGAATTAACTAGGAGTAGTTATTGATTATTGTTGGTGTTATTTTTGTGATTGAGGTGAACTCTTAGGAGGTGATTATGGAGCTTAAAGTAAATTGTGATGATAATTATTGTGAGCATTATTATTGGAGATAGATTTCAGAGTTGGAGCGATATTTGGAGATCGGAGAAAGGTACACACTTGTCCTACCACCTTCGAACAATAATATGGTATTTCACATGGTTTTGCGAATCGCATGATTTATGAACAAAAGTGTGGTTGTCATTGACTTATTACGTTATTTGCTGAAAGTATTTTCCATCTATTCGAAACTTTAATATAAGATACAAAGTGGTGATATGATATTTGTATTTCTCTTTCTTAATTATATAACGTCTGTTTCTGATTGTGAAAAGCGTTGAGTAATTATGATTATACTCTAGAGTACTATTGGTATTTAAATATCGTGAACAAATATAAAGTTACTTAAGGATATTTATCCATGGCATACTTGGTCTATTTTATGAATATTGACTTCAGCCGTTTAACGACACGTGTCTCAATTTCATGGAAATAGTTATGGATATCTGGTTATGAATATTAAGAGAGAGTTTTGGATATATTTGCCAATATGTATAAATACCACCTTCGGAGGTTGAGTGATAAAGTATACTTCAAATAAATTATGAAGATAAGCTTATTCATGTATATATATAGTTCTAAGCGTATGAAATTATAAAGGGTTTAATTCAGACAAGTTACTGGTAGAACCTTGGTACATATTGTGTTAGAAAAGTAAATCTTGATTTGAGTTTCATATATGAATTTCAAAATGCGAATGACATTGTATCTTAAATTACCAAGCATGATGAATATGGATTTGAGTTTAGAAAATTATGAGTCTGAAAGCTCTAAATAAAATACGAGATTTCATAATATATCCTAACATGAGTTGGTAAGTCTGAGATAATATTGGTCATGAAAAGGTTGAGGTTACAGATTTCAAAAGTAAGCTATTGTTTTGGAATTGATAAGTACACTACAATTTATAAATCGAGGGAAATGTAGTTGTATACTTGGAGTTTTATGATAACTATTGGAACTAGCAATAAATCTTTTGGGACGTTAGATTGAATGTAAGATTATGAAGTTATACGTAAGGTTTCTGAAATTGTTTTAAGGAAGAAGAGAAGTTCAAAGAATCTTTGGAATTAGGTTGATAAGGTAGGAAATATGTGTTGGAATGCTTGTGAGACAAACTAGTCATTCTGTCTAGAAATGTAAGTTGCCATGTGAGAAAGTTGAGTTGAGCGAATAATGCCGTAATGTGGAAGTAAAGTTTCAAGATTTGAACATCGTTTAATGATTTTCATAGAATTTATTTTCTTACCCTTGGAAATCCTCTTGTTCTTCCTGCAAAAAAATTAAGAATGAGATTTAGTTAAACTTAGATTAGATGATGAGAGGATTGGATGGAGAATAGGGAAATTGAGGAGAGAGAAAATACCCGACGGCCATGGTTGAATGAAGGAGGAGGGTTTGAGGGTTTACTGCTATTCTCCCTTACTCCTTTTGTTATGAGCGCTCAGTAAAACCCTACAACTCGATGAAGGATATTATATATAGGCAGGTTTTAGGGCCCAGCCCAAAGATGGCCGAAAACAATAGATTTCTTAGGGTTATTTTTGTTCTGGGCCTGCTGTAGAAGTTGCAATTTTAATGTATGTAGATGGGCTTTGTATCTTGTTGGTCGGGTTACAATTAATAGTATGGGTTTGAGAAATAATCAAGTTATCATAGTTATTAGTATGTTTGGGCTGTACAAGACATTTTAAGTTTTAATTATATTAGAAAATTCAAAGTTATATATACTGGGTTTTCAATGGTTAACTGTGCATATTGAGTATAAATATATGAAATATTTCTTTTATTTCGCAATAGTTGCACCACTTTCACTATAATGCTTTACGTTGAAAAACTCTATTCATTAATATCTTTGATTTTGTATTTTATAAAAACTTATAAAGTTGATATTATCAATATATATATACAAAATTCCAATAAATATTATATTATAACTTTTGTTGTTGTATGTCGGACAAAAAATATGGTCAAATAGGATATGTGAATATTTTAAAGTCTACCTCTTCTTCAAGAAAAGTCCGGGAGTACACGAGGTTGCGATATTTCGCGTCCTTATTAGACACCATTTGTCGCGCTTATTAAGTGTTATGTCATTGTTTTTTAAAAGAACTAGAGTTCTGAATTGATAAGAATATATATAGAGTTCGGGGTAAGAAGAAATAGAGTTTGGTTTAATGAAGTACTTAAGTAGTTGATTGATTATAACTTTCATATATATTTCGAAAATTGTAATATTGTACCATTGAAAAGTTTTTTTTTAAAAAAAAAACTCTAAAACAAGATTTATTATGATATATCTAACATGTTGTGACAATTTGCAATTTCTCTAAAATTCCCTAATATATTTAGTGCTTAGACGCCATTTTTTCGCGCTTAGTAAGTGCCATATCTTTATTTTTGAAAACAAATAGAGTTTCAAATTGATAAAATACATATATAAAGTTTAAGATAAGTAAGAAATAGAGTTTGGTTTACAATGAAATACTTAAATATAGTTAATTGATTATAGCTTTTAACAAATATTTCGAAAAATGAAAATTTTTGTACCATTTAAAATTTAAATAATACTCTAAAACAAGATTCATATATGATATATCTAATTTTTTTTGAAAATTAGCAATTTCTCTACAATTCCCTAATATATTTGAACTAAGACATAAGTTCCAACACAAACCCAAGGAACAGGTATAGAGTACAAGTTGAAGTAAAAGATGAAACAGCTACCAAAACATTTATCCTATTTAACAAACATGCAGAGAAGTTGATAAAAGTACCAATTAATGACACTTCTTAATACAATAAAAATGGTATATTAAAAACCACATACTTCCCCTTTGTTTGTTTGTGAGACATGTTGGTGCTTCCCCTTTGTGTTCTATTTGCAATGCTTCGGATGAGACTATAAACCACGCACTGTTTGAATGCACCCAAGCGCGAGAAATCTGGCAACAAAGCCACTTTGTTAACGTACTTGAAGATGCATCTTCTTCGCATTTTGTCGAACGCTTTGAATGGGTGTTGAGCAAAGTTTCGAGGGTGGAGATGCGAATTTTTTGTGCTCTCTTGTGGGCTATTTGGTTTTGTAGGAACCATCACATTTTCGAGCTGGAGACCCTTGATGTCTCGTTGGTGGCTAGCAGGTTTGTGAAACAAGTGGAGGAGTATTGCACCTATACGAGGGATGTCTTCCAGAGGAGTCCCCATGTGGAGATAGCTGCGTCGAGCTGGCATCCTCCCCCTACAACCAAGCTTAAGGCGAACTTTGATGCTCACGTCAGTCCCAATGGCGAGGTAGGGCCGGGTGTGGTCTTTAGGGATGATAATGGATGTATTGTGGCGCTGGGAACAAAAAGAATTACTGACAGGTGGGAGGCGGCTCTTGCGGAGGCTGCTGCAGCTCGTTTTGCTGTGGATTTGGCGCTCAGATTGGGGTTTGCTGATCTTATTCTTGAAGGCGATGCTTCGGTGGTGGTGAGTAGTGTCAAGAAAGGCAGTGTGGGCAAAGCTCCTTTGTTTCGTGTGCTTGATGATGTTTCTAGGATGGCTGGGAATTTAAACTCTTTCTCTTTATCTCATGTAAAGCGAGCGGGTAATGTCATTGCCCATCTGTTAGCTCATTGGAATTGTGCCCCTGAGTTTTCACGAAATTCATCGGGTACCCTCGCACTTTTGAAAATACACCTGGTACCCCTCAGTTACTGTGTATTAACATGAAATGCCCTTACACTTAACGGACGTTAGTGCTCCGTTACTGCTTATTTACAAGAATGCCATTAATTTGTGGCGCCATAATGATAACCCCCCCTGTCAGACATCTTCAACCCAGTTCGAAAAAAATTTGTCCCCTCAACTTCCTTCCTCTGTTCTGGGTCATCCATGGAACCCTAAAACTCGAGCCTTTGAAGGAAATTATTGATTCATTTGGTGCGCTTTAGTGAGTTTTTTGGGTGCGATTGTTTTGGAGTGCAAAAATTTGAAGAAAAGAGTGAAGAAAAAGCACGAATTCCTGGAATTGCGAAGAACTGAAAAAAATTTAATCGACGGTTCAAAATATTTAAAAGGTAAAATTTTACTTCCTTTTCTTCATTCTAAAGTGCTTTAAAACTTAGTAAACATTTGATTGTTGCATGTATAATGTTTTGTGTTGTTGTGGGGTGTTAGGGTTAGATTGTTGTTGTAACTGTATTTTTTACAATATTTGTGTGCTTTTACTTTACTTTGTGTTTGATGTTGATGTAATCTTGTTATTAGGATGGCTGATGTGTGGTTATTGGTACATTACAGTACCCATGATTTTGATGTTAGGGTGGAGGACACTGATTTGTGTCATTTAATGGGTTTATTTGAGGATTTTCTTGAGGAATCAGTGAAGCAAAATGTGTATTTGCCTAAACTGTTTAGGTTGTTAGTTGAAAACCCTAGGACTAAGAAGAAAATAGAGTTGAGGAGCGATTCGATTTGATGAAACCGTGGGGGTGGGGTTTGGGCAAGGATACCATTGAGGTATGGGTAGAGGAAAGTTTTTAGGTCTGTCCTTGCAAAGAAGGATCGGGGAGGAGATGGAGAAGCTTGAGAACATTAGGAGAGTGCAAGAGATTTTACAGAGGGAGAGGGAAGAGGAGATTAGAAAACAAGAGGAAGATGAGAATGAAAGGAGGGGACAAGAGGAAGAGGAGGAGCAGAGGAGATTGGAGGAAGAGATGTTGTATGCTAAGGGCTTATGTGTTGCTGTGGAGGTTCCTGTATTGTCAGTAGAGAATGATGAGGTTGAGTACATGAGGGTGTACTCAACCCAAGAAGCTGATGTTTACTTCCCTGGCACATCTCAACCAGAACCCGAGCCTCAAACACAAGAACCACATGCCTCACAGCCCACCCCAGAACAAACACAACCCACCCAAGAACAAACACAACCTACCCCAGAACAAACACAGCCCACCCATGAACAAACACAACCCACCCAACAACAACAGCCCACAAAAACAACACCCAGGAAGAAGACAACAGCAACAAAACCACAAACACCCAAGAAGAAAAAACTCACACCAAGGCCCAAGAAGAAGGCTGCCCCTAAACAACAACCCACCCCCTCACAGCCCACATCCACAGAGCCCATCCATGAACAACCCACCCTCTCACAGCCCACCCCCTCACAACCCACCCAAGAAGATCCTACTCAACAATCAGTTGTGATCACAACACTACAAACTTTGTTGAAAGTTTTAATGCTTGCACCAAAGCTCACAGAGATTTACCTGTGCTGAATCTACTTGAAGGTATTCATTTTTGACTTTGTTTATTTTGTTTTCAATTACTATATTATTCAAGGTCTAATATTTTTGTTCTTTTTCACAGCCATTAGAGTCTGGTCCATGAAGAGGATAGGTGCAAGGTTTGACAAGGCCATTGACATGGAGGCAGGGCAGCTGACTGATTATGCTTCAAAGGTCCTTGAAACTAGGAGTGGGGATTCAAGGTTATGTCATGCTACACCATGTGGAGGAGGAGAGTTTGAAGTCACAGATGGGAATGTGAAATTCCCAATCAATTTGGCTAGGCTCAGTTGTGGCTGTGGCAAGTGGCAAGGTTGTGGGATCCCTTGCAAGCATGCCTTGAGGGTCATGTACAATCAGAGGATTGACCCTCTTGAGTATGTGTCTGATTATTACAAGGGGGCAGCTTACAAGGCCACCTATGTTGAGCACATCCATCCCATGGCTGATCCTTCTCAATGGCCAGATTACAATCTCCCTCACATTCACCCTCCAAACAGGAAGAGAGGTGCTGGCAGACCTCCAAAACAGAGGAAAAGAGGAGTGAATGAAGCAAAGAAGGCCAAGAGACACAGCTCTGTTAAGTGCAGCAAGTGCAAGCAACTTGGCCACAATGCAAGAACATGTGGCAGAGGTGATAAAGGTCAAAAGAGAGCTGCAGACAGTGGGGCTAGTACTTCCAAGGCACAGAAGAGAGCAAGGAAGGCCACCTAAGCAAGCTAGCAACAACAACCTTGGTTTTGAATAGATTTTTTTGGGTTCTAATTGAATGTTCATATTTTTGGGTGATTAAGTGATTTCAGTTTTTGTAAAGAAACGGTGATTTAGTCCTCCATTTCATGATGTTCTAGTGAAGTCAGTTTTTGTAAAGAAACATAACAGGAGATTAGTTTTTGGCTGTGGATACATATGTATGCTACAATGATTATTATGAATAGCAACTTTGTTTTTCCAAATCTTGTGGCAATAATTACATAACTTACTTCCAAATTACAAAGAGGAGCAATACAAACATAAGTAAACCTAACTTAATTGTAAGCCTAACTAACTTCTTTTGTTCTTTAAGCTTCTTCTTCAATTGCTTCAATTCTTCTTGCATATTCTCATCCTCTGCGCTTCCAATACTCTGTGCCTCATGATGGATGCCTCCACTTTGCTCCACCCAACCTTTGCACCACCTAAAAGTGTCACAAACATCACACTTAGAGTACAATCGCTGTGGGTTTAAACTTGAATCAGAACTTCTAATTGCTAATTTCCTCCCACATCTACACATTCGATTTGGAACCCTAATGTATGTAGATTCTTGGGTTGAGGAAGATGTTTTTGAGAGAGAACTCATTAGGATAATTTAGAGAGATGATAACAAGCGAATTCAGGTAAGGATGTTAAGAGGGGGATCAACAATATATAGAGAAAGCGAGTGAAAAGACATAACGGCTAGTTTTTCAATCAATTTCTAACCGTTAAACTGCAGGTGGTATTTCAAAACATTTAGGGGTACCTGGTGAAATAAGTTTCATTTTGAGGGTACCTCGTGAATTTAAGTTTGCTCTAACGGAGGACAAACGAATGGTTGACGACAGGGGCATTTGGGTGTATTATGTTAAACCGAGGGGTACCGGTGTATTTTCAAAAGTGCGAGGGTACCCGGTGAATTTCGTGAAAACTCAGGGGCATTTGGTGAAAAAGCCATTGATTTAATATAATTCCCTCTCCCGGCTTTTCCTCTAAAAAAAAACCATATACTCATAATATTATCATTGAAAAGTTTCATCTCTTTTAATATGTATATAATAATGTCATATCTGTAGGACAAAGAAGTACAGGTGATCCCACAAGCCAAGAAAGATATAGTTGGAAAGCATTGCAACTTTGAGCTAAGGTTAAATGACCGTAATTTTTAGTACAAAAGAAATAAAATTTCACAGTTTGTCAAGTGTCAGAGGATTTGACAATTAGATGGTCATAACAATTTTCTTTTTCTTCTCGTTGTCCATTTTGGGTGTCATGGAGCTTACAGAAGAAGCAAAAAGAAACATCAGGAAGTCATATGGAGAGTGCGCATGCTTCTTAATCTTCATTTCTTTGAGATTTAATGAAAATGAGATAGCGCCAGCATAAAGTCAATAGAGAAAGATAGAGAAAGAAGAGTCCATATGGAGTTGTTCACTTATTAGATAATGCCATAACTCATAAGTATAAAAAAAAAGTAAAAACACCAAACAAACAAACAAAAAAGGATGTTTAAGTAAGTTTATTACACATATAACCAATCAAACTCAAAAAGAAAAACGAAAATTGTTCACTTATTCGATAATTAAAATATAATTTCTTATTTAAAACAAATTAATGAAAGAAATACTATGAAGTACTTCTTTTATTTCAAAATAGTTGCACCACTTTTACTATAATGCTTGACATTGAAATACTCTAATCATTAATATATTTGCTTTTGTATTTTATAAGAATTTCATGGAGTTGACATTATCAATATAAACACATATAAAAATCTAATAACATATTACAAAATAACTTTTGTTATATATATATATATATATGAATATTTCAAAAGTCTACATCTTCTCACGAAAAGCTTGGGCATTTGCCCGGTTCTCAATACTAGTATATATACATATACCACTTATAACAGTCCGGATTTTTCCGACCAGTTTACAAATGATTAAGCATAGCGAAAGGGACTCTGGTCAAGCTAACCTGAACAATTGCCATAACACTCACCGAACTACATTGGAGAGTGTGGAACTCAAATCCCAACTCTATTCAATTTAATTTATCAATAAAACAACGCCCTGATTCTCAGACTCTATCATAATAAACTCCTTTCCAAAACCCGACAGAGTTTCTTTTGAATAGAACAACTTTAGATAGGGAAATAATTTACACCTGTTTACAAAACAAAATTTTTTTGCCAAAATAACAGATGCAAAGAATAACAATGAGTAACACTCAAAATTGGAAAGGTTGATTATAGCATTAATAGTGAAGGAAGAGGAAAGGAAAACAACACGAGCAAAGAGGGAAAACGCTCGTATGTAGGGAGAAGATGACCGAATGGAAGAATCCATGTCATGCCTATCATTGGTTCTAGAAGAAGGTTCGGGAAGAAGATAAACAAATGTGACATCTCTCATTTAGGATCCAAGTGGAGAAGCAATGCTCTACCTTCATCGACCTTCTCTTATCATAATAGGAAAAATATGTTAGTTTGGTTTGTTCTTGTTTTCATGCATGTTTATGTAGGTGTCCCAGTCAATTCAAGAATTCCCCAAACTTAGCATGTTTATTTAGGCATTGTTTGTTTCCTGTTAAGGAAAATTTACCGATATAAAAAAATAGTGAAGAAATATACAAACTTACATATTGATCAAGATAACATTAAAAAAAAAGCAGCTCATATCCTGGATAAGTATATTTTGCCTCACAAAACAAAATTTTACTTTAATGACCCGTGAATTTGAATAATATAAAAGTAGTTCATATCCTGGATAAGCATACTATATTTTGCCTACCATAAACAAGATTTTACCGCAAGTTAACCTAGAATAACCCGTGTAATAAGTCCTGAAACTAGTTCTAGTTTCATGTTGATAGCGACATTCACCCCATGCTACTCTTCAAACACAGGGTAACAACAATGCCTAAGGTCAATTTACATCCTATATAAGCATATCTTGATGCATAACATTTCAGAGAGGCAGCAGGCCCATATCTCATTGATGCACACAGCACAATCACCCTTCTAAGTTCTAAGGTTTGCTTTACTCATACCATAGACAGAAAGGCTAAAAGTTTGGTTCCATTCAGCCAACAATGAGAACAACAAGTGAAGATTGAACACATTCCTGGCCATTTGAAACTACAGAACAAAAAAAGAGACACAATTTTACTTTAAGCACATACTCTCATATAGCGGTATGTTAACCAGGCGGCCGCAAGTCCTAAATCAAAAACTTCGCCTCGAGCTTACATGATGCTCTTCCTAATTGTAGAATAGACTTGATATCCAAAGTGGGATAACTTACTATGATTTGGAAATGGATTTTTTGAACCCTATGATTCCAAGTTCCAACTGATACTATGAACAAAAAGCAGTTATACACCTTTCATTAATTGTCACTATTCACAAGCTTTCAAGTTTTGACAATACATGCGATGCTCTCAACTAAAGGGGTATCAGCAATTCTTTATCAAGGCCGCGCTTTCTGCAACAGGTCCAGACACCAACAACGATACTTTGACCTTGACATCTCATACAGTTCATCAGGTGTCAGTTTCTCAAGATCCTTCATTTTGCAACAATCAAACTCGTTGGTAAGAAATTCTGTAACGTGACTGGGTAAGCATGCTCCAACAAAATCTTTGAGATGATCTTGGTCACGCATTCTCTTGTATAGCCTCATTACAGAGACACAGTCTTCGTACGGATCATGGACTCCCATCTGAATATCATAACTGCATTTACACATTGCAGAACAACATTCAGAGATACTCCGGAGAACAATTAATATCTGCCAGCTCATTTTCACTGGGATTACTCAAGATTTCCCCCCTGAACCCTTAGATATTAATATTTTGGATACTACAACCAAAGAGACAATTTCACAGCTGATCAGAGAACAAAAAAGGTGACAATATACAAACCCAAATTAACGGTATCAGGTAACAGAGAAATCAGGAGCCAGAGGACTCATCTCACTGTGAGTTTAACACTTTGTTTGACTAGGAAGAAATGGAGACAAAAGGGAAGGAAGGGAAAGGGAGGGGAACAAGTTCCCTTGTTTGGATAAGGGATTGGGGGGAAGGAAGGGGAGGTAGAGGAAATTGGGAAGGATCCACTTTCCCTCCCTCTTTAATGAACATCCCTCCCAAATTGGAGAGATTTGGAGGGAAAATGAAGCTCCATCTTCCGCCTCCCTCTCTTTTCCCTCGCCTTCCTCCTCTATCCCTCCCTTTCCTTTCCCTCATATCTTGTTACCCGAACAAAGTATAAAGGATTACAACAAATTACAACTTGGAGATAACTTCAGAGGCAGGGTGCAGAAATACAAAGTGTGGCCATAAACCTCACACAGACAAAAAATAGATTAAAATAAACCATGCAGTAATCACCATTCAGGCATTCAACACATGTAAGAGCAGAATACAAGTGCAGTGCTAACCAAACGAATCACACCAGCTAGAGAGGATTTCTTACCCAAGATACATTTTCGTCAAATATTTCAATGAGTGGCTGACCAAATTTGTTTTCATCAGTGGATGATATTTTGCAGTATCCCTGCATAGGAGGAGAAATCAGTACGCATTTAAAAAACATTGCAGGATGATTTCATAGAAAGACCCAGATAAAATGGAATCATATACCTAGGTTATGAACAAATCTGTATCTATTAGAAAGCCCATTGTGCTGTGAGCTGCCTAATCAATCAAAAAGTTATCGGAGAAACAAAATGGGCAAAAGGATGGATTCTTTATAACATGACCTCACAGCATAGAGCATTCCCAGCATAAAGAAACAAAAACAAATCCAATAAATAGTGATAACCACGCCCAGGGACATCAAGATTTTATTGCCCTACTAGTCTACTTGTTTCTCAAATGCTTTAATATTGGAAAACTGCAACACATAAAATTGCATATATACCAGCCTCGCCCAGGACCTAGAAGCATGAGCAAATATCAGAGATTGAGAAGTTGAGAATATGTTTTCGTAAAAGGAAAAGAAAACTAAAGCATACGTAATTGCTCAAGTCCCTGTAGCTGTCATTAATTACAAGGAAAAGAAGGAAATAACATAAAAGGATATGTATTTGTTGTAAATTGTGAATCATGGAGAAATACCCCTATGGCCTATCGAGGCCCTCAAAGAGAATAAGTTTAAGCCCCAAATGGGAAGACCTTTTTGTTTTAGGTAGAAAAGCTGATCCCTTCAAAATGCTGTACAGCAGATTATCTCAATGCAGGACTTGGAATGTCAGAACATAACACTCTAAGTTGTGCTTCCCTCCTTTCGCTAGATGTCCATATAAACTATAATTTAATTAGCAATAGATATATAGATAGCATCACTCTCTTTTTCCCATTTGTTTTCTTCTCTATTT
Organism: Beta corolliflora; assembly: GCA_947648045.1. Taxonomy (NCBI): domain Eukaryota; kingdom Viridiplantae; phylum Streptophyta; class Magnoliopsida; order Caryophyllales; family Amaranthaceae; genus Beta; species Beta corolliflora. The sequence goes on from CANSZD010002106.1 coordinate 318,578, forward strand.
TATGTGAATCTTCATTCAGTATTGTACTCTCCCAACCCTTATCTTCCATAGAGTTGCATTGAGTCACTAAGTTCCAGAAAGATGTCTGTCAACAATGGAAAAACCATCATCATGGTAACCAATCAGTTAAGATTCAAAAGAAAGAATATTGATCTCAACAAGACTTGAATTTCCACTGTTGCTGATTAATTCTCTCTTTCTTAATTAAACTGTCAACAAATATTAGGAGTTGGTAAGGACTGACCCCCTAATTCAACTAAGGCCTTAAGGGTGGTGTCGACTTAAAAAGAGCCGAAAGAACAAAGCCCAAACTAGCAATAGTTTCACCACTTGTGATTATGGTAGGTAATCAGACTCCCAAACATCCAAGTTACATGGGAAAGCTATATAGATTTGAGCTCCCCAAGATTCTTCAAAATTACAATTACACAGGCAATGTAACCAAAAGGTGAAAGCAGCTAAATATATTTAAAAAGAATAATTGCACTTCCCCAGTTTGGGAGTGAACAGTTTTGGCGTAAGCATTATCTGTGAATTTTGTAGTACCTCATAAATCTAAAACAGAGCGTACTTCTTGCAATTGAGGGTAATGCTCCATACATCTAACCTCAACCATGCTCCTTATCTGCCCCAAGAAGGAGAGTTGTTAGATGCACTTGGGATGATATATTATGGATATGTTCCTCATGAGTTGTCATTATATAGAATGCAGATGTAATTTGAGACTGCTTGGAAACTTCCATTTCCCATTTCTCATTCCACCAATCCCATAATCACTGTTCAAAAAGAGCACAAAGGAAAACAAAAAATCGTAGATACAAAAGGAAACTAGGGATCTTGACACTACCCTCCCAGGTAACAATATCTAAAAATGAGACTGTACATATAGAACTCCAAAAGTGACAGTATTTTGAGTATGAAAAGTCAGCATGTTCTTGTTCTATTAAACTACATCATCTTTAAAGCTTATAAATTTGAGAGGATAAGACATTACCTCATCAAATGGTCAGGATAAGTAATTCTTAAACAATCCAAATCATGCTCTAACGAGTGGCCCACAAGAAGCCTAGCCTTTCCACCATCAATCCTCGCTATTCCTATGGACTCACCGTTGTATAGGATTTCCGAAATCTTCTCTTGCACTTCTTTTAGAGGCATCGCATCTATTAAATGCTCTTCACTTAAGCCAGTCACATCAGATCTGCAGTATTTTTCAAGAATGGTACTGTTGTAAAACTGTACGTAAAACATGGCCACAATGTCACATGAGTTGACGTAAGAAATTACCTATAATCAGTAACAGGCATTTGCGGCTGTACATAAGCATGAAAAATAATGTTCTCATATTCATCGATAAGGCAAACCCTACCACATAAATTAAGAGTTCCATCACTACCACCTCCAACCATTTCACAGTCCATAGCAACTGCCTCGTGAATCTGCGGGCCAATGTTACCATTGCTTTTGTCAAGAATAGATGTTTCCAGTTCCATCAGAGATGATGATACTGTGCCCTGCAGTGGTATGGTGCCACATATATATAATATATTACAAAAGATAGTCCTCCTTTGGAAACCATCTAACAGAACTTTAGTTTTAATCAAAGATTGACTTACAAGACGAGTGGGCGGGGGCAACCGACATGTCCATTTATGCTCACTTGAGAATATAGGGCTGTCAAAAATTTCCATGCAAAGATCACATCCACGCTCATGAAATATTCTACTGCAATTATCTTTTGCCAACAAACCTGAACAATTGGACGAAAAAATGATAAAGAGGAGAATTGAATCTTAGTTAGAACAAATATTATCTTATATACACCAGTCACCTTTAGAATGTTCCCTGAGAGATTCAAAAGATTTGCAGTGTTTCCTACAAACTCCACATTTAGGTTGGTGCACTGAGTGGTATGAGACCTTCATGTGCTCCACTAGATGCTCCTTTTTCTTATATTGCTTATGGCAAGCTGAGCATTTATGCCTATTATTTGATGAAAGAGAAACAACATATCACGCACATTAGCCAAAGCAATGTCACAACTCACTAGATCTAGAACATTAGAGAACCATATTCCCCGTTTGAAGAAGGAAAAGAAATATCCTTTTGAAAAAATAAATGTTTAATTCAGCACTTAATTAACTAGCCCCTCATATCTTCCTTAACTTTTCACAATCTACCACGAGGCACACTAATTGACAAGTTCCCCAAGGTCTGACATCTATACAAAATGAATAAGCAGCCACAGCCTACAAGAGAAAGAAACTGCAAAATATAAACTAACTTTTATGTGAACATCCACCTTCGTAATCTTCAATTACCTCGCTAAGAATACTGAAATTTTCAACACTTGGCCAGTAATGGATCCAGGAATTGTACATCGGGGATGCAAAAACAGATAACTAGAGTACTCCACAATAAAGATTTTTCATAAAATTCTTAAAAGAAACTCACTAAATTCATACAAATCAAACAACAATGACTTCTAAACTAAATCAAACATCAACATTATCCATATAAAAGTAATTACTATTCTCTAAAAAGTGTTTCACTACACCATCATCGAATATACGGAAACTAAATGTTTCTATCTAAGTGACTAAACAATCACTTTTCGAACGAACTCACCCATACCATTCCGCAACTTATTCTTACATACTTTCTGTATATGCAACAATAAATAAATAAAAATGCACATAAATTAAATGAATATAGAACATCTTCAAATGCTAGAGTTAAATTTACTCTCATTTCGCCTATTTCTGTTTCTACACAATTATGATTTCGTTAGAGAAGCGTAACTCATTCGTAAACCCTAAATTCCAACAGCAAGAACGGACTAAAACTTTTACGGACTAAACTAAATTCAAGTTACCATATAATTCAGCTAATACAGAAAAATGAAATCAAGTCACTAGCATTATTCAAAACTCTATTTTCAATTTTTCTAACTGAAAAAAAATTAACTTTTCAACTTCCATTGCCTCAAAAAAAAAAAAAAGACCTTGTAGCCATTGTAGGTGGTGGTGTGGTTAGTTCTGTCGCAGTAGTGCTTGGCTGGTTCTATTGGTGCAGATAATGGGGTAAATACTCGACTTCTACGCTAGGTTGTCGAGGTTAAGTTCAGTCTCTCTCCTCGGTTCAACTGCTACTTCACCGGCGTTTGTTTTCGTGCTTCAGCTGTCTCATTTCGCTTTCCTCGGAGTGTTGCTGGATACTACTATCTCATATCTGCTGTTTCTCGTTTGGTCCTAGTTGACTGAACACATCATTTACGAGCTATGCCCAATTCAGAACCGTTATAAATAATCTGTGTATTAGTGGCAATTTGGTAAATATATGGTGGAAAATCCAAAATTTTCTTAAAAGTAGATAGTATAATAAATTGAAAGATTAAGTGCACTAAATTAATATGCAAGCACTAGAAATACGTGTATCGAATTGAAATGTTCATAATTATTATGATCGGATATCGCTCTTCTAGACCGCTCGATTAGGTTGCTGAAGATAGGGTTTGTCCCTTACAACGGTGACGAATTTTCTTATTATGACTTATTACAATATAGAGTTGTGGTGCATTAGCTTCATAGAGGAACTTGATTACCATATGATAACCTGACTACCTGATTGTGAAGTTTAAAGCCATAAGATACACTTTTTTTAGAGTATCCCATCACATATGTAACCAGAATAAAGACAGATTTTAGGAAGCAAATGATACCATAACAAAGAAAATTCGTTTACAAATAACATAACTGCATGCAATTAGATCTCCTATTTATATTCATGTGATTGCAATAAAATAAGTGACAACAACAAAAGAAACAAAGGAGTAACAAGAATGTGTTCAGAACAGTAAAATAAGGAGGCAACAATGAAACATATAATGTATGAATTTGTTGCTACGCCATTGATCCAAATCCCTTCATTCATCCATAGAGAATTTGGGATGTACCAGCTTGCATATGCCAAGTTGGAGTATGATCCATGACATCATTAATCCCATCCATCATCTCACAATCATCACCTTGGTTAGGGGTAGCACTGGAATTACCGACATCATGAGAAGGAGCATTGAGATTAGGAGGTGGATTATTATTATTATTATCACCTCCATCAGTTACTCTAATACGATGTTGGATAGTCCTTAACTTATCATCGATCACCCAAATCAAGTCATCAAAATCTTCAAGTGCAACTTGTTGTATTGGTTTCCCAAGCAAAATGTCACTTATCACATTCTCCATTTCAATCTCACGATTCTTTCTTTGAAGCTTCACCAACCTTTCCTCTGCTTTGGTTACACTTTGCTTTAGAAAAGTCTCCTGGTTGAACCGCCTCTGAGATTGATCAACCTCTGGCTTTCTTTTGAAGTTGGAGATGATTCTCTTTGCCTCTATCTCTGAAGAAGGCCACACCACTGGAGCTTGGTCATAAGGCCCATAGATGATGGTACAAGCATCTACACCGCACAAGACACTTAGTTCTTGAGTTTTTTTTACTATTCCTTTCACTCTTTTCTTGTATGTTACTCTCCTAGAAGAGTCATTTTCTATATACTCTAGCTTCACTTTCTTTCTCGCCATTTCTTGTATGAATTCAAGTATGTAGATACTAGATAGTATGAGTAGTATCAAGCTTAAGGAAATTAAGGGTATTTATAAGGTTAAGTTTAGCGCTAAAACTGTTTTTTGAAATAATATGTTGGCAATATCTGAAAAATTATAATCTGATTTGGTAATATATCATAAGTGATATAGTAGTGACAGCAAATGCTTGCGTCATTCATAAAGTCAAAATTTGGGGTAGGTTGCCTGGGATGTGAAAGAACAACCTCTAGAGTTGAGAAACTATATAACTATATAAAATAAAAGGGAAAATTTCATAAAACTACCTTTTATAATCAAAAAAATTCAAAAAACTACCTTTTAAAAATTTTCTTTCAAAAATCTACCTTATATAACAAATTTGTTTCAATATACTACCATTTTGTCATAAATGGGGTTTAATCATTAATAATTGAGTCACCGTAAATTGCTTTTCTTTCTTCCTTTCTCGTTTCTCTCTTCTTTTCTCGATACCCATCGGCAGCAATACCTACGGCGACTGTCATTTATTGATAAGTATTAAATATAAACGTAAAATGGTAGTATATTGAAAGGAATTTGTTATATAAGGTAGTTTTTTGAAAGAAAATTTTTAAAAGGTAGTTTTTTGAAAAAAACTGGTTATAAAAGGTAGTTTTTTGAAATTTTCCCAAAATAAAAATAATTTATCCATATTCATTAAGTGTAGAGTATGGATAATCAAGTTGATTTTTATAAATATATATTTTTTAGTTTATTTTAAATTTGTTCAAGGAATGAGGAATTCATGATCGCATATAATGATTTTGTAAATTCACTATGGGAGCAACTAGATTGGCAATAAAAAAACCCAATAATAATGGTCCTAGTTTATCATGGTAAGTGAAAATTCCAAGAAATTAATTTTCAAATACTATGTGAAAGGATTTTGGCATATAAAACGTTTTAGGTAGAAAATCAATTAGTACAATGAAAATCGACATGTAAAGGATCTTCAAAAAATGATAAAAGGAAATAAATTTCCTTTTCAAGATTCCCAATATGCGGTGATTTATATAATTTCCAAATTACAACAATTTGTAAGGGAGAACAAATACATAATATTTGATGTGGGAATCTTGACAATTTTCATCAAGCTTGGGTGGATATTTGGTGTATGGATGTGAGTCCTAAGGTGAGGCAATTTTTGTGGCGTATGTGTACGGATACACTTCCGGTTCGTGGCCTCCTAGTTCAGCGACATTTGACTGAAGACGACTCATGTCCTTGGGGTTGCGGCCAAGCTGAATCACAGGTGCATTCTATCTTTAATTGCCCTTGTATGCTGGATTTATGGATTGATAGCGGTTGTGACGAGCTGCGGCAGCGAGCACTGGCTTCATCTATGTGTGATGCATTAGTGAGTTGGCGTGAGGTTGATAGCAAAATCAAGATCAAAGGTGCTTTTCTTGCTTGGTGCATCTGGGGAGCTCGCAATTCCATGGTATTCAACAACATGGCGACGCCTCACAATGTTCTATTAGCCCGTGTTTCAAGATGGGTCGAGGAACATGGCTCGTATGTGAAACAAATTTATCCTACTCGTGTATCTCCTTCAAGTAACAGCTCTCGTATTTGGACTGCCCCACCCACGGGTGTTGTCAAACTTAATGTTGATGCTTCCCTTGCGGTTGAGGGTTGGGTAGGTTTGGGAGCCATCGCACGTGATTCCACTGGTCGTGTCTTGTTTGCTGCCACACGAAGGGTTCGTGCCCACTGGTCGGTAGAAGTAGCCGAAGCTAAGGCTATAGAAATGGTTGTTCGTCTTGGGCGAAGGTTCGGCTTGCAAGATGTTATGGTGGAATCCGACTGTCAAACCGTCATTAACCGTCTCTCGAAGCATGCCATTTATCTCGTGGATCTTGATCTTGTCCTGCACAATATTTTTTCTTCTAGTATGCATTATTCCTCCATTGTATGGTCACATGTTAAACGTGACGGAAACTCTGTTGCCCATAATTTAGCTAAACTCATCCCGTTTGGAGTTGAGCAAATTTGGGAGAACCACTCTCCTATGGAGGTGGCTCCTTATGTTTTGATGGACTCGTTATCAATGGAGTAATAATATCATGCTTTTCCCCTCAAAAAAAAAAATGTATCACTATTCACTACTTGTTTTCTTATTTTTATAACAATAGAGGCTTAAGAATTTGCCAATATTACGAATTTCATCATTAGAGTAATCTCAACACTATTCAATTATTGAAGGAAGGTGATACATTAACTTATGATTGAACAAGAATTACTAAAATAGTTTTAGTCATATAACTTAGCAGCTTTAATTTCCATATTTATTTGAAAACAAGGTGAAGCACAAGCCAAATGAACTACGATTTTTTCACCAAATACCCCTGACAGATTTTTTTATTCACCAGATACCCCAACTTTTTTTCGAATTCGATCACCATATACCGTACCCCTGACTTTCTAAAAAAATACATCCAAATGCCCTTAATGACTAACGGCGGTTAACTCCGTTAGTCATTAACTCTGATTAACCCTAAAAATCCTAATTAAACCTAATTAACCTTAAGTAAACCTTAAAAACCCTAACTAAACCCTAACTTTTCCTCCCTAACCCCCACCACCACCCCCCACAACCACCGCAGCTCCCCCTCACCCTCCCTCCCTCACCCCGCAGCCTCGCCAACCCCCTCCCCCACCCTCCCCCCACCCCCGTCGATTCGAACCCGCGACCGCCAAATTTACCGGATTTATAAACACTCGGATGCCGTCGTTTTGGGCCGCAATTCATCGTCATCATCAACATCGTTGATTTCACCGGATTCCCGGTTCAGGCAATCGAAGCGTTCACGAAATTCCGGTCGATGGGTACGAAAATCGACGGGGTGGGGGGATGGGTGCGGAATTCAGGGGGGGAGGCACCGGCTAGAGTGAGAGGGGCGAGTGCGCCGGCGAGAGTGAGGGAGGGGGAGGCGCGGGGAGATCGAGGGAGGAGAGGGAGAGGGGGGCCTGCGTGGGGGGCGCGGGGGGGGGGAGGGGGGCTGTGGGGTTGGGGTTGGAGTTGTGGGGGTGGTGTTGGGGTTGGGTTAGGGTTACTTAGGGTTTTTAGGGGTAATAGGGTTTACTTAGGATTTTTAGTGTTTTTTAGGGTTAATTAACGTTAATGACTAACGGAATTAACCGCCATTAGTCATTAAGGGCATTCTAATGTATTTTTTAGAAAGTCAGGGGTATATGGTGAATTCGGAAAAAAGTTGGGGTATCTGGTGAATAAAAAAATTTGTCAGGGGTATTTGGTGAAAAAATCGAATGAACTAATATAAAATATTGTAATGTATTAAAAAATGCATGAATCAAAAAATTCCCGAGCCTTCAACAATGAAAATAGGAACTTACACTTCGTTGATTTACACAAAAAAGCAACGATTTAATATAATCACTTAGTAATAGCATAATTATCTTGGATGATCCCAAGAAGGTAGCTGAAAGATTGTTAACACCGGCAGACTAAAAACTCTACCCTTAAACCAAAGTTTTAAAGATAAATGATGAAAGCTAATTAGTCTTTTAGCACAAAAAAATAACTCATAACAAGCACAACCCATAACTTGTTGGTGAACAGCCCCTTGCGCCGATTTTTCCAAAATCACGGCTGGCTGCACAACACTCAGTTGTTGTGTTTATGAGGTGGAGCCCAAAGGTGTAAGGAGGCTTAAGTGATCTCTTCGCGCAAATTAGATGGTAGACACGAGTCTACCATCCAAATGGTGCGCACCATTTGATACGACGTCGTTCCGCAATGAACAAAACAACATCCTCAATGAACAAACTAAGCAACATGAAGATGAAAGTGGAACAAAAGAACAACACACGAGACTCAATGAACATATGAGTCAGCAATGAACATCTGAATCAGCAATGAACATCAAGAAAAAAAGATGAACATAAGAGGAAATATCTGGTGAACAAACCACTCAACCTAATGAACAGACAAAGAAAACACAATGAACAAAGAAATATCTGCAATAAACAAACTAAGAAACATAAATATAAAGGCCAACAAAGGAGAATCGATGAGATCGATGTTCATTGGAGAACAGTTGATGTTCATTGGTTTCGCGGTCCACTTAATGTTCATTGGAGAACAGTTGATGTTCATTGGTTTCGTGCGTTTTATGTTTTTTTGGCTGCGTTTTGGTCCGTGTCTACCATCCTAATGGTAGACACGAGTCCACCATCTACCCATTGATCTCTTCGGAGCATCATCGTTACATAAAAAAAATTCTCAATCATCACCAAAATCTGTGAGATGTGTGGTGCTAGAAGGATGTACATATGTTTTCACAAGTCAGAAAAGGAAAAACACACTAAAAAAATAATGTTGCGAGACACAAAAAAACTGCGATTTCAATGTCATATTATACTCATATTTTTTCTATATAGCAAATGGGTACTCCACTAAAACACACTGACGACTATGACTTGCAAATATATCACCTTTGTGCCGTTGATTGAGAGCAAAATACATCAAGTCAACGACAAAAAAAACTCGTCAAAAGAAGATGGAATTGAAACAAAATTTCATATGAAGTTTTATTTTGTAAAGAAACAAGGAAGGGGCGTCTTTTATTACATGAGAGGCAACTAAAACACATTCCTGAAGAAAACAAAAGGTTGTGTGCCTCAAATGGTAAGGCCTAGCAACATTCAGAATTTCTCATGTTTTTCTACTACTAAGTTGTATTGTGTACGGGGTGTTCGCACAATTAATAAGTATGAAAAATAATAACATTGACAGTTTGGCATTAGAAAACCTTTTATAATTAAATTATGTTCCATGATCATTACGAAGAATATTGTTTTTTTTTTAGAAAATTTTCGAATTCTCATTACAACAAATAGGGGTGAGCAAGAACATATATCCAAACAAATTTTAGAAAATGGGTCATAATATAAACCTGGTAGAACAACTCATCGGAATTACTTAAACTAGTTCGTAAAAATATTACAGCTAAAATAGGACCAACTCAGTACTATTTCGCTTCTCTTACCCGATTATCTTTATAATTTGTAACAATACTAGTATATGTATTCTTACTTGCTTAACCAAAAAAAATACTAATATATTAGACACAAATCTAATCATAACAAGAGCGTAAGAGCTCGTAGAATATTTTTATTAGAAGGATAATTGTAATAATTTTTTAGGATACCATCATACGATGAAATTAAAAGTCCAAAGTTGCTTTAAATAGACAAATCCTTCCCCACCATAAAAGTGTAGATAGTATTATGAGACAAAATAAAATGAAAAGTACTAGCATTGCTCTAGATAAAGGGAGTATTAACGAAAATAAGACTAAAAAACACGTCTGCCAAAATTCCCCTGTGATCTGGTGGGTGGTGTCCAGTGGATGAGCTGGTGCAGTGTAGCGGTGGTGCAAGAAACAAGCGAGAAAGAGGGTGAGCGAGACTGTGGAAAGTTTGGAGTGGAAGTGGTTGTATGATTGAGCGTCAGCAATGGTGCGAATTGCGATTTTATCCGAGTGAAACAATGGGTAAAGAGATTATTTTTTTAGTAAACTTTTTTCTAAAAGGTGGGTCACGTGTTCCACCACGATATTAACTACATTAGTCATTGAATGCACGGGTCATAGACCAGTTTTAAAATATTCTTAATACACAATATGATTATAAAAAATTATATTCACGAGCTAATATTTACACAATGATTGTAGGATAAGCATCCTAAAATCTTAAATTTATAAAACAAAAAAATTTCATGGTAATAACTAATAACAATCATTGTCCGCATGATTGAAACATTCAAGCGTATTTTTTTGCCATTTTCAAACCATGACGTATAATAATTTCCTTTTTAAGGGTTTCAAAATGGAGGAAAACGTGGGAGAGGAAGGAAGAAATTGCTGAAGGAATACATAGGTCTAAAAAATTTCCTAAGCACCAACGTAACAACAATATAATGATAGATTATATAGTACATCATACTCGCAAAGATATTAGAAATTATGAAAATCATAGAGGCCACGTGACAGAACCTCACAAATTCGTCATCTCATTTGCCATGTAGCGTGCGCACATCGGCACATAACTCTGCCCATGTGTCAAAAAATCCCCGGAGGCCGGTGAGCGAGCCTCATCTTTCTTTTTTTTTTCTCTATAAGAACAATGATTTATTAAAAGCTAAATGATATTATCTTCAAAATGTTTAAAAGATAAGTTAACCTTAAAGAACCAAAAAAAATTATAATTATATGTTGACTTAAACAAATGAAAACGAAAATATTATAAAAGTCTACTTCATATGTTTCATTATTATTGCAAACATATCTTATTGACACATTATTAAAGAAAATCATGTGAGGAGGAGACAGATTGAGATAGATAGGAAGTGAGACTCATGGAGAGAAATCGAGAGAAGATATTACCAAATATAGAAATGTTGCAATTAACATGAAACATCCTTATGAAAATTTGAAAAAGTATCAATAGTTGAATATAATTTTTAATCGGTATCTTCTATATTATAGCAATAACTACAAATCAAATATTATGAAAATTTGAAAATTATAAGTATAATTTGTGAAGATTTTTTTTTTTCAAAATACGACATTTATCACACCTTCAATATATATCCTATAAATATATTTCTAACCTTTTTTGTATTCAATACAAATAAGCATTTTAAAGTTAAGAAGGAAGTCCTAAGTCATATATCTTACTTCTTGCCATAATATAGAAGGGAGAAGTGAAAAAAAATAGAATTTTTGGGAAGTTGATTTTGTGTGGTTTTCTTGGTATAACGTTCAGTAGTATAATATAGATGGTGATCTAAACAATATGTATGACTTTGCACAAGATATCATCAAACACGAAAAACAATCATTAGATATAATTAAGTATACCTTAATTAGTATTAAAGCTTAAACATATTGAGAAAATTAAAATCATGGCTAAGTGGGCAGTGACCAGTGGGTGGCGAAATATGGTGCAGCGGTGGTGCAAGATGGCAAGAGATAGAGGGTGAGTAGAACTGCCAGAAGTGGAAGCGAAAGCGTGTGTATGGCTGAGTGTTAGTGGTGGGGCGAATTGTGATTTTATTTGGGCCTCTAAGGGAAGCAGTAGACAGAGTAATGACTATTTCAATCAACTTTTTTTTTAAAAGGTGGGTCACATGATCCGCCATGACTTTAACTACATCAGCCACTAAATACACGGGTCATAAGTCAATTTTAATATAATCTCAATACATGATTATATAATTTTAGATCACATGTTAATATTCACCACCATGATTTTAGAATAAACTTCTTAAAAACTTCAGTTTATAAAATAAAAAACTTCCCGTGCAGTTTGCACGGGTCAAAGAACTAGTCACTCAGTAATAGCATAATTATCTTGGATGATCCCAAGAAGGTAGCTGAAAGATTGTTAACACCGGCAGACTAAAAACTCTACCCTTAAACCAAAGTTTTAAAGATAAATGATGAAAGCTAATTAGTCTTTTAGCACAAAAAAATAACTCATAACAAGCACAACCCATAACTTGTTGGTGAACAGCCCCTTGCGCCGATTTTTCCAAAATCACGGCTGGCTGCACAACACTCAGTTGTTGTGTTTATGAGGTGGAGCCCAAAGGTGTAAGGAGGCTTAAGTGATCTCTTCGGAGCATCATCGTTACATAAAAAAAATTCTCAATCATCACCAAAATCTGTGAGATGTGTGGTGCTAGAAGGATGTACATATGTTTTCACAAGTCAGAAAAGGAAAAACACACTAAAAAAATAATGTTACGAGACACAAAAAAACTGCGATTTCAATGTCATATTATACTCATATTTTTTCTATATAGCAAATGGGTACTCCACTAAAACACACCGACGATTATGACTTGCAAATATATCACCTTTGTGCCGTTGATTGAGAGCAAAATACATCAAGTCAACGACAAAAAAAACTCGTCAAAAGAAGATGGAATTGAAACAAAATCTCATATGAAGTTTTTTTTGTAAAGAAACAAGGAAGGGGCGTCTTTTATTACATGAAAGGCAACTAAAACACATTCCCGAAGAAAACAAAAGGTTGTGTGCCTCAAATGGTAAGGCCTAGCAACATTCAGAATTTCTCATGTTTTTCTACTACTAAGTTGTGTTGGAATCTAGGCTTGAAAAGCCTTTGTCTTCTTTTCTATAGAAGTCCCACATTGCTTATGGGAGGGAATACTTCCTTGTTTTTATATTCCCTTCTTTCTTATTCTCATTGAGTTGGTACTTGAGATGCTTTTGTAGTTGGATATCATGCTTTGGTTTGGGCTTGCTATCACACACGCGCGCGCGCCGCCCGCCCGGACCGGGCCAGGGCCTTGGGCTTTGGGGAATAAACTTAACTTAACTATCTTTTTGGACCCAGGCTGATTGCGTGTGTATCTGTTGTGGGAAGACTGTAACGTTTTGAACGTTACAGTATTTATGGCAATCCCTTGATATCCTCCCCGGATTTAATGCCTTCCGTTTTTTGGTCTGATCTCCTCTTATAAGATCAGTACATTATTCTTCAGTTGAATATACAGAAAATCATTCTCTCTCTTCTTCTCTTTTCTTCCTGGGTACGTGCTAATCTCCATAGCCTACTCTGTTAGTGGTGACAGTTTGGGTTGCTGTGTTAACCTTGGGGAGCTTTCCGGCCAGATCGATTACCACCGTTGTCGGGCCGTAATTGCTTTCAAGTCAGTGGTCTCCTACCACGGCACAGCCTTGAAATCAGTTTCTTCCTTGCCATTGCAATTGTCAGTTTCTAACAATTTGAAAGCAATTACCTATTTGCAATGGCTGACGTTTCGAACAAATCCATGGCTCACCTTTCAAAGCTTGAGTCTCTTGACGGGAATAACTACAAACGCTGGGCTCAAAAACTGCTAATGTTTTTTGAACAGTTGGACATCGGCTACGTTCTTTTCAAGGACTGTCCTGCTGCCATTATTTCTACAGGTGATTCATCCTCATCTCCTTCTGCTTCTGTTATTAAGAAGAATGAGGACGAAATTCTAAAATATGAAAAAGATAATAAGACTGTTCGTTTTCACCTCCTTAATCTGATGACAAACAACCTGTTTGATTTATTCATGGTACATAAATCATCTAAACTGATTTGGGAGGCCCTTGAGAAGAAATATGGGGCTGATGATGCTGGGAAACAAAAGTATGTTGTCGGAAAGTGGCTGGCTTTCCAGATGGTTGATGACAAACCTGTCATGGACCAAGTTCATGTCTACGAAAATTTGTGTGCTGATGTCTTAAATGAAGACATGAAGATTTGCGAAGTTTTTCAAGCTAATGTATTCTTTGGAAAAATTTCCCCCTCTTCCGAAGAGAGTTCCGTAATAATCGAAACATAGGAAAGAGTTTCGTCTCTTCGGGAACTCATTAGTCATATGAGGATTGAAGAGGCAAACCGAATCAAGGACAATCAGGACTCTGTTGTTGTTAATGTTACCAAAACTAATCTGGTGGAATCTGCTGCTGCTTCATCAGGATCTGATAAGTTTAAGGGTAAAGGTAAGAAGGTCAACAACAAAGGTAAGAAGCAAGGGAAATTCAACAAACCCGATGGTAAGATTCGAAGAGGTCTGTTTCTTTGCTATGTATGTGGCAAGCCCGATCATAAGGCTTACCAATGTCCTCAACGCCAAGGTTACGTTCAAAAGCAAGCTCCTCGGGCTAACCTTGCTGAATCGATGACATTGTTCTTTGTTGTGGTTGTTGAAGCAAATCGATCGAGAATAGTTCGATTGGATTTTGGATACGGGGGCCTCGAGGCATTTCTGTGCAAACAAGGAGCTTCTCCATGACTTCCAGGATGCTACTGAAGGCGAGTGTGTCTACATGGGCAACGCGGCAACTGCTGGAGTGCTTGGACAAGGAAAGGTCACTCTAAAACTTACCTCTGGAAAAACCCTCTCCCTTTCAAATGTTTTGTATGTTCCTACTATGCGTCGCAACCTAGTGTCTGGTGCCTTGTTAAACAAAGCTGTTTTGAAAATTGTTTTTGAGGCTGACAAGGTTGTAATGACTCGTGGTGGGGAGTTTGTGGGGAAAGGGTATTTAAGTGGGGGTTTATTTATTTTGAATGTTGCTTCTTCTGTTGTTCCTGCTATTAATAAAACTATTTCGGTTTCGCTTATATTCTTTGAGTCTTTAAATTTATGGCATGGTAGATTAGGGCATGTGAATGTTGCTTCTATTAAGAGACTAAGGACCTTAGCTTTAATTCCTAATATGTCCACAACAGAATTTTCTAAGTGTCCAATATGTGTTGAAGTAAAATTTACTAAGAAACCTTGCAAAACCGTGACTCAAAGGACCACACAACTTCTAGAATTGGTTCATACGGACTTAGCTGATTTCCAGAACACTAAAAGTAGAGGAGGAAAATTTTGGTACATTTCCTTTGTTGATGATTATTCGAGGTACACTAAGTTATACCTTCTTAAAGCCAAAAGTGAGGCAGGGGAAGCTTTTATAAAGTATAAGGCCGAAGTAGAAAACCAACTTGATAGGAAAATCAAGAGGGTTAGGTCTGATAGGGGTAGAGAGTATGAGAACTTCTCTTTGAATGACCACTGTGAGAAATTGGGGATCATTCATGAACTTAGTGCACCCTATGTACCTCAACAAAATGGTATAGCTGAACGGAAAAACAGGTCTTTGAAAAATATGATGAATGCTATGCTTGTAAGTTGCGGGTTGCACGATGAAATGTGGGGGAAGCGAGTCCTTTTCGGCTGCCATGTTCTTAACCGAGTACCTCACAAAAGGTTAGATAAGACTCCTTATGAACTGTGGAAGGGGTATCCTCTAAACTTGAGCTTTCTTAGAGTGTGGGGGTGTCTAGCTAAAGTTGGGCTGCCTGATTCTAAGAAGTCAAACATTGGACCCAAGACTTTTGATCTTTGTGTTTATTGGCTATGCTCATGCCGCTTATAGGTTCATGACTTTGAGCGATAGGTCTATTTGTGAATACGAGATCTTGAGTTTTTTGAACATGTTTTCCCTTTGAAAAAGGGTGTTTGTGCTCTCGTGCCTTCTTGTTCTTCTCCTACTCGTTGATTTATCTACTTGTTCTACGCATGATGTTGTTTTATCTACTAGTAATATTCCCGCGATTTGACTTTAAGTAGTACTTCGGTTGACATGCATGCTAGTAGTTCTTCGTTGTAGATGAGCCTAGGAGAAGTAAAAGACCTAGAGTAGCAAAAGACTTTGGTTCTGATTTTGTCACTGCTTTTCTATCTGAAAGTTCTTGTGTTGACTTGTTGAGTGATGAACTAGTTTATGCTTTCATGATAGAAGAGGATCCAAAGACTTTTGAAGAGGCAATGAGATCTGTGGATGCTAATTTTTGGAAAGAGGCCATTAAGAGCGAGTTAGATTCCATAGTATCTAACTCTACTTGGGAGTTATCTGACTTACCTAAGGGGTCAAAGACCATAGATAGTAAATGGATCTTTAAAAAGAAGTTGAGACCTGATGGGACTATAGAGAGGTTTAAAGCTAGACTTGTCATTAGGGGCTTTACTCAGAGGAAAGGACTAGATTACTTTGACACTTATTCTCCTGTGACTAAGATAGCCACCAATAGGACCCTGCTAGCTCTTGCTGCTATTCATGACTTAGTTATACATCAGATGGATGTTAAGACTGCTTTCTTGAATGGTGACTTAGAGGAGGAGATTTACATGTCTCAACCTGAGGGTTTCGTGGTGCAAGGTCAAGAAGGTAAAGTGTGCAAGTTGAGGAAGTCCTTATATGGTCTCAAACAAGCTCCGAAACAATGGTACGAAAAATTTGACAGTACTGTTGTGTCACATGGCTTCATTGTCAACAACTCTGACTCCTGTGTATATTCCAAATTGATAGGATCAGATTGTGTTATTATATGTCTTTATGTGGATGACATGTTGATTTTTGGTAGCAACTTAAAGGTTGTTAATGATATTAAACTTTTCTTGTCATCAAAATTTGAGATGAAGGATTTGGGAGAAGCTGATGTGATTTTAGGAGTAAGACTTAAAAAATTCTCCGGTCGCATTTCCCTTAGTCAGTCTCATTATGTGGAAAAGGTGCTTAAAAAGTTTAATTCCTTTGACGTTGTTCCAGTGAGTACTCCCTATGATCCTAGTATTCATTTGACCAAGAACTTAGGTGAAAGTGTCTCTCAAAGTGAATATGCGAAAGTCATAGGTAGTTTGATGTACCTCATGAACTGTACTCGACCTGACATAGCTTATGCAGTGAGTAGACTGAGTCGATATACTCATAACCCTAGTAATGAACACTGGAATGCTCTCCATCGTCTTCTCAGATACCTAAAAGGAACTGTTGATTTTTGTTTGCATTATTCTAAATTTCCTGTTGTTCTTGAAGGATTTTGTGATGCAAATTGGGTTTCGGTAATGATGAGATCAGTTCAACTAGTGGTTATGTGTTTACCCTTGGTGGTGGTGCTATATCATGGAAGTCTTCGAAGCAGACTTGTATAGCACGTTCCACTATGGAGTTTGAGTTCATTGCCCTCGAGTTGGCAGGGCAAGAAGCTGAGTGGTTGAGAAATCGTTGTCCGATGTTCCCTTATGGGGAGGACGGGGGTGCATCTGTCTCTCTTCATTGTGATTCTCAAGCGGCCATTGGTGTTGCTAAGAACAAAGTGTCTACAATGGTAAGAGGAGACACATACGGATCGAACATGGAGTCGTCAAACAACTCCTGAAAAATGGGGTGATTTCTTTGGACTATGTGAGGTCCGAAAGAAATCTTCCGATCCCTTTACCAAGGGGTTACCTAGGAGAGTTGTCCTAGAGTTGTCGAGGGGGATGGGGCTAAAGCCCATTAGTTGAGATTTTAAGGTGGATACCCTTTTGTGGTCAAACGAAGCCATAGAATCTTAACTTGCACTACATTTCTCATCCCTATGGCGCATGGTAGTGCTTCTTAAATCCATAGCCTATTGGTGGTGCTATTGAGACGCACTTGATGGATTTATATTGCGAGGTTGAGCTTTGCTCTTAATGGTTCCATATCCCTTCGGGGTGGTGTTATTGAGAAACACTTGATGGACTACCTACGTAAGTGTGAAGGTTAAGCCGCCTTCTATGAAAGACTGGGCTGTCTTTCTAGAGCACTTATGAGACCCAAGGAATGCGCATGGCTATAAAGCGCTTGTGATGTATCGCGGAGACTGCACGATCTTAAGGTAGGTATGTGTTGTGGGGGTCTCAACGGAACTCTGGTGAGTTTAAGAGAAATTCACTCACTAGAAAGTAAGTTGTTGCCTCATTTCACTATGTATCAATTCAAATCGAAAGATATTGATGCTTAAGTACTTTCCTTTCCTTACCCAGGAATTTCTTTTGCTTTTCAGAGCCTTTGTGGGGGATTGTTGGAATCAAGGCTTGAAAAGCCTTTGTCTTCTTTTCTATAGAAGTCCCACATTGCTTATGGGAGGGAATACTTCCTTGTTTTTATATTCCCTTCTTTCTTATTCTCATTGAGTTGGTACTTGAGATGCTTTTGTAGTTGGATATCATGCTTTGGTTTGGGCTTGCTATCACACACGCGCGCGCGCCGCCCGCCCGGACCGGGCCAGGGCCTTGGACCTTGGGCCTTGGGGAATAAACTTAACTTAACTATCTTTTTGGACCCAGGCTGATTGCGTGTGTATCTGTTGTGGGAAGACTGTAACGTTTTGAACGTTACAGTATTTATGGCAATCCCTTGATATCCTCCCCGGATTTAATGCCTTCCGTTTTTATATACAGAAAATCATTCTCTCTCTTCTTCTCTTTTCTTCCTGGGTACGTGCTAATCTCCATAGCCTACTCTGTTAGTGGTGACAGTTTGGGTTGTTGTGTTAACCTTGGGGAGCTTTCCGGCCAGATCGATTACCACCGTTGTCGGGCCGTAATTGCTTTCAAGTCAGTGGTCTCCTACCACGGCACAACCTTGAAATCAGTTTCTTCCTTGCCATTGCAATTGTCAGTTTCTAACAAGTTGTATTGTGTACGGGGTGTTCGCACAATTAATAAGTATGAAAAATAATAACATTGACAGTTTGGCATTAGAAAACCTTTTATAATTAAATTATGTTCCATGATCATTACGAAGAATATTGTTTTTTTTTTAGAAAATTTTCGAATTCTCATTACAACAAATAGGGGTGAGCAAGAACATATATCCAAACAAATTTTAGAAAATGGGTCATAATATAAACCTGGTAGAACAATTCATCGGAATTACTTAAACTAGTTCGTAAAAATATTACAGCTAAAATAGGACCCACTCAGTACTATTTCGCTTCTCTTACCCGATTATCTTTATAATTTGTAACAATACTAGTATATGTATTCTTACTTGCTTAGCCAAAAAAAAAATACTAATATATTAGACACAAATCTAATCATAACAAGAGCGTAAGAGCTCGTAGAATATTTTTATTAGAAGGATAATTGTAATAATTTTTTAGGATACCATCATACCAAACATAGTAAAGATATAAAGTATTGATATATAATTAACTAGCATTATATGTTTAGCCTTTGGCTCCAAGTACTTATGTTGAATTCGGTTAACCGAGTACTTAATCGAGTTGAGTTTTAAAAAGTTGAGCACCAAGACAAGTTTTAACCGATTCTTTTATGTACTTGTAATTAGAACTGGCAATAACTGAATTCGGATTCAGTGGTCCCTAACCCATTTCGAGTCTAAAATAGGGTACTCTAATATTTTAGCGTAAACATCTTGAAATTTTTTACATCACTCAATAAGTAGAACCATAGAACGAAAATAATCATCTACTAATATCAACATATAATGAGTATCACAAGAAGAGGAAGTGTCGTAAAGACCCCATAAATCAAAATGTACTAACTCAAAAGTCAAAATTGAGTTGTCTTATTCTCACTCGAAGAAATACTACTCTTAGGCTTATGAGCTTGATAGCGTAACTCACAATTTTCATTCAAATGATCCTGAGAATTATGAACAATGAGATGTAACTTCACTATATATTGTGGATTGAGTTTTTATTGTCGTGGTTGACAAACTTTCAACCAATACTGTTTAAATTGTGGATTTATGGCTCTACTAAAGGTACTAAAGTCAATCTCGTCTCTCAACGATTACAATCAGGTCCTTTAAAAAAGATTCCTACATTTCATAGAGAACTTATAAATATTTTACATATTAAATTTGCATGTCAACTGTCTTGTAACTCTTCATTTCAGCTCCATTAAATGAAGTTAAGTCGAGTCAGAGCAAATTTCAATCCA
Source organism: Beta corolliflora (assembly GCA_947648045.1). Taxonomy (NCBI): domain Eukaryota; kingdom Viridiplantae; phylum Streptophyta; class Magnoliopsida; order Caryophyllales; family Amaranthaceae; genus Beta; species Beta corolliflora. The sequence continues at coordinate 338,510 of CANSZD010002106.1, forward strand.
AAAGAATACTTCCTTCAATTTGCAACGAAATAAGTGCAACCTTTGCTATTTTGGAATGTAACAAAAAAATGCAACAAGTTGAAAAATTACTTGTTTTAGTAATTTTTTTCAATAAAAGTACAATAATGCCATTACTACTTACCCTAAAATTTTGATTAAAGAAACCTAACCCACATTATTTCACTAACCCATTCATCAACTTATTTAGTGATTCCCACTAAAATACCCAATTCATCCACCCCCACTACCATTAATCAGAATTCATCCCCAACCTCCAACTACCAGAATTTATGAACTGATTGAATCCCCCAACTACCCCAATATTAGAACCCTAATTCATCCCCTCATTCAAATTCCTCCCTCAATCAATGGGAAAACCCTAGATCTCTCTCTCTCCTTCTCATCTCCAAAACTCGACGATTTCCATATTCTCTCTCTTCTTCTCACATCCCCTTATCTCTCTCCTTCTCACGTACCCTTCTCTCTCCTCTGTAACCCTAAAAATGGTGAATTTAGAGCCACTTGAAAGGTGCTTAAGGATGAAACAGATCCGGAGAGGAGGACTTTGCTAAATCTATGTGTAGAGTTATTTGAGAAAAGTTTGTTCACTCACTTTACGAAGATGTACGAAAAGTGGGGAGGCTGCCCTGCGTATGAGTCCCGAAGGATGTGCGGCTTTAGGGGTCGCGATTCAAAGCATAAAGGAGGAGAAGAAAGAAGAATAGGGTGTGGTTTGTGGGTTGTCTGCTGTTGGGCATTCTGAATTTGAATGGAGGGAGCATAGATTTGTCTGCAAAGGGAAAAAACCTAAGGTCGAGGTCCGAAGGAGCATGCAATCCCGTTTCTCAAAGTGTTCCTACTTTAGGAAGACTAGAGGAGTGGGGGTGAAAATTGTTGAGCCCATCTCACCTGTGAAGGATAAAGAGAAAGGTTGTTGGATGGAATCAAGTGATGAATCATCACTTCAAATTATGGGTTCTGGATTTATTGTGGGTTCTGAGGGTTCTGATAGTTCTGATGATTATGAGGATTTTCAGGGTTCTAATTCTGATGATCCGGGAATAATTCCTTGTGTGATTATCTCATCCGACGATGAGTCCCTCTAGATTTCATCCATGCATTAATTTTGTAGATCTGACGAACCAAGCTAAGTTTATGTTCTCCATTTTAAACTTTTTTGAATCTGGATTTGTGTGTGTGTCATTTATTTGATGTTTATAATGAACTAATGAGTCCCTGTTCATTTTGATGTTGGGTAATTTGATGTGAGATCTATACATGTTGACTAATTTGTGTGAATTGTTGAAATTGGGAAAATCTGTGATGTTGACTAATTTGTGTGGATTGTTGAAATTGAGAAAATATGTGATGTTGGATAATTTGCGTGGCTTGTTAAAAGTGGGAAAATCTGTGATGTTGGCTAATTTGTGTGGCTTGTTAAAATTGGGAAATTATGTTGTGTTGACTAATTTGTGTGGCTTGTTGAAATTGAGAAATTATGTTGTGTTGGCTAATTTGTGTGGATTGTTCAAATTGGGAAATTTATGTGATGTTGGCTAATTTGTGTGGCTTGTTCATAATGGGAATTTATGTAATGAGCTGTGAGGTTGGAGTTGTGGACCCTCTCTTCATTTGATATGTCATTTTGTAATTATCAGTCCATTTGCCTTGATTTGGGGGAGCCATTGATGAATGATGATTTGTACTTCTATGTGCTGCCTTTTATGATCTCGATGACCATAGGGAGAGGTATTGAATTGGGTGTCCCTATGCAAGTCCTTTGTTGTGTTTGTGGGTGTGAAATGAACGAGTTTTTACATGTTTTATGTCCAAATGATGATGGGACTCAACACATTAGTTGTTGTCGTCTTTGAATTGCTCCATTCTAACAACTTACCTCTGTTGATGTTAATGCTTCTAAGCATGGTACACCAGAGGTCATTGTTGTGAATGTTGAGGGAACAAACAACAACAACATTATGTGACTACCCTATCCTGATGGACTAAAAGGCTGTTACATGATGGGAGCTTTGTAAATATATAGGCAAAATTGGCCTCAACACCCCAAAGTATAGCGCGGGTGCACCCAGCACCCCGAACTAAGACTAGTAGCCAAAACACCACCAACTACGGGCCTGGGTGCAACGCGTACCATAAATGACGCCGGAGCCCCAATTTCTCGTCGGTGGTGGGGGAATCTTCTTATTTTATTAATTTCGACCCATTTTCCCCCCTTTTCTCAAATTTTGATTTTTTCACCTTTTTTTTTTGCACTGAACACGTGACTTCATCTTCTTCTCCACACTCTTTTCTCCCTTTCTTTATTGCTCATCCAACCCACCTCTGCCACCCATCTTCGCCATCTCCTCCACTACCCCATCTTCGCCCGTCTCTTCCACCACCTCCACACTCTTTTCTCCCTTTCTTTACTGCTCATCCACCCCATCTTCGCCATCTCCTCCACTACCCCATTTTCTGTCAATTGAGAATGATTCTAAAAGTACAGCAGCAACTTGCGCATAAATAAACAAAAAATTGGGGAATGAAGAAATTGCAGAGAAGGGGAATATTGCACAGAAAATTCTGGGCTCTTGATAAGGAGATAAAAATTGACAGAGTATTTAGTGGGAAGAATGATTAGGGTGAGAGGAAGGAGGAGACAAAGAGGAGGTTGTTGTTATGCCGACAGTGGTTGAGGAGGAGGAGCAAGTGTAGAGCAAGAGGGAAAGAGTGAGGAGAGATAGGAGGACGATGATGAACGAAGAGGGGAGTGGGGGAGTGGGGGTGTGGTGGGAGGAGGAGGAAGGAAGGGAGAGACAGAGAGAGAGATCAGAGAAGATGCTGGCTGGAAAAGTGGACAGAGAGGTTGTGATGATGGTGGTGGGGGTGGTGGGTGGATGAGTAATGAAGAAATGGAGAAAGGGTTATGTTGGGGAAGAAGAAGATATCACGTGTTGGGTGCCAAAAAAAGATAGGGTGAAAAAAAGAAAATCTGAGAAAAAGGGAGAAAAATGGGTAGAAATTAATAAAATAATAAGATTCCCCGTCGCCGGCGAGAAATTGGGGCTCCGGCGTCATTTATGGTACTCGTTGCACCCAGCTCCATAGTTGGTGGTGTTTTGGCTACTAGTCTTAGTTCGGGGTGTTGGGTGCACCCGCGCTATACTTTGGGGTGTTGAGGCCAATTTTGCCAAATATATATAGGCATTGAATTTGGATTGCTTTCCAACCATTAAGTCCCAATAAGAAATGGAATCATTAGACAAAAGAAAACTCCCATTAAGATTTGCAAAAGGTTACAATTTAGCATACAAAAACAAGTTCAACTTGTGACTGCCATCACATAACAATATTACCTTCTAACTATTGTAATTAACCTAACAAAAAAGGATATTTAACTTGAGAAGTAATATAAATTGGTATGTCAACAAAAAGGATATACACATTGCATGTTTACCTTCTCCAAAAAGTGGTTATAAGGGGCGGTCCCTGTTCTTGCTTCGTCTAATCTGCATCTACTTCCATGTCTTCCTCCATTGTGTTAGAGAAATCAGTTCTTACTACATTTAGATGTGCAACAGCCTCATCAATTATTTATTGATCAACTTCAATATTTTCCTTTAGTAAGCCCAACCTTTCCAATCTAGCCTTCCCCACACGTGGCATTCTGTAGTTGTTCCCTCCTTGGACCTTGAGAGCTTCAAGCATATTGCAATTGAATCCATGTGTACCTAATAAGATTAGGGTCAAAGTTTTGATATGCTTCATTCACCTTTTCTATTAACTCATCATCAATATTTTTTGGGAATGATTGGTATTGTAAACTTTAAATAGCCCTAAATAGAGCTAAATCTAAGATATTGAAATCTGGGGACTGTGGTGGTTGGAAAATAAGGTTAATGTTGAATCCATCCTTGCTTGTTGCATCTCTAAATTATGCATCATCATCAGTTAAATGTGGTCTTGCATTGTCTTACTGAATAAGGATGTCCTTGGGTATCCCTTCTGCCCCTTTTCTCATGATGCTTGGTAATACATTTCTAAGCAACATATCTTTGATAACAACCTTTGTAACATTTTGAATAGCCTTTGTCTCAAGTGTCCCAGATTCTTTGTTTTTGCTTCTTTTCTTTGCCCTTTGCGTGAACACAAAAGGAAATATGCCAAACTTCTTGTCATGTATCATGACCCCATTTTCATTAAATAAGGGCCTTGAAGTTACACCCATAAACATTGCTTTGATTTTGTATCTTTTTGACATGCAAACTTTATAAGGATTAATTTCTGCTGGAAGAAGGTAAAACCTTCTTTTGTCAGGGTTTAAGTAAAACCACTTTTCATCAATATGAACAATGTTGTTCATAGGGATGAAAGTGGGATTTCTGCTCGTTGTTGCATAGTCAATATGTGAAAGTACCCACTGCATTATCTGAATTTTGTGCTTCTCTGTCACTGCTGGGTAGGGGTGTTCAAAATATCCGATCCGGGCGATCCGATCCGTGATCCGGTCGATCCGATCCGATTTTTCGGATATCCGATCCGCTTTTTTAGTTTTCGGATATTTCGGATCGGATATCCGAAAATTTTCGGATCGGATACAGATCGGATTTTTAAAGTTTCGGATATCCGAAAATATCCGAAATATGGGAATTTTTCGGATTTTTTCGGTATTTTTCGGATATTTCGGATATCCGATCCAAAAATATCCGTTTTTAAGGTCGGATATCCGAAATATCCGATGATCCGATCCGATCCGGAACATATTTTAAGAACTTTTCCTTTGAAAATTTCAATTTTTTTAGTTTTCGGATATCCGATGATCCGATCCGAAATTTCGGATATCCGATCCGAAATTTTCCGGATCGGATTCGGATCACATTTTTCCCGATCCGAAATTTCGGATCGGATATCCGAAATGAACACCCCTACTGCTGGGTGGTTGTTAGTTGTTACTAGTGTGTACCCTCAGTTTACCTGCTTTGAGTAGCTTGAATATCTTCATATGTGAGCATTTCAAGGAACCTGCATATGCTCTATAAGTAGTGGTGTTCAAAAAACCCGACCCGCAAAACCCAACCCGTTGACCCACTTTAAAAAACCAAATAATAGGCCGGATTTTTCATTTTTCACGGGTCGGGTACTCGACCCGAAAAAAAGCTGTGAGTCGAGTCAAGTAATGGGACGACTTTTATATTAAAGCGGGTACACGCTACCCGAAATTTATTTATTTTTAATAAAAAAAGCTGGCTTTCTCAAAGAACGTAAATAGGCAGGGATATCTTTTGCTTTGCGCGTGTAGCAGGAGCCATTTTGGTGTACTTAAATCAGCAAATTGTCACAGTACACACACAAATAATCTTCGCAAGCAGAGAATGGAGAAACACAAGTCACACATAATTCGAGAAGGTCAAGACTCACGTTCGTGGCAGAGTAGTAAGCAAAGCAGTAGTCTTTAGGTATAGTGTTAAAAAAAAAAACTTGAATTGAATCCAAGTAATAGATGACCCTGATAAGTATATAATTCCCATAGGTTGTTCACGAATGTCCATCATCAGTTCAGTTGTTGTGAAAGCTTTTTGATTAACAATAATTCCAAGGATTTGAATGGGGGCAAAATCCTTGAGTCATTATGCGAGCAATTTAACATGCATAACTGCATATATTAAGTCTTAAGCAAATGGTATAGTCTCCTACTGAGTGTCTGCAACTAAGCGAAATGTTCTGCCCTAATTATTTGAGTATTCAGTGGCCGAGTGTTGATTAAGTGAATATTCTAGGAGAAAGTTTGATGGAAGGTTCAAGCCGGGTACCCTGTGTCCCGACCCGAAAAAAACGGGTACACGGGTTGCGGGTACCAGATTTCTTTGGGCCGGGTCATGGGCCGCATTTTAAACTGCCCGCAATTGCGGGTACCCGGTTATGAACACCCCAATCTGTAAGTGCAGCTATGGTGAAGGGGGGCTGATTGAAGCCATTCCTCTGTTATTTCTTGAGCTTGTCTGCCTGAGTTGCCTTTCTTCTTAGACCTAACATCAATGACTTCTCCATTTTGTCTTTGCTTTTCTGCTGCTTGAAAAATTCTCCAGATTGTGCTCTTGTGCACCCCTATTTGTTTTGCAATTTGAGATAATTTTCCCCTTGGTAATTTGCCGTCTTGTTTCATTCCAAGTAGCTCAAAGATGATCTTTGCTCTTTGAATGTTTGTGAGGTTTGCACTTGTTTTTCTAACAAATGCATATGCCCACATCTCTTCTGCAGTAGGTGTAGGTGCTGCTAACCCCTCTTCTTCAAGTAGTTGGTCTATCGCTAGGGGTGTTCATGGGTGGTTAACCGTCCCGAAACAATATTTCGGTTCGGTAACCGAAAGTTTCGGTTCACTCTTTTTGCGAACCGTAACCGTTTAAACCGGTTACCGCCTAAGCGGTCAACCGTTTTTTCGGTACGGTTTTCCGGTTAACCATTAACCGTTATTCAAGTTATTATATTATATCTTACTTAATGTAAGTATATATTTTCCATTTTTTTTGCATATACTTTATTATTATATATACTCTAAAATAAAACGTATTATAAAGTGGATAACAAATCCATTGAGAACATAATAACACTAAGAATTTACTCCATTTCCTAATTATAGTGTTTAAATTAGTACTAACGTTTTCAAATAATCACATACTTCCTCTAATTGTTGTACTTAGTAACAAATATTAGAATTAATGTAGTTGTTAGAAAATGTTTCACAATAATTAAATAGAGGAAAAAAAATATTCCGGTATTTTGGTTAGCCGTTCACTCAAAAATCATAACCGTAAACGTACCGTTTAACCGTTAATTTTACCGGTTCGGTAATCGTACCGTTAAAACTTTTTTTATCGGTATGGTTACCACCCATTTGGACCAGTTTTTTGGGTTTTTGGTACGGTTTTTCGATTTTGGTTTTTTATGAACACCCCTATCTATTGCAAAGAAGGTATCTTCATCCATTTTGCTGTTTTTTTTATTGGATGATGTGCTACTGTTGCTGCTGATTTTTGTGAGTAGAAAGATGAAGATTAAGCTAAATAGTGCAGTGTGTGCAATGTTTTTTATGGCTTAATGGAATTAGAGATTAGGTTCCCATTGTTGGCAAATTTTTTGTGATGTTAAGGTTAGAAAAATTACGGGTTTCTCCCTTTCTATAGGGGGAGGTCTAATGTGATGGTAACATTGAAATTTTATGGAAAACTTGGTGGGAAAATTTGAATTTCAATTCAAGTGGTTATGTTTGCAATTTTGGCCCTCAAATTTTCGTCTGCATAATGGGTTAATATGGCGCCAAAAATTTTGACTGCTATCGTATTGGGTTGCTCGAAAAATTTGTTTGGCAAAAAGTGGAAAATTTTGCCTCCTAAATTTGGGGAGTAGTAAATTTGGAGAGTAGTAACTGGCACCTTTTTTGTTGTAAAAGGCAGCATATGAGGCATCAAAATTAAGCGGTCCACCCTTCTTTTCTCTCTCCTCCTTTTTCTTTAATACACCAACTAAAACACAATTACCAAATTCTCTATAGGAGTCCGTGTCAACCCCATTTGTTGCATTTCTTTTGTTATGGAGGAAGTAGGTGGTATCCCTAGGGGTGGCAATGATGCGAGTCGAGTTTGAGCTAGCCCGATTCGACTCGTTAGCATTTCGAGTCGAGTTTGAGTTGAGTCGAGCTCACTCGAGTCGAGTTTTGATCGAGTTGTCCAAGCTTTGACCGAGTCGAGCATTGATCGAGTCGAGCTTTGACCGAGTAGATTTCGAGTAGCTTTCAGGTGTCTCATGTTAAAAGCAATAATAATGTAGAAAAATGTTGAATTTATGTATTTTGCTATTGATAATTGGGTATTCGAGATTCTCACGAGTTTTTGAGTCGAGTATCGAGTTGCTCAACTCGACTCACCAACGTCTCGAGTCAAGCTCGAGTCCAATTCGAGCTCACTCGAGTCGAGCTTTGACCAAATTTTAAGCGAATCGATCTCGACTAGCTCGCAAGTTATCTCGTCTCATTGCCACTAGGGGTGTAAGTTATTGGGTTAAAAACCGAAAACCAAACCAAACCAAACCGAATTAATAATTTGGTTTGGTTTTTTTCAAAATTCGGTTTGGTTTGGATTGGAAAGTTTTCATTTTTTCGATTTTCGGTTTGGTTCGGTTTTTATTTTAAAAAACCGAAAAAAACCAAACCAAACCGAAGTTTGCCTATCCTATATGGATTTTGATGTTTTTATCAATTATTTTTAGTTCTAGTACTTCAATTTTAAGCTTTAGTTGAAATTTGAAGTAATTCTTCTATGTTTGATGATTTGAAACTTGATAATTTTCGTATTATTTGTAAGATTTGAAAAAAAAAATTTGCATCATAAAAGAATTTCGGTTTTTTGGTTTGGTTTGGTTTTGGTTTTGTAATTTCGATTTGGTTTGGTTTGGTTTGGTTTTGGACGAATCTTGGTTTGAATTTGGACTTGAAATATGAAAACCGAATTTATTTTGGTTTGGTTTGGTTTTGCCCCAAAACCAAATCAAAAACCGAACTTACACCCCTAATTGCCACCCCTTAGGTATCCCTAACTAACCTTTCCTCCAAAAAAAAAAAAAAAAAATATCCCTAACTTCACAAGTCTACAACGCATCGTATGCGTTATTGCAGTGCAATGGCATAAACCCCTCCCCCTGCAAATGCTGCAAAAGAGAACACTCACTCATCTTTGCAGAAAACTTCTTAAACCCTACCCCTTTATTTCAAATTTTCCGGCGACTACAACACCTTCGATGAGTTCTACACTTGACGGAAAAATCTCCGGCGATTCACCCGACGCCATTATTAAAGCTTCATTGAAGACTATGGAAGAACCAGATGTCGGAATTCTCTGCTACATATCTCATCTCCCTGGTTTTCGCGGCATTCTTAAACAAAGGTATCAATTTATAAATTGCGGCGCTTGATTCCTTTTTTTGAAGTTCAAAGTGTTTATATTTCCTTTTTTTTTGGTTTTTTTAGGTACTCGGATTTTATTGTGAATGAAGTTGATTTGGATGGAAATGTTGTACATTTAACTTCACTGAATGTTCCTCCTGAGGTATTTACTTATTTATTTATGTTTAATTTGGGGAGTTTTCTTTGTGTTTTTGTTAATGTGTGCTGAATTTTTGATTCTGAAATTTTGAGCTCCATCTGATGTTTTTAGTTGGTTGAAAAGAAGGAAGAGAATGTATCTAAGCAATCAGGTAAAAGCTACACGGAAGAAATTGAATCGTTCAGGTCGCTCGCAGGTGACGTGGATGCTGATCGCCTGAAAGATTTCGTTGAGAAAATTACTTCTGGTGCTGGACATGATATATCTCCGTTAATTCTTTCTCCAAGCTCTGACAAAGGTCACCGGACGGTATTGTTTCGAGGCGATCACTTTCAGCTTTGAGATTATGAAATTAGCCTCTTGTTCTTTTAGTCTGTGTAAATAATGCTGTATGCTCCATGGCTTTGTATCAAATGACTTGCCCCACTATTTTTATACACTTATCTCTAGAATACAATTAAAAGGTGTGCTCTTTTAGTTCAAATCAGCCGAGTACATGGCTAATAACTAATAAGTTCAGACAAGTTCAAATAAATTTAGTTGAGCTATAATGAGCTCAAATAAGCTAATAAGTTTATCTCAATTCTGTTATTTTAAGCTTGTGGACAGTTTAGAATATAGAGGCAACAAGCTTAGGTAAGTTCACTTCAATCACATAAGTTTGATTAGCTCAGTTCAGCTCATACGAGTTTAAGAGCTTTAATTTATTAAGATTTAAGAACTCCTTTTAGCCTCTTATGAGGCGAGGATGTTAGTTTTGGAAAATTCATGTATTTTGCTCTTTCCTTGGGTGTATATCTGAAGGTCTGAACTTTGTATGGGGAGTAGAGATGTCTAGAAGTAAAATTGACCGAGCTAGAAACTGATCTACAATTTACTTAACAAAAAAATATACATGAGAAACAATTTTATTGATATGTAGCTCAAAATTGATTGAATGTCTGAATCTGGATGATGGGAGAATTAGTAGGCCAAATCCGACCCATTGTGTCTCGTTTGGTCAAGATTTTTGTTTGGTACATTAATTTTTACTAAAGCAAACATTATGATTTATATTCACTCGAATGAAACAAGCTGTTTCACATTTCTTTATGGCTCGTTCAATTCCATATCAATTTAGGTAGAGAAGATGCCATATTATATCCCCTCATACTTGAAGAAAGAAAAATGATGTTTATCCATTGGCGTCTCCCTACATTGAGATTTGGGTATTCATCATAAATTTTCCTATAACCAAATTGCTTCACCTTGTCGTTGACCGTTCTTTAGTACCATATTAGACTTTAGAGTTGTCCTTTTATGTGTTGAAGTCACCATTTAAAAAAAAGGTATCTGTGAGTATTAAGATGTTGGTTTTAATTTCTAGCAATAAAACAAAACTAACGCAAACTAGGTCCATATCAGATTTTGTAATTGTTTTTTGGGAAGGGGGCTAATACTATGGTGCACCTCCTAGTTAAGTTGTTGTTTGGAATGGCTGTGGGTCGAAGGTGATCTGAAGAAGTTTATGGATGCTGTTAGTAATGAACTTTGTAATGGTTTGAGTAATCGCCCCCCTCCCAGTTCATTCTTAAGAAGTTCTCACTTTCCCTTTTCCGGGCAAAAGCTTATGGCATCTTTGTTTGTGATGCTTCAGGCAGTGCACATCTTCTTCAAGGAGAAACTGAAATTTCTCATAACTGACACAATAGATGGTCCCCAAGACTTATCGAAATGCATTCGTGTGAGGCCTAATTCGGCAGGGAACCAGAATACGGGCAGAAATTGCCGCAAACGGAAAGATAGGGATGATAAGCCATTTGATAGTAGAGGTGCTCATGATTGGCCAGAACATCTTGGCAATTTTCTCAGGTTTGCATCATTCGTCTTTTGCGTAGTAATTTTTATGATATAGTTTGCCTTTCTTACTTTTTTTTTTCTTGTTGATGTTTCTTGAATTAAATGCTAATTAGTAAAGGCAATCTTATATCTATAATGGGGGTATAATTAGTTGCATAATCTATATCTTATCAATATTTTTAGTATCTAACTTCGAATACCCAAAAGACACGTGCCCTTCATACATTAAACATCAAACAATCATCAAAAAATTCCACACTTCTCCCTTCTTTCTTATCTCTTCCTCATCTTTTCACCTCCCTCATTATGACTTGATTTGAATGTGATAATGAAGATTCTCCCCTTGAGTTTCTCCATCTTCTATCATTCTTTCTGTATCTTTTACTCATCTTTCCTCTTCGCCTTTGGCCCTTTCTCTTATACTAACTCTGTCCTTTAAGTTTTTTAATCGTTCACAATTGTCGCCAAAGAGTTACTTTCGCAAACCCATGTGCTGTCAATCACAATTATCGTTGCAAAGTTGCTTTCGCAACCCATGTGCTGTCAATCACAATTGTCACTTATGCGTCAGGATTATCTCTCTAATGAGCTAAATATCTTCTATTGTTAGTACTTACTCAATTATTACTCTTTCTTAAATAATTGGAGTTTAAAAACGGTAAGCAACAATCGAGATGGTGAAGCATAAGTGATTGATGGATTATTGCGACAAATGGTATACCGTATATCGACAATTTTATATGGAGAAGAAGATATATTAGCTTCTACTTATGATTGTTGGAATCATCTTTCTCAACATTATCGACAATATCTTCTTTTTTCTAATTTTATTTCACATTTTTTACATATTTTTTATGATCGAATTTTATATCTTACCTTGGTTATCTCCCTTTTTGATTCATCTAATGAAGTAAATTATACTCCCTCCGTCTTTTTTGTTGCAATATTCTGACTTTGTACTATTTTTATAGGAGTAATAACTTTGACTGAATTTTTTTCCCATTACATAATTTTTTTTTTCTAGTATATAAGATGTTAGATTTATCTCATTTTCAATTTTGACAATATCATCTTTTTATATATAAGTATATTACTATAGATGATTAAAGATATATATAGTCAAAAGTTGTACGTTGGCAAGCATAACAATCAAAATTTTACCCCTAATAATAGAGGGACGAATTATTTCTCAAATGTGTTCTTACTAATATTTCTCAATTGTGGAGTCAAAGTTTTATATTTTCATTGTATATATTTTCTTTTCAGAAATCTAGTAAGATGGAGGGATGATTCATACTCCCTCCGTTCCTTATTGATGTTTGTACTTGGAATCTTGGCATTACTTAGAATTGCATAAAATCTTTTAAATTTTTCACAGTTTTTAAGGAAATGTGAGGTCTTATTTTGTCTCATTAAGTACTTTAATAATAGGAAAAATTCATAAGAATAATCTAAATTATGGGTGTCTTCCTATAATAATCCCAATTATAGATTATTCTAGAATAATCCTAACTATGGGGGATACTTTTCCAAAATGATCTAAGTGTCCATTAATGTATTTAATTAATTTTTGTTTTTTGTTTTTTTTGTTTTCTTGCTCCTCTCTTGTGTTCCCTCCCTCTATCTAGCCGACTAGAGTTTAACACATTATTTTTTGACTTTTTAAATAGATTTTTTCAAGTCACTGGATTATTTTGAGAAGACACCCCCAATAGTTGGGATTGTTATGGAATAATCCATAGTTGAGATTATTATGAGATAATCAGCTATACTTAAGAATATTCTTGTTAATTTTTCCTTAACAATGTCACATTTTATATATTTTTTTACTAATATGTAATTACATATTTTAATAGTCAAAGATATTCATTGACAAATGTGCAAGTGAAACTAGGAACAATAATAAGGAACAAAGGAGGTATTAAAATCATTGATTTGATGAAATTAATGAAATTATGTTATTATTATAAAATGGAAATATGTTATGATTTGATTTATTTGTATTGGGATTTTATATTCAAATGCATGCATGAGCGTAATGATTATTATAAACATTTATAATGCAATGAGTGTCATTTTTAAAGTGTTGGGGTTGGCGTGAGTAAAGTAGTGAACTAGTGATTAATGATCTTTGTCACCCTTTTTTGTGCTTAGATGTGTTAATATATATGTTTTAGGAAAAATTGATGAGAATGGCCCAAATTATAATTACCCCTTGATTACAAGTCCCAACTACTGATTATTCTATACCCAGTCCCAACTTTGAGTGGTCCCATATGACTGTTGACTTGCTAAGCAGTTTTTGTTTTTACCATGAAAAGCTAGATGAACCAAAAGAACAATGAGATCGCCCATGTCTTCGTCTCCTGTTCTTTGATATTTACCCAAAAATCATAGACGCCATTTTCAAGTGAGGTAGCTAAAAGTTGGAGCAACCTTGACATTATAGTCATCAGCAAGGAGAATTGGATCCAAATATCACTCTTCCCACTTCAGCCATCTCTCTAGCTTTGTGTGAGAAAAACGAATTTAGGGTGCCTTTCAATTTAATTATTAAACTCACCGAATAGTCCACCATAATTACCAACCTATACTGACACCATAATTTCAACTTTTTATAATTTTCACAAAGAGATAATTAGAAATACTAATTGTCAAAGTTGTGTATTGGCAAGCGTGAAAATCAAATGTTTTAACTATTAAAAAACAAAGGAAGTATAATGTGTCATTTGACACAACTGATAACTCTTTTATAGGATGAAAAAATTTTAAAACCTTGTTTATTAGATTACATGTACATTGTACATGATATAAATAATTTTTAATCATTCATTTGGATAACCTAACAAATAATACAGCCCGAGCCAAAAATCCAGTTTAGTTTAAGAGAGAGGATCAGTCCTTTTGGCTCTCAGCGCTAGTTTCATCTGTAATATGGATTTTTCAAGAGAAGCCTTTTGGTATTCTACCCTTTTTATTCCCGCCCGACTCTTGTACTTGACTCAAATCGGGTTTTTATGTCACATCACTATCGCTTTGATAAGATTGGACTTTAAGATATTTCTGCTGTAATATGGGAGTATGGGAGAAATTCTTCTACATTTGAGGAACTTGGAGTTTCCACCTGAGTATGATTTATTTCCCTTCATTAATCTTTACATGTAGGTTTCATCTTTACAAGGAGAACAAGGATACTCAAGAGGTCCTAAGGTTGATTGGCAAGATGCTAGGAGTCCAGGTATCATTACCGTTTTATTCCGTTCCACTTGCTTAATTGACATTGAAGTGGCATGTAATATTTTGACAAATTGAAAATTTTCAGTTTCTATGAACGAGTATAGTTATGTTTAGTATATTAAGTTTATATGCAAATTGCATCTCTATACATTTCGGACATTTTCAGGCATCAAATCTTTACTTAGACTCATTAACTCTCTGTTTGGTAGGCTAAGACATTTGGATTTTCTGGTACAAAGGATAAGCGTTCTGTGTCTACTCAACAGGTATATTTCCTTTACAACTGAACTTGTACTCGTTCTAACTGTTTTGGTGGGTTACTTAAAATCAGTGTTTTACTATGACATCTTTCCAAATTTGAAAATTCCTTAGAAATTTCTATGTATTGGTTTTTCTTTTCAATAGGTTAGAATTTTTTACTCCCTCCCCCCCCAAAAAAAAAAAAAACAAAAGTTTGGTGACTCCAAAAGTAATTTATTAATGCTACATGCAACCTTGAGATGCCAAGGCCTCACGGTTTTACTTGTATATGTAATTTGAGACAAATTGGTGGCTGTAGGCATGTTTTTGTTCGCCTACGCAATGTGAGCACGTATTTGACTACTTCATTGAAGGGTTTTATTGAAAAACGTTTCGAAGTCGCCAACAAGTCTTTAAAGGAAGACTCATAAACCTAATTGGATATTGGGAAATCTTAGGGACAACTTTGGGACTTATCTAATGTAGATTTCTTCGTCATAACTTCATTAGTGGTCATGAACCAAAAACTGAGTTCAGGGGTGAGGGTACGAAGATGGTTATGAACCAAAACTGAGTTCGGGGGTGAGGGTACGAACATGGTCATGAACCACGTTCGCCCATTGTTGACCTCTACTAAATATCAATTCATAGCAAATTTTGAAAAAAAAAAACCAAATAATATATTTCAACACCCTAAAAAAGATTAGTTAAGGTTGGTTCATTAAACACAAAAAACTACTTTTTTAGTGGCATGTAATTAAAGTATTCAAAATTACTGGGTCCCTAATTTAATTGTCTAATTATCTGATTAGGTGGTAGAACAATTTCTTAGGTCTTGATTAACAATAATAATATGTTGGTGATGAAAGTATAAGCATGACAATCATAAAAATATATCAGAAGTAAAAAGGAGAATGTTCAAATAACGAATTTTTGTTAAAGATCTACATCATGAAAAGATTGTTAGTTACTTCAATAAAATAAATAAGAAAAGAAAGGTTAAAGACCCTCAGAAATATACTGGCGTGGCTTGGGTATGAGAGAATAACAACCTTCGGGAGGAGCAATCGTGAAGCCTTCAACGAAAATTTATAAAGATCGATCTAAGTATGAGTTTTTGTTTATGTGTTTGAATATGAAAATATGAGAGTATAAGAGTGTTTTATGTCTTGAGAAATCGAAAGTATTCGGGTAAAAAATGTCTCCTAAAATCCGGAAAACGTTGGCCTATTTATAGGAAAACTTAAAAAAAAAAGATAAGAAAGAAAGCTGTGCGGCGCGCAAAAGATTGCGTGACGTGCAAAGGCTATGCGTCCCACGCACAACTTTGCGCTAAGCGCAATTCAAGCGCGTGCGCATACGCAAAGTCGTGTGCCAGGTGCAGCTCTAATCTGGACGGTTCTTTGTTTAACTCGGTTTTCTAAAGATTCCTTTTATTTTTATCAAATAATATCTTATTAAATCCGAAAACCAGCTTTTTAAAAAGATAAAATTTGATTTCAATAAAAAATCCTTTATTTTATAATATCCTTGAAAATATTTATTTATTTCTAAAAATATGTATTAACATAATAAATAAATACAATTAATTATCATGAATAATTAATTGGGCTTTTCAATGGATTGGGCTCAAAATAATTAATTTGTGGGCTCAAAATACAATTAATTATCAGGAATAATTAATTGGGTTTTAAAATTGGATTTTGTATCTTTAAAACAAATAATTTGGCTGTAAGATTTTAAAACAGTTTCGGGCCTCACTCTTCGGATTGCTCTTCCTTGGGTCGGACCAATTAAGACCGCGGTATGTATCATCATAGGGTACTCAAATAGGTAGACACAATTATGTGTCTACAATGGCCTATTTGCAATTGTAGTTAAAACTTAAAAGTGCCATGTACCCAACATTTTTGGTATTGGATGGTAATCTTTACTAGGCAATATACCTTGACCTTGGTGGATGCTACTGACTTGTATACTTTTAGAATGCGTTATCTCCAACTCATAGGTCTGGCAAATTTAAGCTGTATACCATTACCCAATCTGAGCTATCCAAACCAAACTTGTACAGCACCCGGGACAACGCAATCCCATTTTGACCCAAACCGAAATAAACGTGATCCAAATTAAATTTGAGATGAGCTCAAATAATGTGAAGAAGAAGAGATATTGGGTCGTTACTAATCCTATTTAAATAAATAACCTAACTACCCACCTAAAATAATCAAGTGGTAAGGGTCGAACCTCAAGGGGGTCTCACCAAGGTAAATTCACTACAAGTAAGCTAGGTCAAACAAAAGGTAACGTTTTCTGCTAATCTAAAATTGAGAAATCGCTCGGGCGGTCTGGTCACAGGTGGGGTGGGCGCTTTTCACCGGGCGGGGTCCTAAGACCCTGACGAGCTTTGCTTCCTGGGTGAGCTCCATGCTCTATATCTCCTTTTTGCTCCTCTTTAGGTTTGTAGGAACTTGAATTCCTACACACAAAGATCAAAGGGGAGGGGGAGACAAATAACCTACTTGAACATCTAAATTGTTAAGTAAAACATGAATTGAATTAAGAGAGAAGGAAGCAACACAAGATGCGAAATTAAGGAAAAAGATCCTAAAAAGAGAAGCAAAATAAGCAAATATGGCCTTAAAACTATCGATTGATTTGACTTTTTCATAATAAACTATATGGAAATAGACTCTCTGACCAAAATCAAAATGCTCCAAATTGGATTGGAACTGAGTTCATTATTTCATGACTCAATATGACACAAACTAAATCAGTTTGAAAACCTATGTACTAGGTCTTTTCTCAAGCTCTATGTATGATCTTTTTTTCCTATAAACATGAAACCAATGAGATATTATTTGCTAATTTTCAATGTTCTTAAAGCCAGTGTCATCTCCCCGTACTCTGTCCAAATAAAACCAATACTGCTGGATCTTCAAATGATTGTTTTCTATTTTGGATTGTCATTTTTGCTTGTTTTACTCAGAGGTCTCTCTTTCTTTTTTATTATTTTTTATTTTTTTATGGTACCTAATCATGTGGTAGATGTGCTGTTGGTATGGTTAATGTGTAGTTTATGGCTTATGCTCAGGTAAGTTATGCTTTGATAAACTCATCTAGGTCCTCTTTCTGTGTATGCTTTTTTTTTTTAATGCTCTGGTGTGGTTGTCTTGTAGATTATGCTTTGGCAGACTCATCTAGCTCCTTACTGTGTATGCTTAATTTCTAATAGGCCTTAGCTTTATTAAAGTGAGATTGCAATTGGTTTATTTATGCAACTTGTTATTAGTACGATGTTTGTCATGGAAATCGTTGATAGTTTAGTTAATACTTTCCTTCTATACTCAAATGAAAGATCCATATTTTAAGGCTAAATTCAGTACAACGCTACTAGATCCTACACTTTGGTTTTTTTGCAGAGCTGCAGACTCCACACCTCTATGACACTTGCAAGTTAGATCTCTCACTGGAAGACCTGATTTGGGATTCCTATTCAGTTTTTTTCATGCATGATGGACTCCTTTCATTTACTCTGCTCTCTTGAATTTCTACAGCTTCGTCCTTCACATAGCAATTGACTTCCAGATTTCCAACTCCATAAGATTTTTTAGCTTCTCCCTACAATTAAAGTCATTTCTTTATGCCATTAAGAAACAACGTGAATGAAATTGTGAGATAGTAAAGTTCTATGCTCCTGAAGCAGCAGTCTAAGGAGCCGTGATACAACTATCTTTAAGATGGGTATATCTTAAAAGTGAAAAGTATTCCCCTACCTCTATCAAAATTTAGGATGGTGTTCCCGTATCCAAAAGTTTCAGCATTACCGCATCGGACTCTTGGATCCGCACCCATATCTGGTTTTGGTTTTTTTTTTTTTCATTTTATTTTAATTTTTTTTGAAGGGATCTGATTTTCGTAGTTGAGTCCATGTAACATAGATTCTTACAATTTCTTCTAACGGAACAATAACAAGCACGGACGAAAGATTTGGGGATTGTGAGTGGGTCAACCCTTTTATTTGTCCATTTGTGTAAGATTGTGTAGAATTTTTCCAGTCTTAGGTGAAGTCCTCTCAAGGAGGGAATTTTCTTGTTCATAACTGCAGGATGTCAGCATGTGTTCTATCATTTTCACTCTGAACTGTCCCTTATAAATGTTTCTTTATACATCTTGTCTATGCATCTGCTTCCTTTTTGACATTCAGTTACTGGGTATACCTTTTTAATCCATGTGGTCTCTTATGTCACACTAGCAATATATGTTCAGATGACTGAGCTTGGCGTGCATGTGTCTTTGTGCTTTTGTAGTTTTGCATGCTCTATTGCCTGATTTACTCCTTATCTGAAAAAGTTTGCATCTGCCTGCTTATACTGTCGACTGGGTGTGTTGTTTCCTTTTGACAGTGCTGGAGCATCTGTTGGCTAATTGAATTAGGAACACATTTTTGAGGCAATGTATTTGATTTTATCTTGCTTCACAGGTAACTATGTTCAAGCAGCGTGCTAGTAGATTGGCATCCCTCAATGCAAAGCTGATTGGTATAAGAGTTGGTGACTTCTGGTATAAATATATCTTGGGGTTGTTTTTCTCTCTTGAATCTACTTTAATATGTTTGTTTGTAGGTAATGATACTTATCTTTAACCTTTTAGCTATGTCCAAGAAGGGCTTCAGCTTGGGCAGCTTTTTGGCAATAGATTCACAATAACTCTTAGGTAAGATGTCATTTATGGACTCTTAAGGTCTCATTATTGTCCTTTTGTCTTCTACTATGTCGTGTTAGAACTTTCTGATCTTCTCAGAGGCCTTTCTGCTGATTCTGAAGACACTATCAGAGCATCTACAGATGCCTTGGGAAAGCATGGATTCATTAACTATTTTGGTCTACAGGTATTTCTGCTGCTTGTCTATGTTACTGCTTAATTCACTTCTTTCTTTTGCATTCATGGTTTTCTCTTATGTGCTTCCTATAATCCTTCTCAAGGTAGTGAGCGTGTAGACTGCTCAGCTGAAGTCCCTCATACACTGTTATCTCTAGGAACTATTTGGCTCACTGTTTCTTTCCTAGGAAAATGTTACACTTTTGATTTTCTATATATGTTAATGATATGTAAACTAATTCGAACAACATATCCATGTATAATTACAGAGGTTTGGAAGAGGCTCAGTACCAACTCATCTTATCGGAGCAGCTTTACTTCGTGGAGAGTGGAAAGCTGCAGTTGATTTGATTCTTGATCCAAGGGAGGGGGATATCCTTGCTTTTAATTCTAAATTTTACTGGACAATTGATCTTGTTAACTTCTTTCAGTTATACTATATTGTGAAACAACGGGAGTCTTCCTTGACTGAGATATTGCATTACAAAGGGAAGCTGTAAGAAAGATTCGAGAACATTATAAGGAAAGCAATGATGTTGAAGGAGCACTGAGGCGATTACCACATAATATGGTTGCGGAGAGATCTGTTGTAAGTGCATGCTTGCTAACCCTGATGAGTGTGTTTTACTGGATTCATATAATCTATGCTATTATAGTATGTAGCTGTTCAATTTTCTTTTTCAACAGATGTGCATTAGTTTGGCATGATGGATGCTCTTCGATTTATTATATTTGTTTGACGAACAGTTTGATGCTTACTAAAAAGATGTTTGTGTTTTTTGTTGCTAAATTAAAACCTCTTTGAATGTTAAAAATCGATTTATGATCTCATGCTGGAGATTCTTAATTCCATGTCTCCAACCTTGAAGGTGCATCCCTGTCATTCTTTTTGTATGGCTGTTTGCAGTGATTCGTTAAAACAATCTTTCATAGAATAATAAGTTTAGACTTGAAAGAGACTATTGCATAACTGTAAATCTGTTAAGCAGGTTGATTAAGTAGGTTTCAGACCAGGTTTAATTGTGGTTTGAAATCATGGTCAAAACATTATTGTTCAGGTTGATTTTGGCCTTTGGGGTTAAGTCAATTTTTTCCTTGTTTACCAGATGCGGGATGTTTAATCTGGTTCAGGTCATAAAGTTCTGTTTTAAAGCCTAAAGTTTTGGTTGGTTTCCAGGTTGAATTAGTTTTGCCTGCTCTAATTAGGTCTGATGATCCTTTTGTTTTGTCATATTATGAGTTGTTACTTATTTCTCTTTCATTGCTGCTTTCTGCTATTACAACATCTATTGCTACAATATTTGATATTTTAAAGCAGTATTTGACTCCCTCTTTCGAACTTTACAGCTGCTGTGTCTAAAGAAATGTCCTGGAAATTACCTGCAGGCATTAAAGGGTATCCCTAGAACTATGAGAATGATGTAAGTGGTACTGGCTGTCCAATTTTTACTGTTCTCTGTCAGAAATTTGTATTCTGGAGAAGTTTTAAAGCCGGCTTATGTATATATCTATTCATGCAGGCTTGTGATAATCATCTCTAATTTTGTCAACATGACTCTACGGGTAGAGTTTCCGGTGAATAAAAATATATGCCTTTTGATTGAATATGTACTTTGACAACGCTTTGTAACATTAAGCAGCTCGCACATTAGTAAATTGTACAACAATATAATCCCGATGCCTTTAAAGAGGTGCCTGCCTAGGGCAGATTTAGGTTTGCTGGATGACACTGCCTTGTTCTAATAATGGAGATGTTCTTTCCATTACACTCTGGAATCTTGATCCAAAATGCAATGAGCTTCTACAATCATGAAAAGCTCAAATTTCTATATGAGCCTCTGGATGTAATATGTAATAACGTAAAGCCTATAAATGCGAATCTTCTACCTACGTTGGAAATGGTTATTGCATGACTTCGAATGTTGTGATTAGTAACACCGAAATGTAGGAATGCAGTATGTTTGTGACTTGTTATGTGGACTTAAATTTGCTACTTTGTTTTTAGGTGTACAGTACCACTGCACGATGTGGCGCATACTACTTAATAGTAGGCATGTTCACATAACAAGGTTCCAGGATTGTTTTTTTTCTTTTTATATTTATTAATGTATTTGGGGGGGGGGAATCTAGGTTTAGGTAATGCTGGCTGTGAATTGTGATGTATGCTGCTCAGGGAAAAAAAACGGGGGCGCGGGCGGGGGTTGGGAAAGGGGGGGGGTGGGGGGGAACGGCTTGTAACGGGGGAATAGAACGTTTCGCGGTCAACGCGGCGTGAATTTTTTAAAAAGATTCACATTAATACGTTCTAACCTTATTTGCATTGCTTTAGTTATTAAGCATTATTACAACATAATATAACCAAATCTATCAGAATATCATGTTTCATCAACTATATAATTAAATCATCAAATATTTTTGGCCAATGTTTGAAAAGAACGGATGTAACGGGAATAAAAACGTTCTAACGCGGGCGAGTTCGCGTTACGGAACGGACAACGCGGCGAGAAGTATGTGATTTTTATTATGGCGTTCCGTAACGGGATTTCGCGGAACGGTAAATCCAAAATCCGTTACAGAACGGCCGTTCTGTAACGGAACGGGAGAGTTTTAATTCCATGATGCTGCTGATCAGCAAGTTTCTAATATAGGCATCCTTAGTTCTTAGTTACATAGTAGTTTTCTGGGTTGTCCAACTAATTACTTGGTTCTATCTACATAACGATTCTTTTCTATTGATTGTAGCCGAGTTGTGTTACTGCTGTTAGTAATGTCCTTATACTCAAAGCTACAGCTTGCTTCCTTTTGTGTTTCTTATTCTAAATTTTTTTGGGCAGGGAGAGGGGGAGGCGATTGTATGATTTTTCTCCTGATTTTTTTTAATGTGTTGGCTTGCTATAGGCCTATAGCTGCTTGAAGCCTTGGAATTGCTAGCTGATTTGTGTTTCTGTTGTTAGTAATGCCAATAAACTTAATTTAAAGCTACAATTCGCTTCTTTTCATATATTCTTTGTCTTAAAATTTGCTGTATCTGTCCAAAATTAGTCGCAACATAGGGGGGGAGGCACAAGTTTTAAGGAGTGCATATGAGGAGGAGAGAGATAGAGATAAATAAGGAGATGGACTCATGTGATGAGGAGAGAGATCGAGAGAATACATTGGCAAATACAAAAATGGTGCAATTAATTTGGAACTTCCTTGAACGGGAATGGTTGCGATCAATTTGGAATGGAGGAAGTACTATTTTGGGGACGGGGGCGTGAGCTGATAGTATTATTTTACTCCTTATTAAGTTATCATGGTATGACATAATGTTTTCTAGTTTATATCTTCGGAAATTGCTGTAACCACAAGTATGCAAGGTTGTTTCTGTATCCTTTGGGTAGTATAAAGCTGAGGGTCATATAGATGCTCGAATTTAGGAGGGTTGTCATTAACCTTGCAATTATGTCATATACTATAATAGTGAAAACTGGAATTGTGACATATGTTCTACTGATTCGCTGTTCAGGTATGTGCACAGTTACCAAAGCTACCTGTGGAACCACGCAGCAAGCATTAGAGTGCAGAAGTATGGTATGTGGTTTGCTACCTTTGTATGTTATGTATGCAGAAAAATCTGTTGTATCCTACTTACCTTCTTGATCATTTGTTTCTTACACTATATACTTTACTGTCTAACTTTCTGCCAGGATCAAAAGGTGTTGTTGTCGGAGATCTAGTGTATAACAAAGAAGATTTCAGTGAGATCATTTCTGCGCCTACAGAGTGTGAGGATGAACTATCTAATGAGGCAGAAAACAATATCAATCTAGAAGAGGTTGAAATTGATGTCCCTGATGAAAAGAATATTCCAGTCAAAGTAAGTGCAACCATTTGATATCCTTTTGTGTTCTGTTATGGTTGTTATTTGCTTCCAATATAGAGACATCTTACATGGTAATGGTGCCTTTACCTTTTCTTTTCTTCTTGAAGTAGATATTGACGCTTGTGCTAGAATTATCAAAAGAATATTATGGTTCCGTGTTGAGGTCAAATTTTTTTTGGATTTAATATATATTTCAACCTATTTAATCCAAAGTTAGCAGATTTTATTACACTTGCAAAGTGTCGCTTGAATGTGGGTTCAATTAGAAATTAGAATCACCATGTAGCTGGAATTCTTATGTAGATTATAGTATCCGTTATCCAAGTAAACTAATCAATCAAAACTTTGATTTTCAATTAGCGTTTTAAGCATTTGGAGTGGCCCAATAGCTCCCAGGATAGTCAAAGGGAAAAGAACACAATGCAGAGGAGCACAACACGGGGGATGACGATGTAAAAGCAGCCGAGTAGAAAAGAAAAAGCGAATGCTACTTGGCCATTGGAATGTGTAGGAATGAATAAAACATTGCAAAATTTGAAGATGCTAAGTTGAAAATAATTTAGCCATACAACAGGAAAAGTCAAACATATATCAGAAGGTACACGAAAAACTAGACCTGAGGGATGGTGGAAAAGAAGACAAGTGTTGAACAAGGATCTCCCTTTGGTGGTGTGTGAAAGATAAAAAACTGAAGGATCCTAGTCCAAGATAAAGAGATCAATGAAAGATGGAGGATGTCAGAGAATATTTCGAGGAGTTGTTAAGCATATGCTAAATGAGTGGTGCAAGATACAACTCTGTTGAGAAGTAGGAATTCAACTGGAGTATATGCGTAAACATAGACAGAAAATAGAGGTACAGAAGACATTGAAGAGAATGAAATTAAAGACAACTGTCAAGATGGTGTTCTTATCGAGGTTTGAAGATGCCTAGATATTTTGCTGTTAATACAGACTTATTCAACTAGATTTGGAGGACAAACTAATACCGGAAGATCGGAGAAAAAACACCTTGGTAATTTACGAAAACAAAGGAGATGCCCTAGACTATTGCAATTATTGGGGTATAACTTATGAGTGATACCCTGAAATTGTGAGATTGAGGGATAGAGTATTGTTTGAGGAGATGTACGAGAATTTTGGAGAACCAGTTTGTGCTATATAGGAACGATCTACCATATAAGCCACATACAGGGTGAGAAAGAAGGATTTGCATGTGACTTTTATTGATCTAGAGAAGGTTTATACTTAGGTATCGAGACTCGAGAGACATGCTTTGGTTGAAAATGCCGAAGAAGGTTATAATATGTAATTGTATTGACTTAGATAAGGGTATGTATTGGGACGGGAATATAAATGCAAGGTTGCATAGAGGAGACTGAAAGATTTCCTTACTACAATAGGATTGTATCACACATCTGCACTGAATCCTTTCCTCTTCACAACACTAGTTTCCACAAAGAACATGGTCTATACAGGATGAGATACCATGATGTATATTGTTTCTGGATGATATTTGCATTGGTGCCTTGGTGGACAACCAGGGGTAGGATTAATGCTACATTTAATGATTAAATCGATGGAGGCCAACATCAAAATCTTGAGAGTGTAGCGTTTACGCTGTAAACATTAGTAATTAGGGGAAGGTAATGAAAGATGTAGTAACATTGGGAAAGGAGTTTTCCGTTAGTGAGTGTTTTAAGTAATTTGGGGTAATTTTACAGAAGAATGGAGATATTGACTAAGATGTGACTCATAGGATGCAACCAATCTTATATGAAAGAAGGAATCTTTTGTGTCTTTCTTTAATATTAATATGGAGTGAATTATTAGTTGAGAATTCAATCTTCCTGTTACAATCTGTGTTACTTCTACAAAATCCGTGTTTGAACTTGGTATTGTAGATATATTTAAATACCAAATTACTGCATTGCATAATTGTCGATGTTATATCTAAGTTGATTTCCTGTCATTAAATGCCTTTATATCTGAGATACGTATTCACTTGGGTTCTTTCCAAGTTGTAATGGGGAGGTTTGTTTACAGTTCACCCCCTGTATCCAAAATGCTAAGACTGTCTTCTACTTCACAATAAGAAAGACAAATATGTCTCTCCTTACATTGTACTTGAATAGCTTGAAGATGTTGCAGACATGGATCGTCAAGGACATTAAGAATCTTATAGTATTGGATGTTTATTCACTGGAAATTGAGATGAACAAATTGTTATTCATTGGTAGTAGTTGTGTAATGGTTCTTCTGATAGTGGGAATCATTGATAAGTGATAAACAGCGTAAAGTAAGGGGAAGAACACATTGTCAGTAACTGTGAAGCTGCCTTGGTTTATGTAACTAGAGTTAAGAAATTACAGACTAAAAATGAAGGCTAGCTTGTTGAAGATCTTCAAATGTAAGCAATAAAAGTATGTGATCAAATGTTGTTCCATATGCAGGGCCTAGAACATTCCCCCAGTCCTGACATTTAAGTTTTTGTTTGTTATAAGGAACTTGCTATCACTCCTGACTGAGCCTTTGACCTTTGTTGCTTAAAGCCATTTTAGCAGTCCTATATTGTGTTTCATCATGGTGATTGTTGATTTATTGTCTTGGCCTTTCTGATTGAGTGGTTATACTGGTCAATAAGCTTATCGTTGTTTGCTCTGTCTAGTTTTGATAATAACTTAAATTCTGGTTAGGCTGTTGACGAGGAAGATTTGCTCAAACAAAAGTATACAATCGATGATATTGTTCTTCCACTGCCCGGGTTAGTTACATGTCAATTAACATTGTAGATCTGCATTATATCTGGTATGGCATGAGATTGTGATATGCTTTCCCCATTGACACACATACTATAACAGTTCAAGGGTAATGTATCCAGCAAATGATGTTGCCGATGTCTATCATGACCTGGCTAGGAAGGTATGTCTACTCAATTGATAATCTCAGACAAAGTGTCGTAATGGACCGGGTTATTGGAAAATGGAAATTTCTCTAATAGAATAAAGTTAAAACATATGAATATTATAAGCATGTCAAAATTGCCATTCATACCTTGCTAATTTGAAGTATTCATAACTTCAGTTCTCTTGTTAGTGTAAACCGGAAAGGTCTTCACTGGGAATCAGTGAGATATGTCTATTGATCAAAACTCTGGCAAGGAATTTGGATGATTTCGAGATACAGTGAAATATAGACACTTGGCAAAATAAACCCAAGGAGGGCATATCCTGACTGGTGGTCACTCTGAATGGCAAGCTTGCTCTGTCCAGACTCCAGAGTGGTGCATAATGCATGACTAAATTAATATTTGACGGTGTTGACAAAATTATATCCACGTGCCATTGGTTGGCTTAAGTAGGGCTCATTTTCTCCTGTCCTAGACTCTTTTTGGCTTTGCCTTAGTGTGACAATTATTGTCATGCTGTTTGAGTGCTGCATTCTGATCTGCATTCTGGTTCATTTGGAGTTAAAGCAACTGTCAGTTCTTGCTTTTGTTCTGACTCTTATACTTCCTTCTCTTCAAGGGTAGTAAAAATTTGATTTGTATCTGTGGTCAAGTTTTACTTCTTCCATAGTAAATACTTAAAGTACTTCCATCTCTAGTCATAATGCTTGATGAGGAAAGATATCATGCATGTCCACATGAAACCAAGAAAGCCTTGTAAATTCTTGCATACCCTTTCTGTAGCTTTCCTGTGTTCTCTTGCTACCAACCTGTCTACCCTTCCTGAGAATGCAATAGAGTAGCCAAACTGCTGGTCTATACACTATACTTTTGTCCTCATCCATCTTGAAATTTGTAACTCAGGGAAGATAGGAAATAGGTTTTCTTGAACTTGTCAAATGGGTCATTTCAGTTGGGTCAGTCCAGGTTATTTAGCGGTTTGCTTATGTGTCAATTCAATTTTCCATTAATTTTAGTGTGGGTATCGGGTCGAAAACTGTTTTTCAGGACTAGATTTTTGGGTGGATTCTGGTTGGTTTTCTATCTGGATCAGTGACAGGTGCTTTCAGTATCTGTGCTTTTGAAGTTCTGTATATCCATATTAGCATTCTGTTATAACAATAATAGGAAGATCTTTTAGTTAATCTATTTTCTTGTGTGTTTTTGATAGGATGAAATTAGCTTGGCAGAGTGTGCGCACAATGTCAAGTATGTTATTCAACTCTTTTGAGCTTGCATTGCATAATAGTAGAAATCAGAACAACTCCCAGTGAGTTCACATGTCCCACATTTTCAATCTGGTATGATTTTATATTCTTTCGCAGGGAATTCTCAATAACAAGTATGAGTGGAGCTTATAGACGTGTTTTCCAAAAACCAATTGATTTTGAATGGTAATCCTGTGTTCTTGTTCATTTTGGATAAGTTGTGGGTCTGTTATGTTAGCAGCAGAATTGTTGTGTATATGAAGAATTTACATGGTCCTTTTCCAGGGAATTACTCAAGTACAGGGATCCCAGTGCGCCTTTGGCAGATACAGATTTGGACATTCTTGCCAAGTCCGAATCTGGAAACCTGATTCAAATGGAGGGAAAAGCCAATGGCAGCAAGGTCGATTCATCTGATCCCATAAATGTATCAGATAAATGTGAAGATCGAGGCCCAAGTGACACTGTGGCAGATGGTGCAAATGAGGGCTCTGATTTAGAGGTCATGCAGACAGCTCTCAAGCTCAGTTTAACCCTGCCCTCATCTTGCTATGCGACAATGGCTATAAGGGAGCTTCTCAAAACATCAACATCTGTACGTAGTTCAGTTTTCTGATGTCAATCTGAGGGACACTTACCTTTTTTTTATTTGCTCTTCTATGTCCGCAAGAACTTTGTGTTCTTATGCCTATCGGCTCTAGTTTCTAATTTCCTTATCAAAGTCAATGTGTTAATAGAGAAACTTCAGCAATCCTTATTAGTAATTGCTTGTATCTTACCTCACAATAACCATATCACTACAGGTCGCATTTCATAAAACTTTGAATGACCAAGTGTAGCTGCATGAAGCAACGGTATACATTAGATGCAATTAATTAAGGGGAATATGCGCAGAATCAGGTAATACTTTCTGGATTGATATGGTTGTTAAGAGGCTTTAATCACTTCAAAGCTCACATGAGCCAACTCGAGTTTAAAATATGTTTGTGGTTCTGCTTTTCGGGAATTCCTTATTAGTTTGTTTTATTATGTTCAATTCAAAAATTGAACAGTGACAACAGTAGGTAACTTTTGCTCAATTGAGTAAATTTTGATGGTATGTATGTCTTGATATTGCAGACTGCAGACTAAGATTCGGCAGTTTCTGCAATCTCCATCACCCAGACTTTGAAACTTGCCAAGAAGATGATTATATGTAATTTACTTATCAGAGGATGGTAATGGATGGCCAGGGGTTCTGTAATCGTTCATTTATCTTCTCCCATGTAAGCATTACCGGGGTTTTGCTTTGTTAAAGAAGTTCAAGTGCAAATTGAAGTCCATTCTTTTTTGTGTGCTCATAATCTCGTGTTCTTAAGAGCATGTAACTGTGTAAGTGTACAATATAATGTCACAACTCACAAGTAGAATGCAAGGAAAAGAATTATAACTGTTCCTTTATGAAATTGTGACCATCATGCACAAGTGGACAATTGAAATTGTCTTTTCTTTAGCATGCCTTTGTTTTGAAGTACCTGATGAGTATGGTTTGGATAAAAATCTTCGTTAGTGTCTTGCACTTTGAATCACCGGTGAAAATTACTCACATCTTGTGGTATCTGTGAAGCGAAAAGTCATTTATCATCAGGTTTACTACAATAATACCGGGAAAATACTCATACATGGTAAATTGACAACTTGGCTTCATATATTGCAACCGTATAATGAGATGCTAAGGTTTTTTAGAGAGGGAAATACTTCTGCCCTAAGAAAACGTAAGAAAAAAAAAGAAAATTCAATCCTTTTGCTCCTTCCTTCTCAAGAGCACCAAGTTTTTGCTTCTCTGCAATCCCAAATCCATCACTTTTGGCCTTTCCCTTCCCCATAATCTGCCCTTTTTTTTTTCCTACTGCCAGATCCCAAAAGATTTCCCTACTGATAATTTTTGCTAATTTTTGATTCTCCCAAAAAGAATGCTTTTGAGCCTTAATTTGCAGTTTTTTTCAAGTTTTTCTTTCTCTCTCATGGAAAAAATCGTCTTTAATGATGATGGATAGATGGCCGGAACAGTGCCCAATCCAAGATGCCTCAAGATTCGGGCTAATTTCACTGAAATCGGCTACCACTGCTATTTTTTTAAAGTTAATTATTGCCCTAAATGGTGTTTGCCCAATACTTTTTCGAGCAGCTTTCTCTCTCTTCACTGGCGTGTGATTTTCTTCTTCAAAACAGTATATCCAGGGAAGCGTCTCTTCCTCTCCCTCTCCCTCTTTTCATTTTTCAGTCATTATTACTTAGTTTTGTTGTTTTTGGATGGCTGTTTTTGGATTCCCCCAATCCCCCTTTTTTGTTTCGTCTTAATTACGTCTCTCTATCTTACTAGTTCTTCTTCTCCCTCTTCTGTCCTCTTTAATTGTAGTTTTTTATTGCTAATTCTCCTCTTTCTCTCTCTCTCTCTTCAGTATTGGCCATTGCCTCGCTTCCTTCTTCCTTCTTTCAGTATAAATACTGCTTCTTCGCTTTCAATGGCTTCCATCCTAACTCCACTCCTGCTAATCCCTCCCTTTCTTATCACTGCTTTCCCTCTCCTTCTCACATGGTTTTCATGTCTGACTTACCCCCAAAATATTCCGATGTCGTCAAGTCCATTAGCTCTAATGATACCCTTCCCCTTGACTCTCATAGGACCCTTTTCAATTCAACTTCCACTATGGATCACAATCCTAGTGCGTCCAACCCCTCCCCTACCTCCATTCTTCCATCAATGGACGATAACTGCCACGGTCCACCTTCCCCTTCCTCTGAACCAAGGAACTCAAGTTCTGCTATCCTACACCTTCCAAATCAACCTTCCCCAACCATAACTGTTCAAGCTCCCGCCATAGTTGCCGACCATCTAGCCAACCTTCGCTCTTCCTGCTTGTTCGGTAAGCTTTGGGGTGATCCTGTCCCCACCCCAGCTGTCATCAACCATCTCCGTCGAGACTAGAAATTCATCCATGGAGAGGTGGCTATCCGCCATCTCTCCAACGGCTGGTTCTTGATTAATTTCTCGAACCCCCTTGACAAAGAAGATGTGTGGAACAAACGCCCTTGGTTTG
This sequence comes from Beta corolliflora, assembly GCA_947648045.1. NCBI lineage: Eukaryota > Viridiplantae > Streptophyta > Magnoliopsida > Caryophyllales > Amaranthaceae > Beta > Beta corolliflora. The sequence goes on from CANSZD010002106.1 coordinate 368,898, forward strand.
TCCAGGGTTTAAACTTCGTTCTCATCCCATGGCAATCTCATTTCAAGCCCTTCTTTACCTCTATCACCCATGTCGACCAATGGGTTAAAATCCCTTTCTTACCCAACGAATTCTGGTCCATTAACCATCTCACCACCATCACCCGTAGCATTTGCCACCTTATCAAGCTGGACCGTTTTACCATGCAAAACGATGACAAAGCTCAGTTTGCTCGAGTTTGTCTTAACATTAACATTCGCAATCCTGTCCCAAGGTCCATCACTATGACTTCCGATCACGACACTACTGAGTATTTTATGTCTTACGAAGGTGTCCATGAGGTTTGTCCTCTCTGTGGGTCTAAGGACCATTTTCTCAACACTTGTCCAAAAAAACCACCTCCTTGTCTAGAGCTTGTTGTTGCAAAGCTTGAAGCAAATTACCTTAATGCCAACCCCTCATCCTCTTTGGGTCATGAATGGATGTATGTTAAGCCTCAACGCCGCCAACGTACAAGATTCCCTGCCTCCCGCCAATTTAAAACCTACCCTAGGGTTATTCATACTCCTTCCGTTACTCGTCCCCTCCTTTGCAATGAGCCACCTGAATTGGCTCTCCCTCCTCCTCCTAGCTCTACTCTGCCCTTGCTACCCCCTATCCCCACGTCCAATGCTTTTGAGTCCCTCTCAAATTTTCAGATTACTTGTGATGGCACTATCAACCTCAATCCCCCTGCTATGTTAACCGAACCTCCACTCCCTCATGATCCAACTGAAGATGAAATTGACTCGGCTTTCCTTCAAGCTATTGGCATTATCCACCACAATGATTTGGCTGCTTTTGATGATGAAATGACTGAGCTCCTCTCCCCTGCTGGCCCACCCTCCCCTCTCCAAGCTGATTATCCAGGAGCTGCTGCTGATTACTCAAAGCGTCGCAAACGTGAGGAGCCTTCCACAAGCGACAGTCCCCCCCAACCTAATTAATGATTCCAATAATAATTAATTCTTTTTTTGATTACCTTAGGGGTATTTTTCTGCTCACCATTTTTTGCTCGCCTCCCTTGTTTTGTAATTCTTGTTCTAACAGGAGGCCCCCCTTTTGGATAATTTTTTGGCCCCCTTTGCACTTACTTAGTCTATCTGTTGTAAGGGGTGAATGTTTAAGCTTTTCTCGTTGTAATCTATCTACTTTATGTTTAATCAAAGTTTGTTTTCATTACTTCATGGTCTCCTCTTTTAACTGCACTTTTTGTTCATGCATGGCTATTTTGTTCAACTGTACACCTCTTCTTGGTGTTGGTATTTTTTTCTCACGTACACTCTGCCAACCTTTTGTTTGCAGGATTGTCTTTTTTCTCCACCATTCCTTTGGGCCCTTGTGCTTTTCGGAAATTCGCAAATGTTCTGTCCATTGTGCGACGATCCACACCAACTTTTCTGGGTCTTAGTGTGCCTGGACCATACCTTTATGTTTCAGCCTTCTGCTTCTGGCCCATTACTATTCGCGGAGGTCCAATCCGCTGCAGGTGAGCCTAAGGCTCCAGCTGGGCCTTGGGAAGGGTTTGTCTGTCCCACCCTCTCCCTATCATGTTTTCTTCACCTTCTTTGCTGGGTTTTTTAATCTAGAAGGGTTTAAAAGGCCCAAATGACTCGAGTGCCCCATCACTCGCTATGGAAACTCTTATATCGTTGTTTATTTTTCATCGCAAAGTTAATCCCATGAAGGTTCTATGTTGGAATATTCAAGGGGGGAAGAAACCCCAGGCTCTAGCAGAGATCATTTACTTAAAAAATAAGCATAAACATGATATTATCTTCATATTAGAAACGCTCACAAATAATGTAAATAGCAAGAAAATTTTAAATGCCCTCCATTTTGACAATAAAATTATTATCGACGTCAATCATTGTGGGGGCTTTTGGGTTGCGTGGGACAATGCCAATATCATTGTTCATTCTCATGACTTACAACCTCGTCTCGCCTCCCTCAACATCACTTATAAACCGAATAACAAAAAGTACACTATTGCTGGAATTTATGGTCCTGCCCAAGAAGATGAAAAAGATCAATTTTGGGCAGACTTAAATCGTTATATTTTAGCGCAAACTTATCCATGGCTATTAGTCGGTGATTTCAATGAAATGTTATGTTGTCAAGATAAATTAGGGGGGCGCCCTTTATTACCTTTCCAGCTCAATCGCCTTCCTTATCTACTTGCTAATACTAACGCCATTGATATTGCTTGTTCTCAAGGCCAATTCTCTTGGAAAAGCAACGATAATATTGCTCCCATCTATGAACGTTTAGACCGCACTATTGCGCACTACTCCTTTCTAGATGATTTCCCCAAAAGTTTCTTAACCTATGGCAATTTCACTGTCTCTGATCATGCGCCCATTCTCTTCTCTACGGAAACAAGCTCCCACACCTTTCGTTATCAATTTCGTTTTCAGAACAAATGGGTGCTTGAGGCAAATTCTCATTCAATTGTAAAAAACAATTGGGACGTTCACCGTCCAGGTTCGCGTTTCTATCGCATTCAACAAAAACTTATTCACATAAAGAATGACTTAAAACTTTGGGCTTCAAAGCACTATCGTCACAACACCAACAAGCTTATTAACAATGAAAATAAGATCAAAGAGCTCCAATATGTCTTATGGGCTCAACCTTTTAACCCCATCCTTAAAGCACACATTAACAGGCTAATTGCTCAAAGAGAAAAGCTTCTTCTTTTCAATCAAAAAGCCAATGCTACTTATAATAGAAAATTATGGCTTTCTCAAGGAGATCGCAACTCCAGATTTTTCCACAACCAAATGAAAAAAAAAGTAGCTTACAATACTATCTACCGCCTCAAAAATGATCTCAATCAATGGGTCGAGGATCAGACCGACATTTCCACCATGCTTACTTCCTCTTTTAAAAAGCGCTTCACAGCTGCTCACCATGCTCCTAGAAGCATTGATATCTCTTTCGTCCCCACCCTCCTTAATGATGCGGATTGCAACTCCCTCATTGCCCTGGTTACGCTTGATGAAATAAAACAGGCTACTTTTGATATTAATCTTGACAAAGCCCCAGGTTCCGATGGGTTTGGAAGTAAATTTTTCCAAGCCTATTGGGATACTATTCATAAGGAGCTTATTGTTGCCATTCAAAGCTTTTTTCATCATGGAAAGCTTCCGCCATCGCTTAATCATACGATCATTACTCTTATTCCTAAAGTTAATGACCCTGAAACAACCAATCATTTCCGACCAATCAGTCTTATTAACACAGTTTACAAGATTATCTCAAAAATTATTGTTGGGAGATTAAGCCCCATTCTTCAAAGAATCAATAGCCCTTTTCAAAATGCTTTCACGCCAGATCGTTCCATCCATGATAACATTCTTATCGCCAAAGAAATTTTGAATACCTTCCAGAAATCACAAAACAAAACTGGTTGGGCAACTCTCAAACTTGATATGGAAATGGCTTATGACCGTATTGAATGAGATTTCTTATGGGCCACTTTAAAAGCTTTCGGTTTTCCTGATATTTGGATCACCTGGATCAAAGAATGTGTTACCAACGTCTCCTACTCTTTAAAAGTTAATGGTAATATTGCCCCTTGGAGGTGATTGCTTAGGTTCCAAGCTAGCCGTCACCTGAGCTCCGATGGGACGCTGGAAAAAACCGCAAACTCCACCACAAACTTCGCATCTGGGTAAGGAAAGTACGAAGGTTGTAGAAAAATCACTCTTGAGCAATGAAACAACAAAAGTTGCAGGGGTCTCGCCTGCGATTCAAGCAGCGATTGATGCTATGAATGAAGCGTTTCGTATGCATAAAGTCACTCCGATTCAAAACTCCGAGAAGGAACAGTCTCAGCCTGTTTCTAATGGTGAAAAGGCGCAATCAGCTGATCTTCAGCCACTGGGGAATAGTCAGAACAAGGAGCCAGAGCAGGCAATTTCTGAGCCCAATGAAGAAGCAAAGGTCAGTGCAAGGAATGATGATACGGGTGTTGGAGGAGTAGCCAGAAGACTTGAGATTAACCCTGGTGTTAAGTGGTCTTCAATTGCAGCTGGGAAAACCTTGACAGCAAAAGGTGTGGCTCTCAAATTTGTCCCTCCTATGGTGAAAGAAGGTAAACAATTTGCTCAACTGGATAAAGATGAGGTTAGCAAATTGTCTGAAATCTGGTCCACTGCTATCATTTTGTATGTTGTTGGTCAGACACCTTCAATTGGTGCTCTCACTAGATATATTGAGCATTCTTGGAATCATGTTGCTAAGCCTAAGATCTTCTTGCATGATAAAGGCTATTTCATTGTAAAATTTGCCAACATTGATGATAGGAATGAAATTATTTACACTGGACCTCACATGATTAATAGTCATCCATTGATTGTTAAGGCTTGGACCCCTGATTTTGATTTTCAAGCTGAAATTCTGAGAATTATTCCCTTGTGGGTGAGGCTGTATAATTTGCCCTTGAACTATTGGGGGGCTGAATCTTTAAGTAGGATTGGGAGTATGCTTGGAGTTCCCTTGTATGCTGATGAGTGTACTACTCACCAACAAAGGGTCACTTTTGCTCGTATGCTTATTGAGGTGGATGTTACCAAAGAACTCCCGAAATTTATTAGCATTGAAGACTCTAATGGGACTGTGATTGAGCAAAGAACTCATTATGAGTGGGCACCTCCTTACTGTCACAAATGTGCTACTATTGGCCATGACTGTGCCAAGAGGAAGACTAATGTAGGAACTAAACATGGGGGAGCTAAAACTACTCAAGTGTGGGTTCCCAAGGGAATAACACTCGAGAATAAAGATAAAGGAGATGGAAAACAGACTGGGGAAGTGGTGAACATTACAGACCCAGAGGTAGATAATGTTGATGAGGGTATGCCTGAACTTGGTCCTGATTTGAGAAATGCCAGTAATATTTCCATTGTTACTGATGTTGCAAAAGATACAGGTCAGCATAGGGACTCTCCTCAACCTCCAATCTGGAATATTATTACAAGAGGGCAGAAAGGGAAGGATGTGGAGGATGTAGGACTTGGGGTAGTTACTCATTTGGTGGATGATGCTGGTTCCAGTACTTTCACTATCTCTCCTGGATGATGATTGTATGCACATGGAATGTTAGAGGGATTAATAGTCCTGCTAAAATTGGGGAAGTGAAGAAGTTTTTAGCTAGTAATAAAATCTCTTGTGTTGCTTTGCTTGAGACAAGGGTTAGAAGTAATAATAAAGATAAAGTTATGAAAAAATTTAGTGTTCAGTGAAATGGGAGACTAACTATGCTTACTCTCCTAGGGGAAGAATTTGGCTTGGTTGGCAACCTGCTAGTGTTTCCGTGCAAGTCCTCCATAAATCAGAACAGATTCTCCATTGCTTACCTGAAGATAAGCTAACTGGGGAGAGCTTCTATTTTTCTGCAATTTATGGTTTGCACACAGTTGATGATAGGAAAGCTTTATGGCAAGAGTTGGCTCAGCTTGATGTTGGTATTCAGGGCCCTTGGTGTGCTGTGGGTGATTTTAATGCTGTGGTTTCAGTTGAAGATAGGATTAATGGAGCCCAAGTTACAAATTATGAAACTCAAGATTTTGTTCATCTGCTTGATAATTTTGATCTTTGTGAATATAAGTCTACTGGGCATTTTTTCTCTTGGTCTAACAAGGGTCTTGGGGATGCTAGAGTGTGCAGCAGAATTGACAGATGCTTGGTTAACTCTCTTTGGCTTGCTAAGTATCCTAACCTTGCTGTGGATTACATGAACCCAGGGTTATCTGATCATTCTCCATTGGTGTTGCAATGTTCTGTTAGATTGCAGGGCAAAGGGAGACCTTTTAAGTTTTTTACTTACATGGTTGACCATAGTAATTTTCTGAGTCTTGTTGAGGATGCCTGGAGCTCTGATAATGACAGAGGTAGTATGCAGGATATTTGGGGCAAGCTCAAAATTGTTAAGCAGCATATCAAACACCTGCATAAAAGAGATTTTGCTAACATGGCTGACAGAATTAGTAAGTTGAGAGATAATTTGAATTTAATTCAATCTCAGCTTCAAAGAATTCCAACTTCAGAAGCTCTCATTAATGAAGAAAAGCTAGCTGTTTGTGCTCTGAACAAAATGTTGGCTATTGAAGAATCAGCTGTAAGACAGAAATCTAGAATCCTCTGGCTTAAACATGGAGATGATAATACGCATTTCTTCTTCCATGCTATGAAAGAGAGATTTCTGCAGAACAACATTGATATTTTGTACAATACCAGAGGGGAAAAGCTTACTCAGGCTAAAGATATTCATCTTGAAATCACTACATTTTATCAGCATTTGTTGGGGTCTGCTGCCACTAGCTTACCTTCAATTGACTTGACTGTTCTTAGAGCTGGGAACCAGGTTACTACTAGAGATGCTGCTATGCTTATTCGTGATGTGTCAAATCAAGAAATTGATGATGCTTTATGGGCCATTGACGACTCCAAAGCTCCAGGGGTAGATGGGTTTAATAGCTTCTTTTTCAAGAAGGTATGGCATATTATTAAGTTTCAAGTGTATGCTGCTGTTAAGAACTTTTTCTCTTCTGGTGTGCTCTATCATGCTATTAATTGTACTCTTGTTACGTTAGTGCCTAAAGTTCATAATCCTACCCTTGTTAAGGACTTTAGGCCCATAGCCTCGTTGACCTTCGTCTGTACAAAATTATAGCTAAAATTCTCACCAGTAGGATGCAACTGATGATTAGTACAGTTGTTGATCTTGCTCAAACTGGTTTCATGCTTGGTAGAAATATTTCTGATAATATTTTACTAGCTACTGAACTTATCAAAGGGTATTCCACTAAAAACATCTCCCCTAGATGTATGCTCAAAGTAGATTTGAAGAAAGCTTATGACTCCCTTGAATGGCCTTACTTACAAGCTGTAATGGCAGAATTGGGTTTCCCCAGCAGGTTCATCAACTGGGTTATGGCTTGTGTGACTAGTGTGTCCTTCTCTGTGCTTATCAATGGTGAACCTTGCAAGCCTTTTCAGGCTAGGAAAGGTCTGAGACAAGGGGACCCAATGTCTCCTTTTCTCTTTGCTTTTGGGATGGAGTATTTATCAAGGTGTTTAGGGCAACTTAAGCATAATTCTGCTTTTAAGTTTCATCCTAGGTGTGCTAAATTGAATATTACACATCTAATGTTTGCAGATGATCTTTTGCTCTTTGCTAGAGCAGATTCTCACTTTTTGCAGTTGTTATTTGATGCTTTCTCTAAGTTTTCTTCTGCTTATGGCCTTGAAGCTAACTTGGATAAAAGTAATATTTATATTGCTGGAGTTAATGACAATGCTAGGCAGGCTTTACATCAGATTGTGAGTATCTCTGCTGGGAGCTTCCCGTTTAAGTATCTTGGTGTTCCTCTCACTACTAGGAAGCTCTTATATCAAGAATGCAAGCCCCTGATTGAGAAAACTACTGCTAGAGTAAGGAAGTGGTCAGTTAAAAGGCTCTCTTATGCTGTAAGATTGCAATTGGTGAATTCTGTCCTTCATGGTTTCCAGCTGTATTGGTGCCAGATTTTCCTTATGCCTAAAAAGGTCCTTAGGGAAATTCAGAAAGTTTGTAGGGTGTTCCTTTGGACTGGGCAAGATGATATTTCTAAGAAAGCTCTTGTCTCGTGGGATACACTTTGTAAGCCTAAGGTGTGTGGTGGGTGGAACATCAAAGATTTGATTGTCTGGAATCAAGCTGCCATTGCCAAGCATTTTTGGGCCGTGTCTCAAAAACAGGATAAACTCTGGATCAAATGGATTCATGTCTATTATATTAAACACCACCACCTAGAGACCATGGTAATCCCTAACAGATTATATTGGGCTATGAAGAAGATTTTGGGTAGCAGGAAAGTGTTCACTGAACATCAAGTCACTTACATGTTAATTGAAGACAAAATTTCCATCAAAAAGTTATATGGGCAGTTGCAAGGCCAGCAGACCAGAGTTAGTTGGAAAAGAATTGTCTGTAATAACAAAGCTTCACGCAAAGCTTTGTTTATTACCTGGTTAGCTATTCAAGATAGGTTAACTACTAAGGCAAGGTTGTACCAGTGGGGTGTGATAACTGACAGTAGCTGTATTTTTTGTGGTCTCTCTACTGAAACTGTTCATCACCTTTTCTTTGACTGCCCAGTCAGCAGGTCCCTTTGGACTAAGTGCTTACAACAACTAGGTATGACTTATATCAACAGGTCTTTTGAAGATGAAGTTAATCTTGTTGCCAGCAGATGCAGGAGCCAAAAGCCTCTTTTCATTTTGTATGCCATGATGTTTGTTGAAGTCATCTATGATCTACCAAATATGGATGGATAGAAATAGAATTGTTCATGGGGGTCAGGCTCTTGATGTGGCTATTAGTTTTAAAATCATTGTGTTTAAACTAGCTTGTAGGTGTCCTGATCATATAAGAAGGTTGTTGATTATGTAATAGTGGTGCTATTTGCTGTGTTAGCCCGAGTTTGTTCAGTTTATTTTACTTCGCCTTGGTGTGGGTTTTTCTCCTTTCCCTTCCTAGAAGGTGGGGGAGGTTCCATTACTTTGGTTGTTGAAGTTTAGGTTGTACCCTATTTTTTTGGTTATCAATAATAACTTTGAATTGCCAAAAAAAAAAATATTGGCCCTTGGTTCAAACCTTCCAGAGGGCTCCGTCAAGGGGACCCTCTCTCGCCCCATCTGTTTATCTTGTGTATGAAAGTGTTTGTCTTCCAGCTCAAACGTCTTTCTGAAACTCCTAGCTCAGGTATTGGTTTTAAACTCCGGCCTAATGCTATGGCTATTCCATGTCTTATGTTCGCGGATGATAGTTTACTCTTCTGTAAAGCTACTTCAACAACCTGCAAAACTTTGAAGGATACTATTGACTCCTTGTGTCACTTATCTGGCCAATTAGTAAATTTCCACAAGTCGTCTATCATTTTCTTTAAAAGAATAACTCATACTAGAAAATCCTATCTGGCTAGCTACTTCCAAATGACCCCGAACTCCAGCCTCGGTCGTTATTTAGGAATTTTTTCAGCTCCTTTCATCCTACCACCAATGACTTCAAGCATATTATTCAAAAATCAGAACAAAGAATGCACCATTGGGAATCAGCTTTCCTTTCTAAAGCAGGGCGCCACACCCTTATTCAAAAAATCTAGAGGCTCTCCCAGCTTATGTTTGCTCCTCCTCTCTCTAACCTCAGTCCATCTCTAAAGATATTGACACAATGCATCGCACTTTCTTCTGGCGCCAACAAAAAGATAAAAATGCCTTACCTCTTATTGCTTGGAAAAAAGTTTGTACTCCAAAAGCTCAAGGAGGCCTCGGTCTCAGAAGAACCGACCCCCTAAATAAAGCTTTCCTAGCCAAGCTAGGATGGAAAATTCTCACCCAAAAAGACAACTTCTGGGTCAAATTAGTAACACATAAATATCTCTCCTCCTCTCCCTTTTTCCATTGTAAACCAAAATCAATGGACTCCCAAATTTGGAGACACATTCTTGCCTAACGTGAAATCATTCGCAAAGGTATTAGATGAAAAATTGGGAATGGGAGTTCCATCTCTTTTTGGTTAGACAATTGGGTCTCCCACTCTCCCCTCTCTCAAATGCTCAACATTTCTAGTTGTCAATTAGATCCCACTCTCCTGGTCTCAAATTTCATTCTACCAAACCAAACTTGGGATATTTCAAAGCTTCAAAGTTTCGTCCCACCAAACGTTATCTCTCTTATCCAAGGGATCCCTCTCCCTTCCACAGCCACAAATGACAGTCCCATTTGGAGTTGTACATCTTCAGGGGAATTCACGGTTAAATTAGCCACTTGTCTTGCGCACAATATTGACCCTTCCACGCCCTATTGACCATTCAAATGGATTTGGAAACTCAATATTCCGCCCAAACTCCAAATTTTCATGTGACAACTTTGTCACAAGAGCATTAGTGTCAGAGCCACCCTTTTTCATTGGAAAATTGTACCGTCCAGTACCTGCCCACTTTGTCTTTCTCATCCTGAAACCATTGACCACCTTTTTAATTCCTGCCCTCTTACCCGTAAAGTCTGGGATCTCCATGAAACCCGTACTTGGCTTCATCTCCACCACCATACTCAAAGCTTACTCCACACCTTCCACTCTCTTAAAAGCAACAAAGATACCCTCACCAAATTCATCCTTCTTATCTGGTTTATTTGGAAAGAACGCAATGATGTTATTTTCAATAATGCAGCTTTCAATTAATTCAGAGTTCTTCAGAAAGCAAAGTTCCTCCATCATGAATGGAGCTTACGTACAATGCTGGACAAATGCTACCTCGTAGGTTCTCCATTCTCCATGTCATCAAGGTCACCACACCAACAACACACCCCTTCCTACATTCAGGTCACTTGGTCACCACCTCTTCCAGGCGTCATTAAACTTAACTTTGATGGGTCCGTCAACAAATCATCCGCTCCAGCAGGAATTACCCTAAGAGATCACCACGACAATCTTCTTCAAGCCATAGCTTACAACCTCGGCACCGCCCCAGTCTTTGTGGCTGAAGCCACGACATTACAAAAAGGACTCCTCTTGGCTACTTCCATGGGTATCAAAGATATCCACATTGAGGGCGACAACCTTCTGGTCATCAACGCAGTCAAAAATACTTGGCAACCACCATGGCAAATCCACTATATCATCCACGACATTCAACAACTCCTACTCAGTTTCAACTCCGTCCACATTCAACATATCTATAGAGAAGCTAATAAAGCAGCCGATTGGGTCACAAATGTTGGCCACTTAGTTACTTCTAGTTTTCCGTTCAATGATTGTAATAATTCTGCTCTTAATTCTATTCTTGTAAATGACTTTTTAGGAGTTCCCCTCGCGAGGAGGGTCTCCTAAAATTTATTTTCCTTACCTTATAAAAAAAAATATTGCAACCGTATAAACCAAACTTGCTTGGTGGAGGTGGTGGGGAACTAACTTTGTGACTTTGAGGTCATAAGTTTGAACCTCACTACTTACTTGCGCTTGGGACATATTCTAATAAAATCATTTTTCAATAAAAACTCAACTGGAATGATATTTCTTTATTTCCCCATAATAAAAGTTATAGAGAAAGAAAAAATGAAAATATGAGGGGAGAGGATACATAGGAAAAAGGAAATGGAAGGTAATAAGTATGGAGGATATGTGGCATTCTTTTTATAAATAATAATCTACTTCTATCCTATGTGGTCCTTAGGGGAACTTATATTGCATTTAGGAAAACTAATTAGTTTCATCAATATTACCTTTTGAACAAAGCGTAGATGGTGCACATGGTAACAGGATGAGCATTGCGTGAATGAATCACTAGAATGCAAATGAACGTCAAGTTTAAAACATTAAGTCAAATCAGAAGAATGTTTTTACTTTTTAATAATTAGATCTAATTCTAATGTTCTTTCAAATTTTCTAAAATGTTCGTTCCAATACAAATGTAATGTCCACTTAGTAAACATTTTGAATTTTAGAAATGAACTTTTTGAAAAACTCACAAATGTTCATTCACGACCCTTAATTTTTCAATTAACAACAATGTATCTTCATCCAAGTATCCAACGATAAGTAGATGTGCATAAATGTTTAAAATTTTGAATTTTGAGTTTTGAATTTTAGAAGTGAACATGTTGATTTTTGGAAAATGTCGCAAATGATCATTGATAACTCGCAAATGTTCAACTAACAACATCACATGTTTATCTAACAATAATTAGATGTGCATTACTCCTTCTTCATCAGTTAGGGGCTGCCATGGATGATTTCATCCATGGTAAGCCCTTTTTCGCCTTTTATTTTCAGTTGTTAGTTCATTTTCTTGTTTTGTTAAATAAATTAGTCTCTCTTTATGAGATTTTTTCAAACCCTGTTATGGGGATTTTAGTCTATGTTGTGGAGATCTCCTTCTCCCCTATGGGAGTTGTGAGTATGGTTTTTTTGTCTGTAGGTATGAGAAATTGTTCTCATTGGTTGAAGTTCGAGACTCAACATGAAGGTATTGGAATCTCGGATGCGGTCAACATGGCTCGATCAAGAATGCTCTTCCCAAACTATATCAGAATGATAGACTTCCTCATCAATAGCTACTTGATTCAGCAAATACAAGGGAGCTGCACTGTATTGCTCGATCTGGTTCATTGTAGTTTCTTCGAAGACGAATTTGATTTAACCTTGTTTGATTGTATCTTGTTTTTCTTTAATACCTATTGTAGATGTCGTTTGGCCTTCAATTAATGAAATTTCTCTTTCAAAAAAAAAAAAATGTGCATTACTGTTTGAAATTTGAATTTTAGAAATGGACTTTTAATTTTGAAGAACTCACAAATGTTCAATTAACAACATTGCAAGTTCATTATACTATCATGTTCATTTGAATGAACTCGATGTTCTTTTATTTTACCTTTCTTAACTGATACGTGCGTTTCATTACATTTTACCTGTGTTTTGATTTGTCTGATGCTCATCATCCTACAATCATGCATAGGATTTAATTTACGCTTTCTTGAGGGAAACCATTTTATTCAACTAAAAACTCTAGTGAACAAATTGTCAATCAAACTAGCAATACCCTAAGGCTAAGAGCATGTGCATGGGGAGCTAAGCTCTTCAACTAGCTTCTCTCTCCTCTATGTGAGGTAAGGCTGTAAGCCCACTGATGTGGGATACCTCCGCAACAATTAATTGATAATGGGAAACTAGAGTACCTTCCCAATATCTAACTGCATTTGAACTCACATAATAATACTCATTAATGAGTGTTATGAAATTGTCCTAAATTTGGAGAGACACTACGGTTGCACGAAATCCCCATTGATACTCTACATTTGAGCCACCCTCACTGTATCCTCTACGTCATGTCTTGGTCAATATCTTTCCAAATGAGCCAATGAGTTAATAAATTATCTTGGGTATACCATCTACTATACCGGAGAAGCCCTAAGAATTTGCAATTACCTATTGTAATCCGTTATATTAACATAAAATACCAATCAATCAAATTCCAAATTGTTACTAATAACACCTTTGGAGCTTGTTCATGCATATGACATGTTGACATTTCTCAATCATAAATTTGAAACAAGGAGTTACTCAAATTAAAAATCTGGTCAATTCATCAAAGAATTACTGCTTTGTGCCAAAACTTGTCATCTTTACAATCATACTTTCATACTTCTATATATTTTCCATATCAAAGCAACACATGGGACAATGCTAGGGATGGCAACAGATCGGATCTGGACCGGGTCCATATGGACCCGGACCGGGTCCATATGGACCCGGACCAGATCCGTCTTCAGATGCTGGATCCAGATCCGACCCGGATCCAGTGGGTCTGAAAAAGTTGGACCCAGATCCAGATCCGACGGATCCTACGGATCCGGGTCCAAAACGGGTCCAAAACGGATCTGTTCATGATTGAAAATTTACAACCGAGTTTGGCAACTTCATCACACATTTCAATCAATAAATTAAATTGAACAAATTCAATTCAACAAATTCAGCAATAAATCACCAATTCACATTAAAAAACCTAATAAATTTGTAATAATTAGGAAGATTACAGAAGAATTTAGCAACAAAAACTTAACAAAAATGAGGAAAATTCCAAAACAAAAACCTAGAATTCGAACAGTTACAAGCTCGCGCTGGTGGTGACGACTGCTGCTTCTTTGATGTGTAAACAGTGGCCGAGTTTGTGCCGGAGAAGGCATCATCGCCGCCACGACAGCAGCTCAGGCGCAAGCCCTTCGAGGATATTAAGCGCCGGTGATGATTTAACAGAATACAGCCCACAAATAGATTTCCATTAGGTAAATAAAGGAGAATCAGCATCGAACTTGCGACGAATAGATTTCCAGCAAGAAAAATATGATTCTGATTTACCTTCTTCAATTTCCATTGCCATTTTTGTGGAGGAGAGAGAAAATCGTAAGATTCAAATTTTTTGGGTTAGTGTTATTTTACCGTTTGAATTGAAGTAAATTTTGAATCAGGTATGTGGATCATTATTCAGTGTAGCTCAATGGGATTTAAAGGCAACAACAGCTCTTCAATGGGATTTAAACGCCGGTGGAGGACTGGCCGGTGGGACTAAGCAGATGCCTGGAGAGAGAAAGAGGAGGCGTGAAAGTGAAAGAGGAGTTAGGGTTTTGATGTTAGGGGTTAGGACTTAAAAGGAGCGTTGAGGATCTACATATCATATTTGGTTTATTAAAGCCCAACGCCCCAACCTCTTTTTATTAGCGCCCCAACCTCTTTTTATTAGAAAACGGATCTACGGATCCGGATCTGAGCCAGGATCCGGACCCGGATCCGTAATTTGACAACAAGATCCGGATCCAACGGGTCTGAAATTTTAGGACCCAGATCCGTAAAAATGGATCCGGGTCCACGGATCCGAGCCGGGTCCAGGATCCATTGCCATCCCTAGACAATGCTACTAAGAACAGATGATCAAGGAGTAATTTAATACCACTATCTTCATGAATACTCCTATATGCCAAAAAAGAATTTCCACATTAGCATTATCATGTGGACGCAATCCTACTGTCCAAATATGCATATAACAACGACGTACCACCCAAATGATCACCCAAAAAATAATCAGATGCGCACATAATTTTTGAGCAACTGACTCCCAGAAACCACACCACCAGCATGCAGCAACTCCACCAAAAACACCCGCAACAGCATGGTAAGCCACCCCGGTTACGGAACCCGCCAACACAATTCCTAGTTCCTACAACATCGTCGGTACCACCCCTCTTACTGGAAACAACAGGTGTTGGTGTAGAAGGTGATGTTGTTAGTTGCTCCAATTACGCAAAGTCGGAAGCACTCTTCTTCAAAAAGGTATTCTGGGAGACGGGAAGATTGTAGAGTTTAATGTAGGGAGGTAGAGCTCCAAATGAGCAAAAAATGGCCTTGTACCATGCACGGGTGTATGATGAATACACTTGGGGCCTTGGGGGTTTGGGTTTAGGTGTTGTATGGCCGTATGGATTGTATTGTCTGTATATTGAGGTTGAATACTTGAATTATGTGAGCAAAATATTCATCCATAGTTGATGTTATTTTTTGTTCCCTAAAAGGAAAGAGTGAAAGTAGAGGGGTTCTAGAGAGGTTTTAGCCTTTTAGGGTCTTAAGATGTTAATAAGCTAAAACCCTTGAGAGGAGAGGTCTTAGAGAGGTTTTAGGGTCTTAAGATGTAAGCAATTTTGTGATTTTTGATGTTTTGTTGGTAGAGGAGATCTAATTGGCAGTAATGTTAATGAGTTTAGTAGTTTGCAAGAATTTTTTATGGAAATGTACGTCGATGATAATACCTAATCGTATATAAGATCCATCATTAGGTGTGTGCTTTTATTCATTAAGTTCCATTACTAAACATTATTTAATTGCCTGACATGGAAAAAGAAGGGAGGATGACTAGCTATCATATAAGCTAGTAGATTACTCCATCTATTATCAATTAATTTAATTATAATAACAAAACCCTTTGAAGAATGTTATGTGACATCACATCAATTAGAGATCTTGGCCCAGCAAGCTATAATGGAAATTTTATGATTGTTCATAATTTTTTTTATTAAATTAGGATATGAGAGTGGTCAACATGTTTTTAGCAAAGTTATCTATTAACATATCCTATGATTGTGGCAAATCCAGGATTCTAGTTTTGGGTTGTCACTGATAGGTTTTGAGACTAGTAACTTGGGTTGCGGTATAAATGCAATTCTGATAACTAAAAATTGTATTCTTATATAAGAGTAGCCTGCAAATGCAATTCTGATAACTACCTATATAAGATCTATTTATCATTATTTGAGTTGTAAAGGGATGTTGTGCTCAATAAACACGATGTGATTCCACCCTTCATTAATTGAAGGTTTTACAATCTATATATATATATATATAGGATTTTTCGCCAATTGCAGCCTTTTATAATAGCGAGTTTGTTAATTGCAGCCTATTCATTTCAAACTCTCTAATTGCAGCCTTATAAAATCAAGGTACCTTTAAGTTGCAGCCCAATTTCATTTTCAGGCCAAATTAGCCTGAATATGACGTCATACTTAACCAAAGTCTCAACCCTTTTCCACTTCCCTCCAAAACCCTCGACTTCTCTCTCTCTCTCCTCTGACCTCCATTTTCTCTCTCCTCTCTCTCCTCTAACCTCCATTTTCTCTCTCCTCTCTCTCCAGGACCACCATTTTCTCTCTATTCTCTCTTCTCTCCTTTCTCCTCTCTCCTCTCTGTGCTGGCATTTCCGAAAATAGGTGTCTTGTTACCCTTAAGCTAATACTGTTCAAGCACGACATTTCCTCCTTGGGATCACCTTTTACAGAACTAATTTCCTCCTCATCATCCCAAACTAGCTTCCTTTTCCCACGTGGCTGATTCGGACTCATATTCTTACCCCTTAACCTCAACCTCGACCTCCAAGCTCCCACTTCCTCCTCCGAGTCAGCAGAACTCGAAGGAGTCTCATCCTTCACTAACTTTCTCCCCTAACTTTCCAACTTTCCTCCTCTTCCTCGGAGGGGGCGACGATGAATCGAGAATCACCGGCACCCTCCTCGCCCTCGAGCTTCGACGAACCTCAGTGTCATCTCCCAAATGTCTTCCTCCACTAGTACCCTCATTCGACACCCTACGATTCCGAGTATATTCATCCTCACAAATTGCATTAAGTTTTTTTTGTGATTCTTTCGTGTTCTTACACCCAACTGGGTTCCATTCCCGCCCTTATTAGGCGAAATGGACGCCAATTGAGATTTTCGCATGACAAAATACTTATAAAACAGAGCAAAGACACCTATTTTCAGAAATGCCAGCACAGAGAGGATAGAGGAGAGAGGAGAGAGGAGAGAAGAGAGAAGAGAGAGAAAATGGTGGTCCTGGAGAGAGAGGAGAGAGAAAATGGAGGTCAGAGGAGAGAGAGGAGAGAGAGCAAATGGAGGTTAGAGGAGAGAGAGAGAGAAGTCGAGGGTTTTGGCCTGAAAATGAACGTTGGACCTTAACTATGGTTAACATGACGTCATTTTTGGCCTGAAAATGAAATTGTGCTGCAACTTAAAGGTACCTTGATTTTATAAGGCTGCAATTAGAGAGTTTGAAATGAATAGGCTGCAAACAAACTCGCTATTATAAAAGGCTGCAATTGGCGAAAAATCCATACATATATATATATATATATCTAAAACTCAAAGCAAACAAATGTCATGCTGCCACATGTACCTCCCCCTCCCAAACAAATGATACAAAGTAATCAACAAAAATATATGTATGAAGGCTCGAACACGCAACCTCTCACTTGAAATACAAACATACTAACCACTAATCTACAATTTTTTTTTTGGTTTTTATGGGGAGAAATAAAACTATAACATACATCTAAGAAAAGCATTTATAGATATGGTAACTTACATCCCACAATATACCCCATAATTATTAAGGAGACCTAACATTACATGCAATTAACTACATTGCTATAAACTACATTGCTTCTAATTAAGAACCAAATTGTAAGTAGGGGTGTTCAGAAGACCTGATACGTTTGACCCATCATGTTGACATGTCACCCGAAAAAGGTATAAATATGAAATTTCATTTTTATGGGTCGGGTACCTGACTCGGGAAAAAGATGCAAAAATCGGGTCGGTTAATGAGCTTGCTTTTAAGTTACACGTGTATCCCGAATAAACGCATCGTTATATTTTTTTTCTCATTCTTTTTTCACAGTAACTTTAATCTCCTCTTATAAGATCAGAAATAATTGTGAAAATGTATTGAGTTATCTTATAAGCTACCCAATACCACGTTGTTGTGCTTGTGACTTTCAGAGGGGAAAGAAAATATGAATAATAAAAAGAATCAACATTTTACTGGAGAAGTTGGATCAGATGAATCAACTTGTAAAAAAATAGATCGGATGAATCAACATATCAATGAAAAAATTAGATGTGATGCAATAAGCAAGTGAGAATGTTTACGTTATGGTTGATTGGTAGTAGATCCTTTTGAAGAATGAGGATTAGAGTTGGCATGCAATTAACAAGTGTCACTCATGGTAGTATCCCAAAACACTGTAATCATCATGCATCGGCAGTTGATACTGATCATAGTAGTAACTTCTTCTATAGCTCTTCTAATGATTTTTTTTCATAAAAAAAAGCTATGACACTTTTGCGGGTACCCGGTTATTCAAGGCCGAGTCATGGGAAACTTTTCTAGCTACCCGAAAAGGGGGTACCCACGTATTCTGGTACCGCATATTTGGTACTCGAATAACTAGGTTACTGTAGACACATAATCGTGTCTCCCCATTTAAGGATCCGATGATGAAGCATACCGTGGTCTTAATTGGTCCGATCCAAGGGCATAGCAGTCTGAAAAGCTATTCAAAACCATTTCGAAAAGTGTTTAAGTCCTATTTTAAAGCCCATTTATTTATTCATGATAAATAATTGTATTTGAGCCCAATTCTTTGAAAAGCCCAACTAATTGATAATTAATTGATTTATTTTAATAAATAAATATTTTCAAAAGATATTTTTTACAAGTTAAAATCAGATTTTATCCCGTAAAATTAGATATCCGTAATTAAAGGATAAAAGAAATCTTTTAAAAAGCGTTTTAAATAAAGCTGACAAAGGCACGGCAGGAGCCAGGCTGGTGCGCCTAGCGCACAAACCTGCGCCTGGCACAAGGCCTTGCGCCTGGCGCACGTCTGTGCGTCAAGTGCAGATCTGTCCACACGTGTCAGGTGCACTAATCTGCACTTGACACGTGGATTTCTGACTCATTCAGAGTCCTGCGTCAAGCGCGGCTCTCTGCTTGAGACACGGATTTTCTTTCTTATATTTTTTAAAAGCGCGTACCACGTGTACGCTTTTTACTGGTCATGCCGCGTCATGCGCTTGCCACGTCAGCTGCGCCAGGCGCAGCTGGCGCGTGAGGCACAGTGTCGTTTTCCCTATAAATAAGCCTGATTTCCGAACAGATTTCAGGACGGATTTTTCACATTAACACACTTCGAACTCGACGAATATCTTACGAACCTCTCTACGAATTATACAAAATCTCTCTACAAAACTCATACTTTCAAACACAAAATGCATTCAATCTACATACATTCAGATTTTCAGGCTTCACGATTGCTCGTCCCGAAGGTTGTCAATCTCGGAGACCCAAGCCACGGTATAATCCTGAGGGTCCTTATATAAATTATTTTATATTGAAGTTACTAACAGTTTTCTTTCCTGATGTAGATCTTTAATGTAAAATCGCTCTACTGTATATTCTAACCTCTTTTCTATACTTTACTTTATTTCATATTATTCATGCCTTTGTATATTATATGCTTGCCTGATCATTCTGTTCATATTATATGATTGTCCCTGCATTATTGCTTTTATCACCCCACATGTTATTATTGCTAATAAAGACTTAAAGAACTGTTCTAACATTAATCAGATTAATTTGGACGACCTGTTAGGTTTCCTGTAATATTGATTGCATAATAACATATCGCTAAAAAAATAGTCTTTTTATGTGTTTACTGAACCAATTTAGACTAATTATTTTTAGGGTGTATAAAAACATTATTTGATTATTCTTTGGCATAAAATCTGCAATGAACCGATATTTAGTAGAGGCCAACTTTGGGCGAATGTGGTTCATTATGACTATATTCATACCCTCACCCCCGAACTCAATCTTTGGTTCATTTTGACCATCTATGGAGTCATGACGGGGAAATCTACATTGGAGAATTTGTCCCTACGGTTTTCCCATATCCAATTAGGTTTATGATTCTTCCTAAAAAGAATTGTTGGCGACTTCTTTCAATACAAAACAATTTTCAATAAAACCTTAACGGTGGGGTAGTCAAATCTAATACGCGCTCACACCGCGTAGGCGAAATAAAAACACGCCTACAATTTGGCGACTCCACTGGGGAGGATTTTTAAAAAAAATAATTTTTTTTAAATGAGTGGGTGAAACTTGAAAAATACGATTCATTCTCCTTTTATGCTTTGAATAATATATTGTTTTGCATATGCATGGTTATTGTTCAGCCACCATAAGGACAATCTACCTTGCCTCATTAGCACATGTTCTATGTGTGAGGTCACCCCCGGGGGGTTTGCGCTTTGTCCTTCCAAAAAGCTTCCTGAGCGATAGTGTTGGATCTTAGTCATAAGCAAACCTACCCAACCATGGCATTGTTCTCTTGTTCCTGACTTGAGACTGGAGTGCGTCTTACACGTGGCCACCTCTTTAAGCAGGGGTACGAAGCGTGGGATCAATGTCTTAGTCATGGACCCTTTTCAGCCTTAACCTAAACCTGACCAATAGTTGAATGTAGAACTGGACTTTAGGTTGAGAACTTTTGCATCCATGTTACCTGACATTTATGTGTGATTGCAATTTTTGCCTGCTAATATGCTTTACGCTCGAAATTATTGCAACTCGCGTCTAAAACAAATCGTCGTTTTCACCCGAACATTCGTCAATTTACCAATACGCGTGCCGCAGAGCATTGCGCCAAAATCATTAAGTTGCGCCTGGCGCAATGCACCTGCGCCAGACGCATAGGCTTGACAGTGGAAATAGACTAGGATTGCGCCCAGTCCATTATTTCTTAAAATTTACGAGGTCTATTCGATTACTGTTCTGGACAGGTCGTGAGATTATAACTTGGGAATGTCCGACAGAGAGGCAACAAGGTCGACCTACTCCCAGACTCGTCAAGCGCATCCTCACCTTTTCAGTCGAATCCTCCGACTCTTCTGAATCATCATCTGAAATGGGAGACACTAATGAACAACTCAGTGCCATTATGGCTCAACTCACACTGATGAACTCTCGTCTTGAGGAACAAGACAAAGAAATTAAGGCACTGAGGGAGAAGCTAACTGAAGAAGACGAGCAAGGCGACACTCCACCACCATTCAAAACCAACACAGAACTGAGGTTCGAAAAACTCGAGCAATTGATCCAGTCAATTCCTGCGCACGAGAGTCAGGCTCATGGCCATGACATCATTGTTCCTGAACTAAGGAAAAAGCTCCCTAAAAAGGTAACCTTGGGTGACCTCCCAAAATTCAAGGGGGTCGAAGACCCAGATGACCACTTGAGAGCATTTTCCATCTCTATGGCTCTCAAAGGCATGAGCAAGGACCTGTTTGCTTATGTCTTTCCTTTAACCTTGGATGCACATCCATCCAAGTGGTTCAGATCACTGAATAAGGCCAAGCTGAATGACTAGGACTACATTAGAGAAGAGTTCCACAAACAATATGTATACAACACTCAGCTTCCCGTTGGTCTTCGTGAGTTGGAGCTAACTAAACAAAACTCCAACGAAGACTTCGTCACCTTCCTTAACAGATGGAGGGATAAAGCTGCACAAATGATTAACATGCCATTTCAGGAGGATCAAGTCCGACTGGTGATCCGTAACCTGCAGCCGAAGTATGGGGATCATATCAAGTTACAACCCATAGAGTCTTTAACGAATCTCTATAAGGTAGGCCTGCTGATTGAGGAGGAGATCAAGCCAACAAGAATAAGACTTCCAACAACAACAACAACTCTTTCAAGAAGAGTAACAATAACCCTTCTAGCTCCAAAAATAATGAGGTCAATGCTATAGCTGCTGAAAAGAGAGGTTATCAAAAGCCTCAAAGAACATTCACACCATTAGGCATACCCTTAGAAGAAGCCTTCACTAGACTTCATGCAAAGGGAGCACTTCAGCCTATTGGCCCTACTCCAGATCCTGCTCCCGA
This sequence comes from Beta corolliflora, assembly GCA_947648045.1. Classification (NCBI taxonomy): domain Eukaryota; kingdom Viridiplantae; phylum Streptophyta; class Magnoliopsida; order Caryophyllales; family Amaranthaceae; genus Beta; species Beta corolliflora. Next base: position 390,735 of record CANSZD010002106.1, read on the forward strand.
AAATAAATCCAAGAGGTGGGATCCAAATGCCTACTGCAAGTACCACCAAGGGAATGGGCACCCAACATCCGCGTGTTGGACCTTAAAGAATCATCTGCAGGATATGGTTGAAGACGACAGATTGCCAATTCCGCCCGCAACAAAAGTCAGCAATAGTGGCAACCCCTTGGGAAGTGCCTAAATAACGTCGGGGCTTAGTCATTTAACGTTAGTTTTCTAGGTTGAGTCGGAGAGTCCCTCCCCTAGCTCCTTTATTTCCTTTTCCAGTTGAGTCTATGTCATTTAGGATTTTTATTTCTAATAAACCTTGTTTCATTCATTTTCAGTTAATAAAATAATCGCATCTTATTTTTCATTTTCATTAGCCTTCCATCATTTTATATATGTTTCTAATTCAATGATGAAACTCAAATCACCTAAATGAACTTGACTAACAATAATAAAAAGAGACCTGAAATAAAAAAAAGAGAAAAATAAAAAAAAGAGGACATACTTTGGATCAGGAGTTATTCCCCTCTCCCTTCCATTAACCTTCATAAGTCATCCTCATACAACCAAGGAAAAACAAAAATCCCTTAAGCCATCATCTCCATTAGCCAAATAATCCCTCCATCACTCAAAGCTCCACAAATATCCTTCAAGCCTTCCAATACCCTAAACCAAACTTGTGTGCAAGCCTTACTACATAAAAAATATCAATGCCAGGCAAAAACAAAATAATAAAAAAAAATAAAAAAATTCAAAGTGCGAAAAAATGAAAAAAGCAAAAGAAAACGCACAAGGCAAAAAGAAAGAGCCAAAGGCAAAAAGGCAAAAAGTTAGGGGGCTTGCACACAAGTTCTACCCCTCATTTAAATCCTTCAATCCATTAAACCTTAACCCATACAATCCAAATCCATGACCCTTACCTTAGGCCATCCAATTCAACGTTCATCTAAACCTCAAGCCTTAAACCTTTCAACCTTCCATTAACCTTTCTATAACTCCTTTTTCAAGGAATGTCCAAGTCCGCTAGGTTGAAAACCCAAAAGGGCGGCCTATTCAAAAGTTAGGGCACACAAAAAATGATAAATAAAAAGAAATCAGATCCAGAACTACGAATGGTCTGATTCCGCAAGGATACGTAGGAATCCTCATCTACAAAAATGGCCAAATAGACTACCTATAGGAGACTGGTTGGGTTTACTAACCTGTTTCATAAATATATGAAACCAGTTATTCTCAAAAACCAGTTTCTTAAGTTTAACTAGTTAATTTATTAAAATAGTTGTTAAGAGATAGGAAACAACTTTTAAGTAAAACCGATTTCCTTGATAATTTTTTTTTAAAAAAAAATTCCAACATAATACTGCTGCTACAAGAGGTAGATTTCCTTTTTTTTTTCTTTTTTTTTTTTTATGTGGAAACAACAGTCAATACTTAATTAGATTAGAATACTTCTATTAAATAATTGATATTCTTTTCTTAATACTCCATTTGTGTAGAATGACGCTAAACCCTCAAACCACCCTTCTCAAGTCTCAATAATGGAATTACTTTAATTCTGTAACTGCTTATTCTTGGCATCACATTTTCACCTAATTTCTTTCAAATCTCAATCTCATACTTAGGAGTTCGAATTTACACTTCCCAATTGCTTCCAATGGCGCGAGTTGAAGGAGGTGGTGGTTGCAGGTGGTTCGAGGTGAGAGACAGGGTAGTGTGAACGAGGGTAGTTGATGGTGTGCTGGCACGGTGGTGGTTGAGGTCGAAGGGAGGATAAGGTGGTGTGGGGGCGTTGCGGCGGGGCGGTGCTACGCCGGTGGTTTAGCAGTGGTGGCGCGGGGGTTTTTTTCGGTTTTGACGTTCTTAGTGCAAGTAATTTTTCCAATCTAACCCTAATTTGCTTTTACTATAACTGAATTCACTTTAAAATAGCAGATTTGGTTTTGTTGTTGACAGATTCAATGGGGATAGATTTGGTTATTTTGTATGATTTTTCGTTTTTGTTTTATATTCCAAGTACTTTGATCTTCCAATGGAGCAAATAGTGAAAATACCTCTTCCAGCATATGTGTTTGTTTGTTTTATGTATGATGTGAATTTTCAGGTTCTTTGGATTCTAATGGCTTCTGGTTTTTCTCTTCCTCTCTTGTTCTAACATTTTCAAATTTCATTTTCTTTTTCTTTAATTTTGAGTTCAATGTTGGTGAAACCCTGATCTTAGCTTGTTACCTGTTAATGTTGGGAACTTGAATATATTTGTTTAACTACTCTTATGAGCTACATTTTTGGTGAAATGTTTTCTATTTCCTGTACAATGTACATTCTTGTCAAATATTTTCTTCTCTGTCTGGGCATTCTAAATCAACATTTTCTTTCATATATATTGTTCTTAAATAATTTTGTGTCTGCCAAACCCATATATGCACCGGATTTAAACACAACTCCACATCTCTTGAAAGTGCCCTCTTTAACCTGATTATCAACATCGATTTGAGCCCAACCTAGATCTGCAATGATTTCAGCTCCTTCTCTCACAGAATAACTGATTTATCAACTTATATAAGAGATCAGGCAATCACTTACTTTGCTGCCATTTTCGCGGATAGCTGGCAAGCATTGCACCTTACTAGTACTTCTGCCTTAGTGTGTGTAAATGAAACAGTAAATAGTAAATTGATTCTAGTGGGATGTTCTTTCCCCTCATGATTTTTATGCGCTACCTGTGTGCTTGTGCCATTTCTTACCCTTGTTGCAGCCACAAGATGCTCTCATTGATTGAATTAGGATTCCCTTTTTATGGGACTTTGAGGTGCTTATAGAGTTTTGAAATTAATGACCTTGATATTTCTAACTTCTGAATCAGCAAACGGGTACATAGCTTAGGTAAGTTCGGTAGCATTTAGAATCCTCGTTGTCGGTGTTGTGTATTTGTGCACCATTATGATCCCGCTTCGTTCTCTTTGGCCTACTATATGAAACTTATTTCATAGTTGTTGCTCGCTTCTTTCGAATTATATTTTCTAGAAGCTTCAAACTAGATCCATGATAGATAGGAACCACTGTCAATCGTATTTCATTACAATAAGTAAAATGCTATGATTCTTTAGATACGTAAATATGCACCCAAACTTTTGACTTTTGAGTCTCCTTTTCTTTAGATTCATGGTTCATCGTAAGGATGTTAAGAAACTGAAAAAGCATCATGTAAGGTGGTAAATAATACAGGTTTGTGTAACAATATATCTAAAAATATACCACATGTAATGACACATTTCAATTGAAATAGTTATGTGAGTTGTTGATTTATTTGAACTTTTTCATGACAGTGTCCTCGTCAAGCTCAGACTCAAAGGATTATGGATATTATGTTTGTCATTACATGATTGAAACTATCGTAAGTAGAGGGCTATTTATTCATGATAAGGTAACTTCGTAACTCATTAATGACATCTAATAATAATTTGGGAAAATCTCAATGGTAACTCCCCCTTCCTCCGGCACGTGATGTTTAATTCCCTTTTTGACATTATTAACATGTGTTGTGATAGTTTATGAATGTAGTTCTCATTCGGGTTATAGTTTTCAGAAATTCATATATTATATCCTAGTTCTAATCGATTTTTTTTATTTATGAGTTTGTGTATAAGAAGCTTATAAAATATGTATATCCTTGTTTAAATTATAATTATAATTATCTGAAATTATTTTGCAGCACTTTCCTAGGATTCTCAGCACTTATTCGCACGAGATGATTGACGATCTAAGAGATATGTGGGTAAAATATTTAAACAGCCAAACACAAGACGATGGAGATTGAAGACGACGGTCAATTTTATATTGTATATACTATTTGATTATTTTAGAACTTTAGTTTTAGTAGATAGCATTAGCTAATATAAACTTTTCTTGTAAGACATTATTGGAAGAAATTGATGCTTTGAGAGAAATTGCCTTTGGATATAAATTAAATGTAGCAAATATTTTTTTGACATGATGAATAAAGCAAGCAGGAATTTCTATTTAATAATATTGTTGTTATTTATATATTGTTTTATAAAAAAAAGCGTATATACAAGGAGCCACAAATACAGGAGCAGTTACATGATACTGTATGTATACTGTAATATTCTAATTTTAAAAAAATCGTCTATTAAATCTAAGAAACCGGTTGTGGTCAATAACTGGTTTCAAAGGGTAAGGTAAGGAGACTGGTTTTAAATGATAACTGGTCTCTTAACCTCTTTACATATTATATGTACGGTTACCTAAGAGACTGGTTTTACCTGTCAACTGATCTCCCAAATAAACAAAGAGACCAGGCATTATAACCGGTCTCCTAACCTAGGACACCTGTGAGATAGAGACCTGTTGTAGTCCGTTTTCCTAGGCCATTTTCAACCGGTTTCCTACGCCTTTTTTGTAGTAATCTCGAGGTCCGACCGCTTCAACAAAATAAAATTAGTCAAGGTCTACTGATTTGATTTTCTAGAATTTACGAGCATAATCTCTTTCTAGATCCCGACATAGACTTGAGTCTGTACCTAGCCTCGTTAAAGCCTTTTCCCACTTACATTCATTTGAGTCATAAATTTCAATCTTTTTATTTTTCAATCCAAGCTCTCCTTGTCCCTGAAGGACTCTCCGACCATTCCATGGTTTCTGGCGATATTTGACTTTGCCTAATCATCTTCCTAAAGAAGAATCCCCAGTACAATCCCCAGTGACAACTTTCAACGTTCAAGATATAGCAACTACGTTTCAATATCAGATCAAATACATTTCGATTAAGGCTCAAGCCTAATTCAAGGCAAGCTCACCCAAAGTGGGGGCTTCCTATATGTGGTGGTTCTTCCAAGTCGAATCAAACTCCCGAAGAGTTGTAATCCGCGGACCTCGTTTACGGACCCTGATCATTTACTAAAAATGATTTTTGAAAATCATTCTATGCATTTCTAATCAGTCTATCATTCTATACATCTTCTAGCCTTGCAAAATCCTGACCTTGCATTGCAGCTTTGCAAAACCCTGACCTTGCATTGCATTTCATATATCCTAGTCTTGCATAACCCTGACCTTGCATGACGTGTCATCTCCCTTAGCTTTGCATAACCTTAATCCTTGCATAGCGTCTCATGCATTCTTAGAGAGTCTAAGTTTGCATTATTGCATCATTATGTGCTTTAACTGAGTTGTTTGCACCTATCTGCTAACATCTTCTTCTGCAGGCAATCAAATTGCTTGTATTTATTGTCCTGCATACAACTTTGTTTTGCAGAGACCGGCGGTTATAGATCAGTTCTAAACTGCAGAGCGTTTAGAATCGTTCTCCGTCCCGACACCGTATACTTTGACTTTCGGTTTCCTGAACCTCAGTCAAAGTGGGGGCTTCTGTAGACATATAATCGTGTCTCCCCATTTAAGGATCCGATGATGAAACATACCGTGGTCTTAATTGGTCCGATCCAAGGGCATAGCAGTCTGAAAAGCTATTCAAAACCATTTCGAAAAGTGTTTAAGTCCTATTTTAAATCCCAATTATTTATTCATGATAAATAATTGTATTTGAGCCCAATTCTTTGAAAAACCCAATTAATTGATAATTAATTGATTTATTTTAATAAATGAATATTTTCAAAAGATATTTTTTACAAGTTAAAATCAGATTTTATCCCGTAAAATTAGATATCCGTAATTAAAGGATAAAAGAAATTTTTTAAAACACGTTTTAAATAAAGCTGGCAAAGGCACGGCAGGAGCCAGGCTGGTGCGCCTAGCGCACAAACCTGCGCCTGGCGCAGATCTGTCCACACGTGTCAGGCGCACTAATCTGCACTTGACACATGGATTTATGACTCATTCAGAGTCCTGCATCAAGCGCGGCTCTCTGCTTGAGACGCGGATTTTCTTTCTTATCTTTTTTAAAAGCGCGTACCACGTGTACGCTTTTTACTGGTCATGCCGCGTCATGCGCTTGCCACGTCAGCTGCGCCAGGCGAAGCTGGGGCGTGAGGCGCAGTGTCGTTTTCCCAATAAATAGGCCTGATTTCCGAACAGATTTCAGGACGGATTTTTCACATTAACACACTTCGAACTCGATGAATATCTTACGAACCTCTCTACGAATTATACAAAATCTCTCTACAAAACTCATACTTTCAAGCACAAAATGTATTCAATCTACATACATTCAGATTTTCAGGTTTCACGATTGCTCGTCCCGAAGGTTGTCAATCTCGCAGACCCAAGCCACGGTATAATCCTGAGGGTCCTTAAATAAATTATTTTATATTGAAGTTCCTAACAATTTTCTTTCCTGATGTAGATCTTTAATGTAAAATCGTTCTACTATATATTCTAACCTCTTTTCTATACTTTACTTTATTTCATATTATTCATGGCTTTCACTAGTGGAATAAAGTCCAACCGCTGCGGTGAAAACCGGGCTTACCGCTGCGGTTTTGGCCCGCAACGGTTGGAGGCGCATCAGTATCCATAAAAAAACTGCTGCGGTTGTGAACCGCATCAGTTAAGCACAAACTGATGCGGTTTCAAGGGAAAACCGCAGCGTGTTAATAGGAAAAACCGCTGCGGTTTTCCCTTGAAACCGCATCAGTTTGTGCATTGCCGCCAACATCTTTGTATGCATTGGAACATTAACTGATGCGGTTCTCTTTGTAAATCGCATCAGTTAATGTTATATATATATATATATATATATATATATATATATATATATATATATATATATATATATATATATATATATATATATAATATTTTATTATATCTAACCTGCTATAGTTGGCACAAATCCCACAAGCGCGTCGTTACAAGTCAAATTAATATATATATATATAAATATAAAATTTGGAGAATGTACTACAAATGATGTTGTACAAAGTACTAAAATCCAAAATAAACATCAATTATATTATTGTACCTAAATAACTAGCAAGTAACACAATAAGAACAAATAAACTCAAAGTCACGGCATCATCTTCACATGCAAACTTCGGTAAGGTAGTGTGCTAGTAAATCCCGAATCTCGTTTATCTCGGTTGTGGTGAAAGAACTCTCCCTTTGGTTGATTACCTTAAACATAAGGAAACACACATAATATCATTTTTAGTTTGAGTAAGACTTTAGATAACTCTAAAGAGATTAAAGAAATCGAGCTTCAAAAGCCAAAATCGGTTAAAAATGACAATCATTTACCCAAAATGGGTTTCATAGCATGTGAGTGGACTTTAGTTGACTTAAATACTTACATATGTACTTATTGGAACTATATATGACATAACATGTGGCTAAATGCTTAAAACTAAGTGAAATAAGCTTTGAAAGGCCAAATTCGGCCCGAAATGGCCTTCATTTACCCAAAATGGGTTTCAAAGCATATGAGTGAAATTTAATTGACTCTTATAGTTATATATGTACCTATTAGAACTATAAATAACCTAACATGTGGCTAAATACGGGAAACTAAGTGAAATGAGCTTCGAAGGCCAAAATCAGCCGAAAAGGCCTTCATTTACCCAAAATGGGTTTCAAAGCATATGAGTGAACTTTAATTGACTCTTATAGTTATATATGTACCTATTGGAACTATATATGACCTAACATGTGGCTAAATGCAGGAAACATAGTGAAATAAGCTTCGAAGGCCAAAATTGGCCCGAAAATGGCCTTCATTTACCCAAAATGGGTTTCAAATCATATTAGTGAACTTTAAGTGACTCTTATAGTTATATATGTACCTATTATTAGAACTATATATGACCTAACATGTGGCTAAATACGGGAAACTAAGCCAAAATGAGCTTCGAAGGCCAAAATCGGCCCGAAATGGCCTTAATTTACCCAAAATGGGTTTCAAAGCATATGAGTGAACTTTAATTGACTCTTATAGTTATATATGTACCTATTGGAACTATATATGACCTAACATGTGGCTAAATGCGGGAAACTAAGTGAAATGAGCTTCGAAGGCCAAAATGGGCCCGAAACGGCCTTCATTTACCCAAAATGGGTTTCAAAGTATATGAGTGAACTTTAATTGACTCTTATAGTTATGTATGTACCTATTGGAACTATATATGACCTAACATGTGGCTAAATGTGGGAAACTAAGTGAAATGAGCTTCGAAGGCCAAAATCGGCCCGAAATGGCCATCATTTACCCAAAATGGGTTTCAAAGCATATGAGTGGAGTTTAATTGACTCTTATAGTTATATATGTACCTATTGGAACTATATATGACTTAACATGCGGCTAAATGCGGAAAGAAAACAAAACTAAGTGAATTGAGCTTTAAAGGCTAAAATCGGCCCTAAATGACATACATTTACCCAAAATGGGTTTCAACGCATATGAGTGGAGTTTAATTGATTCTAATAGTTATGTATGTACTTGTTAGAAGTGTAGATGACCTAACATGTTGGTAAATGCAGGAAATTAAAGAAATTGAGCTTAAGAGGCCAAAATCGACTTTAAATTAAGCTACATATATTAGTTATATATGTATATACCTTCTCAATATCCCCGACTTCCTTGCAACTTGAGGCTATATCGAACATGAACCTCAACACATAGTAGCCACACTCGGTTCCCCCCCGGTTGCTGAGCACACTAATCATAGAATTACATAAAAAATCATGTAATTAAGAAACATACATGGTTGTTTTTTGCTAAAAGAAAGAAGTATATTAACTAATATGTATTACCTGCATTGCTTTCCATTCAGGTATTTTTCCCGTGCTCTTAAATTTCTTCAAAGAACTGTAGTTAAGTTAATTTCATGTGAGAAGTGGCCAAAGAATGAAATTAGTAAAAAGTGTAATGCTAAGCATTTTAAATAACAAATATACCTATTTATGCATGATTTGAGGAATAAGTGTCGTGGTGGATCTTGAGCTATAGAATCAAAATGATATACTGTGTTGTTTGAAGGACAAATCACAACGAGCGGCCAATGGAGACTAAAATGCCAAAAAAGTTAGGAAGCAATCATGTGAGTACTTCTATTGTATATATAATGATAATTAAAGTGGTAAAAATAGATACAAGGTTAAGAACTATACTCTTCAAAACAAGGGGCAAGTATGAACTTATGTTGTGCACGTAGAGATGTTTTGATACATAGCCAAATATACTCCTTCACCTCATTTGTGTTTTGCAAACAATTGTCGGCTCGGGTGAAATTTGGACATAACCACCCAAATTGCTCTTGTATGCTCTTCCGTCCACAACGATCATCTTGGAGTAATCTTTAAAGCACAACCAACTTCGTAACATAAATATATTATTGTATATTGCAAAGCATTTTTATTTACTTCAAAAGTACAAATGTTTTACCTCATGAAGACTTGAATCAAGGAAACATTCAACATCTCTCCGCAAAGGAACTCTTTCAAATCACCCTTAGACACCCATGTCGTCGATGTATCCTCAAAGTAGTTGAATTGCGTGGTACCCAAATTCACCTCGAGAGGTGCATCATCCGACATATCACGCGCATTTGCATGTAGCCAAATGCATGCCTTAGTGAGACACTCGATCTTTGGTTTCTCGATCCAAGTATCTGTAGTTGGTTTTTCTTGGTGACTTGAATCTTGCATTCCTTTACCCAAAATGGCCTTCTTTGGCCCGCTTGAACCCTTCTTCGCCTTCTCTAGAGGAGGTGAGTCCGCCTTGCTTTCCTTGGGCTTGTTTATTCTCTCCAAAACCTAATAATTCAACGGTAAAAACATTCAACTTAGTTAGTTAATAGGTATGAAACAAATCATTATGAATATGGATTTAAGTTGCTTCAATTTACCTCGTCTGAAAACCTCACCCATGCTGATGGCCACAACACATAACCACCACGAGCGTCGGTCAAGACATTTATATCAATTGACGGTTTAGGCAGCGGAAGAGCAAAGTCTTCGTAACCAGGAGTAATGGTGACTACACTAACCACCAAGTGCTCATTGTCCACAGGCTCATGATGGACTATTGCTCGTTCACTTCGTGGTTGTGCATTTCCTACAGCCACCACAATCAAACCCTCATCTTTTACGTCTAGTAAAAGCTGGCAAGGTGTTTCTTCCTTCAAAAAGTAAATGAAATTGAGGTTACGAACATGCAATTACAGAATATAACATGTTACTTAGTTTTAAAAATTATAAGGATAATAGTTACCTCTAACTCAAGTGTAGATGGTGGGGATTTTTGTGTGTTAGGATGGCTAGCTTTGTCCTCCAAAAGACGATCCAGTTTAGGTTGATGTATCGCCGGTAAACCAAACTGTGAGAGGACCGCGTTGAAACTTTCCGTGAGTTTCTCCGTGACTTTCTCCGTCACTTTCTCCGTGACTTTCTCCGTAATTTCCTCCGTAAGCTTCTCCCGAATAGCTTGTGTCATAGCTTCCATATCATGTGGTTGAGAGCGTGATTTTGTACCCACGGAGTAATCTTTAGAATACGCTTTTGTCACACCTAGACGAATACCACCAAAACCCCTCAAACGTCCACTGTGGTCCTTTCCCAAAGTCTCATAAAGGGCATCTTTATTGCCTTCGGGAGTGAACTCGCCGCTAACCTCTTTTTGCTTGAGCCATATCTATAGAGAAATTAACAACGGTAAGTTTTTTTTAAAAAAATTCAACATCATAAGCGGCAGCGGCAGGGGGTGTGGCAAGGCCTTGTGCGGGGAGGAGCGAGGGTGGGGGAGTGTGCGGGGGTGGGGCAGGTGTGGGGCGGTGTGCGGGGGGGGAGCAAGGGGGGGGGCAGTGTGCGGTGTGCGGTGTGCGGGGGGGTGTGTGGGGGGGAGTGTGCGGGGGTGGGGGCGTGTGCGGGGGGGGAGTGTGGGGGCGGTGTGCGGGGGGACATTGTGTAGTGAGGGGGGCAGTGTGCGGGGGAGCAAGGGGTGGGGGGGAGGGTGCGGGGGGGGGGGATTGTTATTAGGGGTGTGGGCGGTGTGGGGGAGTGTGCGGGGGGGGGGGCGTGCAGTGGCGGGGCAAGCAGGGGTTGGGGGCAACAAGGCGGGGGGCTGTGTAGTGGTGGATTGGTATTCCATGTAATAGAAGCTAGATTGGTAGTACATGTACTTACAACGACATTGGCTATCTTCAAGGTTCCCAGATCTGAAATGGTCATTTGATTGTTGATATCACGCCTATGCAAGGAGCACCACCAATAAGCGACACGATCAACTTTGACAGACGACGCGGCCTTAGAGCTAGAAGACGGCGTTGTAGTTGTATCGGTAGAAGGGTAAAATTTCTAGCCAATCCACAACTTTCTCGCGCTCGCATAAGTTTGGGAACCCATATGATGGTAGTGCTTCCTCTGTCTTGCACTGTGTGAATGTTTCTCACGCTTAGCCTATAAATTCACATGGGCAATTAGAAAACACATCTAATTGTATTGAAAGTGAACATGCAAAGTCGAATATATATAGTTTAAAGTGCAATACTTACCACCATCTCCGGCGTAGTATTTTAGGCAACAAATGCCTCCCAATCTTCTGGTTTTATATGTCCCCAAATCTGATGAGGCAAGGAATCCGGTTGAAATGTCTCTTCCTCTCCCCCTTCCTTTTTTGTTTTTTTTTCGGCCTCCTTGTCCGTCTCACCCTCATTTTGCTTTGATTTATGAATTTTCCTCCTCTTTATAGTCCTCTTTCTCCATTTCGTGATCCACCCACTCACTAGTTTGCTTTTGAAAGCTCTAAATCTTTCGGCCACCGCGGATAGAAATGCCGCCTTTTTTTCCTCATTAGGAGTAATATGGACCGTATTCTATAAAAATAAGAAACAAACAAATAGTTATTTCCATATACATATATATCAATGGAAACATGTGGCTAAATGCGGAAAGGAAAGAATATTAAGTAAATTGAGGTTTAAAGGCCAAAATCGGCCCGAAATGGCATTCATTTACCCAAAATATGTTTCAAAGCATATAAGTGGAGTTTAATTGACTCATATAGTTATATATGTACCTATTGGAACTATATATGACCTAACATGCGGCTAAATGCAAAAAACTAAGTGAATTGAACTTTAAAGGCCAAAAACGGACCGAAATGGCATTCATTTACCCAAAATGTGTTTCAAAGCATATAATTGGAGTTTAATTGACTCTTATAGTTATATATGTCTCTATTGGAACTATATATGACCTAACATGCGGCTAAATGCAAAAAACTAAGTGAATTGAACTTTAAAGGCCAAAATCGGCCCGAAATGGCATTCATTTACCCAAAATATGTTTCAAAGCATATAAGTGGAGTTTAATTGACTCTTATAGTTATATATGTACCTATTGAAACTATATATGACCTAACATGCGGCTAAATGCAAAAAACTAAGTGAATTGAGGTTTAAAGGCCAAAATCGGCCCGAATGGCATTCATTTACCCAAAATGTATTTCAAAGCATATAAGTGGAGTTTAATTGACTCTTATAGTTATATATGTACCTATTGGAACTATATATGACCTAACATGCGGCTAAATGCAAAAAACTAAGTGAATTGAACTTTAAAGGCCAAAATCGGCCCGAAATGGCATTCGGTTACCCAAAATGTGTTTCAAAGCATATAAGTGGAGTTTAATTGACACTTATAGTTATATATTTATCTATTGGAACTATATATGACCTAACATGCGGCTAAATGCAAAAAACTAAGTGAATTGAACTTTAAAGGCCAAAATCGGCCCGAAATGGCCTTCATTTACCCAAAATGTGTTTCAAAGCATATAAGTGGAGTTTAATTGACTCTTATAGTTATATATGTACCTATTGGAACTATATATGACCTAACATACCCCTAAATGCGGGAAATAAAAGTAATTCAGTTAAAAAATAAACTTACACAAGTGTCTTCCCATAATGATTTCTTCATTCCATCGGGCACATCTTTCCACCCCACCAAAATGCTCAGTTTGCGCACACATAACCCTAAATGCTGCCCATACTTTTTGCGCCATTGACCACAAGGTTGACCCATATCATCATACTGGAGAGTCATAGGGGTGTTATAATTCAATCCCTTGGTCGCACCCCTTCCTTTCCGCTTCTTTGTTGCAACTTTGCTTGGAATTTTGGTGGTACTAAGAACCTCTTTCCCCGCATTTTTTTGTGGCACAATAACGGATGAAATACAAGGATAATCTTCCCTAGCATTGTTGTCAATGGGGGAGCCTTATCGGCTAGCTCCTCATTTATTTCGACGCCGAAGTTCCCTATCACGCAAGCGCTTCTCCTCATGATGCGCTATGTCTTCCGGTTCACCTTTATCGTCCTCCTTCTCCGCTTCATACTCATCATCATCATCCAATGACTTATCATAATCATCATCGGTTTCTTCCTCCACAATCACATCATCTCAGACCATGTTTGAAACTCCTGAAATTTAAAAAAACGATATTGGAAACGCGCAAGATTAGACAAAAATATGAAAGAAATTAGAAACGCGCCCCCCTACACTCCCCCCCTTCACCGCCCACCCCGCACTCCCCCCACCCCTTCACCGCACTCCCCCTGCACTCCCCCCTTCACTTGCTCCCCCCGCATAGCCCCCCACCATGCACCGCCCCCCACACCCCCCCCGCCTAACCCCCCGCACCGCCACCCGCCCCCACCCCGCACAACCCCCCGCACCGCCCTTTGCCCCCCTTCTTCACTGTCCCCCCTACACGCCCCCTTCTTTGCCCCCCGCACATCCCCCCTTCTGCCCCCTTCATCGCCCCCTTGCACCCCCCCTTCTCGCGCCCCTTTTCTTGTCCTCCCGCCACCCCCCGCACCTTTGCCCCCCCTCCGCACGCACGTGAGACCCCATGCACTGCTCACTGCCCCTTCAATACATGTGAAGCGAGTTTAGTTGATTGTAATACATATATATATACTAATAAGAACTATACATGACACTACATGCGGCAAAAAGCGAGAAATTAAGTTAATTGAGGTTGAAAAGCCAAAATAGGCCCGAAATGACATTCACTTACCCAAAATGGGTTTCAATACATGTGAAGCGAGTTTAGTTGATTGTAATACATATATATATACTAATAAGAACTATACATGAGACTACATGCGGCAAAAAGCGAGAAATTAAGTTAATTGAGCTTGAAAAGCCGAAATTGGCCCGAAATGACATTCACTTACCCAAAATGGGTTTCAATACATGTGAAGCGAGTTTAGTTGATTGTAATACATATATATATACTAATAAGAACTATACATGACACTACATGCGGCTAAAAGCGAGAAATTAAGTTAATTGAGCTTGAAAAGCCGAAATTGGCCCGAAATGACATTCACTTACCCAAAATGGGTTTCAATACATGTGAAGCGAGTTTAGTTGATTATAATACATATATATATACTAATAAGAACTACACATGACACTACATGCGGCTAAAAGCGAGAAATTAAGTTAAATGAGCTTGAAAAGCCGAAATTGGCCCGAAATGACATTCACTTACCCAAAATGGGTTTCAATACATGTGAAGCGAGTTTAGTTGATTGAAATACATATATATACAGTAATAAGAACTATACATGACACTACATGCGGCTAAAAGTGAAAAATAAAGTAAAATGACCTTGCAAAGTCGAAAGCCGGAATTGGAACCAAAGAAGTCGAGCCTATTGTTTACTTTTGCCACCTTCATTTGAAGTTTCAACCATTATCCGATCCCTTCCCCGTGATCTGCACGCATGTAACTTGTCGCTAACTCCGCATCAGTGACATCGGAGTTGGGAATGGTGAAAGGTGGGGTGTCTTCAAACGCATCATACTCCTCCTCATCCTCAACATCACCAACTCCAAGTATACTTCTTTTTCCCGGGACAACAATTGACCACTTGTTATCAGAAGGGTCAGTTACGTAGAATACTTGCTTAACTTGTGATGCAAGCACGAATGGCTCTTCACTATCACGCAACCGACCCAAGTCTACAAGAGTAAATCCACAAGGGTCATCTTTTCTTATGTAACACCGGCTATACTCAACCCACTTGCATCGAAATAAGCAGACCGTGAAACCAGAGTAGTCAAGCTCCCATATATCTTGAACTCACCCATAGTATAACAATCTAGCATTAATAGGAGACTTATCTTTGGTACTTGCATACTGTGTAGATGATGCCTCTACTGAAACACCAATATTGTTGAGAGATCTCGACTTTTGATCTTGACGATCTGTCCAATACGTATATCCGTTAACATCATAACCCTCATAGGAGTGTACAACTTCTCGAGGACCAAATGCTAGCCACTTCAGAGTTTCAGAAACATTGGAATCTACTTCACGCATTATTCGGTTATGGAACCAATCAATAAACGTCTTATTATGCAACTGCATCAATGCTCTAGTCCCTTTACCTGGATTCTGGTCACGCAACTCCTCCAAATGCTCATCCAAGTAAGGATGCACCTGTACCATATGCTGCAATACAAATAAGTGTGCTTGTATACGCCTTTGAACAGGAGGTACGATCATTTTGGAGCCAAGTGTACCTTTACCCGCGAGTCTGCCCTCGTGTCGAGATGTAGGAAGTCCAATAGGATCAACATTAGTTAAGAACTCAGCCACAAAATTACCGACCTCTTCACTCACAATCCCCGAATTATACTTCCTTCAGTTGCCTTTGGATTCCTTACTTTATCTTTCAAAGAGCCCATATGTCTCTCAAAGTGATAGCACCACCTCAAAAACACCGGACCACATAGCTTAATTTCTCGAACTAGATGTACAACCAAATGGACCATAATGTCGAAGAAAGCAGGTGGTAAGTACATCTCAAACTTGCACAAAGTCTATATCACGCTAGCCTGCAGAGCATCAAGCTTCGAGGGTTATAACGTTTTGCTACATATAGTATTGAAAAAAGAACACAGCTCTGTTATGGTATGTCTTACGTGTTTCGGCAATATCCCTCGAATTGCAATCGGTAAGAATACTTACATCATTACGTGACAATCATGAGACTTCATGCTCGATAATTTCAACTCACCGTCTAAGGTAACAAATCTTTTCCATGTTCGATGAGTACCCTGATGGAACCTTAATGTTGTACAAACACTCGCAAAAAAGACGCTTCTCAGCTCTAGATAGAGTGTAGCAAGCCGGAGGTAAATAGTTCCTATCATCATCCTTCACCGTTTTCGTTCCTTTTCTTTCAATTCATGCAGGCGACCCTTCTTTATGTTCCTTTTCTTTTCCCTTTCCTTTTCCTTTTCCAGACACTTTCTCTTTTTTCTTTCTTTTCTTAGTGTCCCTCTTTTGAGCCCATAGTTCTGGTCGAAGCCCCTCACTTTCCAGATACAGTCGCACCCCTTTGCTATCCTTTGTCTTATGTGGAATATTCATAAGTGTCCCCAGAATGGCGTCACATACATTTTTCTCTATGTGCATGACGTCGAGATAATGTCTAACCTCTAGATCTATCCAATATGGAAGTTTCCACAGAATAGACTCCTTTTTCCAAAGTCCCTTAGCACCATCACTCGCTCCTTTGCCGAATATCGTTGCAATACCCTTAACCTGATCAAAAACCTCAATACCAGTCAATGGCCTACGAGCAACCCCTTTCTCAACTGTTCCATCGAATGCCTTCTTCTTATTACGATAAGGATGGTCGCGTCGAAGGAACCTTCGAGTCCGCATATAAACTTCTTTGTGACAAGTAGTAATGTATTTAGATGTTGTGTCGTCCATGCAAATCGGGCATGCTTTCTTCCCTTTGTTCTTGTACCCGAATAAAGTTCCCATAAGCAGGATAGTCATTAAGAGTCCATAAAAGCATGGAACGCAATGTGAATACCTCATCAGCATGTGCGAAATACACATAAACTCCTTCATCCCACATTTTTCTCAAATCATCAACAAGTGGCTGGAGGTAGACATCTATGTCGTTTCCAGGCTGTTTCGGCCCTGAAATAAGAATCGACAACATGATGTATTTGCGTTTCATGCACAACCAAAAAGGCAAGTTGTATATAACTAGAAGAACCGGCCACGTACTACGTTGAGAACTAAGAGTGCCAAATGGGTTCATTCCATCCGTGCATAGGCCAAGCCTCAAAATTCTATCCTCGGCACCAAAGGTCTTATGAAAATGATTGATACCTTTCCACTCAGGAGAATCAGCCGGATGTTTGAGAAAACCGTCCTTTTTCCTTCGTTCTGCATGCCACCTCAAGTTCTTAGCATCTTTTTTGATTGAAAACATGGGCTTGAATCGTGGTATAATCGGAAGATACCACATCACCTTTGCTGGAGGACCTTTCTTATCACCAACCCCTGCGCGCCTGTAACGCGACTTCCCACATCGAGGACACTCATCCATATTTTCATATTCATTTCGATATAGCACATAATCGTTTGGACAAGCATGTATCCTCTGGTACTCTAAACCGAAGGGACACATCAGTTTCTTAGCATAGTAGTTCGACTTGGGTAGTTCATGGTCGTCCGGCAACATATCACCAAATGCTTGCAACAAGGAAGTGAAACAAGAGTCACTTATACCGGCTTTTTTCTTGATATTAAAGAGTGTTATCACGGCCGTCAGCTTGGTGTACCTCGTACAACCGGGATACAACGATTTCCGAGATGCCTCGTCCACGCACTCAAAAATACGAGGCCGTTTGCCAGAATGATCTACCCCCGCCATCATCTCCTCGATATGATCCCCTTCATCATCATCATCATCCACTACTTCAATATCCTCATATTCATCCTCGATGTTATCATTCTCAATGACATCAAACTCACCTTGTTCATGCACATCGTTAACAATGGCATTTCGACCATCATATATACCCTCCTCACCGTGCAAAACCCATACATAGTAGTCTTGTCTAAACCCGCGACGAAAGATATGCTCCCTAAGCGACTCAATGCTACTAACGATGCTTACATTACCACAATCAACACAAGGACAATAAAACCCCTCGGTTCCCTTTGCAGCCTGATGACTTAATGTAGCATCACAAATTCAAAAACCCCATCCACGAATTCACACGTGTCACGACTACCATACATCCATGCACGATTCATTTCAACCAAACCTAGCTCTAATTAAACACAAGCAACAAGTACCCTATGTCAATGACGAACTTCACTACATTATTAGAGTTTATACACGATATATTAATGAAATTAGGCATGCTTTCCAAGGGTCCTTATCACTCCAACCTAACCCATCCTTAGATGTCTAATCTCACTAGTGAATGTATTGCCTTCTGTTCGAATCTACGGAAAATCCGGCAGCATTTCCCTACAGTTCTCCAAGTACACGATGTAGATATATAGTTATTTATATCTACATATGTACCCAGAGAACAAAAGTAGGGAAACGACGAGCCAAGATTTTCCTCTAGAATCGAACTAAAGACATACATTCACCACCTAAGTGAGATTAAACATCTAAGAACAATCCCCAAAGGGGACTATTCAAGACTTACTCCTAATGAGTAAGTCTCGAACGGGTATCTAGGCATATGATATGATGATACAAACATAGGTTTTTAAAAACAACAAAACATTTTACATCTAATCTCAATTCAACGATAAATATATATACATTTGCACATATAAACCAATTTACTATGAAAGAAAGTTAAATATGAGTGATAACATACCAATATCAAGGTTGTCAATAGAGAAATCGAGCTCAACACTCCGTCACTAGCTAGCTTCAATAATCAACAACAAAGTATAAAGTTAAGATTGGTATAAATTAGCAAATCAAACAACACTAAACTAAACTAAGCTGAACTAAACTAATTAAATAGCTAAACCAATAATCATATTCAACGTTTAAAGTTCAAACCTAACTAGTTAGTAAGTACAACAACAACAACAACAACAACAACAACAACAACAACAACAACAACAACAACAACAACAACAACAACAACTACTACTACTACTACTACTACTACTACTACAACAACTACAACTACAACAACAACAACTACAACAACTACAACTACAACAAAAACCACAACAAAGCCCTAGTTTTGTAACCTAAAAATTAAACTAACTACTTTAAATAAAATCAAATAAACTCAAATCAATCAAATTTACACCCTTTAACTATAATACAACCTAATTTCACTGACAATTATTCATAAAACTACAATTAATTATAAAACTTGAAGCTTCAAATATGAGATTCAATAAAAGTTGAGAAATTTAAGGTACCTAAGAAGAGGAGGAGGAATGTAGGTGTTAAGGGCACGGTGGAGGTGCGGCGGTGGAGCTTCTAGGGCACGGTGCAGCCGCGGAGGAGGACGCACGGTGCAGCCGCGGAGGAGGACGCCGGCAATTCCTGTTGTTGATGAAAAGAAAGGAGGGAGCTTCTAGGGTTTGTTGTTGATGAAGCGTGGAGGTGCGGCGATGGAGGTGCGGCGGTGGTGCTGATAGTGGCGTCGACGGTGAGTTATTGAGAAGGAAGGAGGGAGTTCAAACTTTGAAATTTTGAAGCTAAGGAAGGAGGGAGTGCAAGGAGTGAGCTCGCACAAAAAATAGAATGAACTCGACCAATTTCACGAGGGATTTAGGAAAAAAACAAAATAAACCGCTGCGGTTCAGAAAACCGCAACGGTTAACTGACAACCGCAGCGGTTTCTTTTAACCGTTGCGGTTTTCTGTAGACCGCAGCGGTTTATGTTCCCACTTTTGCCCCCAAATTTTTCGACGATTTACCGCTGCGGTATTCTTAAGGACCGCAGCGGTTGTCTTGTGACATTTAGCGTTTTTTCCACTAGTGTTTGTATATTATATGCTTGCCTGATCATTCTGTTTATATTATATGATTGTCCCTGCATTATTGCTTTTATCACCCCCACATGTTATTATTGCTAATAAAGACCTAAAGAACTGTTCTAACATTAATCAGATTAATTTGGATAACCTGTTAGGTTCCCTGTAATATTGATTGCATAATAACATATCGCTAAAAAAATAGTATTTTTATGTGTTTCCTGAACCAATTTAGACTAATAATTTTTAGGGTGTATAAAAAACATTATTTGATTATTCTTTGGCATAAAATCTGCAATGAATCGATATTTAGTAGAGGCCAACTTTGGGCGAATGTGGTTCATTATGACTATATTCGTACCCTCACCCCCGAACTCAATCTTTGGTTCATTTTCACCATCTATGGAGTCATGACGGGGAAATCTACATTGGATAATTTGTCCCTACGGTTTTCCTATATCCAATTAGGTTTATGATTCTTCCAGAAAAAAATTGTTGGAGACTTCTTTCAATACAAAACAATTTTCAATAAAACCTTAACAGTGGGGTAGTCAAATCTAATACGCGCTCACACCGCGTAGGCGAAATAAAAACACGCCTATAGTAACCGATTATGAACACCCCTAAACAACAAACTCTCATTAATCGGTTACATTCTTTAACGAAACAAGAAAAAAAAAGAACGACATTAACCATCTTAAATAACTAAAATGTAATGCAATATATAAATTAACCTCGGGGCATAGCCCGGGTCAACAACTAGTTCTCTATCTAAAAGATCTCACGGACACTACTCCTCAGGAATAAGAAAAAGATCTAACGGACAGATTGGTACTCATATATATTTCAATTAATATCATAAGTAATGCAAATTGATATATACTAACATGAGTATTAATTAAAAGGATTTTAAGTATTAATTGAATTATATATATATTTTTATATTGTAATAGTGCCTGATAAATCAAAATTTTGAGATCTATCATATAGAGATTGCACTTCCTTAATTTGTAGGTGGGTGCGGGTAATACATCTTTATTGTCGTGATTTTATTATGGTCAATGATTATAAATTCTTTGTAGGAAAATATATTATGCCTTTTATCTTCAATTTTTCACTATACTTTTATCTCTACAGAAAGAAGTCAACGTACAGTTTTTTTTATGCACTCTGTAATACTGTATCGTTACACATTTAGATTCTCTATGCTATATGTTTTTTTGGTACTTCTCCTTGTTACCAATTGCTACCAGACACCAGTTGTATATACTTTGTAGTATATAGTTGGCAAATCAAGCTGCGAAATTGCGAAATTGGTGCTTTCATAAAATTTCCTCTACTTCTTTGGCATTTTGTTGGTCTTATTGGACGTTTGTACAGTTACAACTGTATTTTTGAAGGTACTGCCATTTTATTTCATTTTACGTGAAAATCTGGCATGGCCAAGGCCAGCTACAAGTTGATCAGAAAAACATATGTTGGAAAAGCTGAAAAACAAAAACCTTTACCTGTTCTAGAATAATATAGAATTGATGATAAGAGTTCTAACTATAATACTTCCTCCGTTTCAAATTAAATGCAACAGTTTCTAAAAACGACAATTTCAAATTAAATGCAACAAATTAGTTCTTTCTATTCTTGGTAAAGATTTTGAGTGTGAAATTACAAATATACCCTTACTAAAACTAAGTAAGCCTTATTAACTTAGTCACATGCCCTTACTTTTTCTGTGGTCCCACTTTCTCTCTCCTTATTAACTTAGTCACATGCCCTTACTTTTTATTAATCTCACCCTAAGAAATTTTGCCTAGGAGAATGTGCCATCCAAATTGTTGCATTTAATTTGGAACGGAGGAAGTATGTACGATTGCCTCGATTAGCATCGTTATTTACTGTTCAGATGATTAAATTAATAAACAGGTGCATATATGGCACAATATGTATCAATACCACTAAGCTATTAGGCTCGATACCATGTCAAACATGATTATGTGTATAAATATCATACTTGTAAAAATTATTCCATGTATTCAACCCGAAAAAATTGTCGAAGTATTCATCTAGAGTGTCAAGGATTCGACATGAATTCTTGAAGTAAAATAAAGTCATAGGCTATTCTATCCCAATTGTCATATAGCAACAAATGTATATATAGCTAATAAAAGTGAATTAAAGACCAAGCTCCCTTCTAAACTCTAAAGCACTCCTTTTCGCGTCTGTTATAATTAAACTGAATAACACTTTTGCTAGAAATGGCGCGATCTTCAGCGACTTCCAGCAAGGTCATCGAGATCATGCATTGTTAGGCGTCATGGATAGTGTTAGCTAATTCTATCATCATCAGCACACAAACTGATATTTACATATTATTGCTTGCTTGGTTTACTTGTACTTCCATTGCATGCTTGCTCTCCAACAAAGGCATACTCGATCACTTTTAGTTGCCTGCAGGTTGGTACCTTTTTTATTTTATTTAAAAGAGTTAATTGGCTAGAACAGCACGAACTATGCTTCAAGTGCACTGAGCAGCACAACCTTTGACGGGTGTAGTGCGTAGCATGAACTTTAACACAAGGTGCAACCAATAGCATAAATGTGACTGGAGTATGGAGATTCCATCTGGAGTATGGAGGTTCCACCGGAATTATGGAATCTTCATTATTTTATTCTTTTCTTTTCTCTTTTCTTTTTTTCCCTCAATCTTCTTTTTTTTTCCTTTTTTCCCTTTCTCTTATTCTTCTCTCTCAACTTCCTCTTTCTTCATCCTCTCCCTACCCACCGGAAAATTTCCCCACCCCCACCATTACTCACATGAAACTACCATTTTCTCCTTCTCCCCAACCCTATACATTTGGTTGCAAAAACTTAGTTACATAATTTTCAGTAGCTTCTTCCTTACATTTTGTTCCTATCACCAATCTTACTGAATTTTGCTTTTATGTTATGCCTACCTTGCTTTAAGGGGAAAAAATATACTACTACCTTTTCTTGTTTAATTATCCCCTTTCTTTCCTTTCTATATTTTCTCTCCCACTTACTTCTTTTGTTTGCGATTGTTTCACAGGAAAATATACAAGGTACAGGCTACAAGTCTACAACCATACATGGACGTCTACAATTGACAGGGACTAATACAATTATGTATTGTCTTACATATAAAGATAATGGAGTTAAAAGTTAGAACTTGAATACTTGAATATACTTGCAAATAATTATTTTTACTCAACTAGCATGCTAGAAGAACAAGTACAAGATTGCAGATGTGGAAGCTCTGGATTTTAAGAATCAAGTTTTTAAGAAGCTCTGAAGCAGTCGTGGAAGCGAGAGGTCAGTAGTGTAGGAAATCCGTTCGAGGGGGTGAAGGGGTGGGGTTTTCCGTTAGGAAGGCGGGTTTTTCCAGTGGGTAAGGGTTGGGAAGGAAAGAGAAAGAGAAATCTTGCAGAGGGTTTGACGGGTGGGGGTAATTTATTGTTATCGGGGGCCGGGGAAAGGGATGAGATTGGTGTCGAGGGTGGGGAGAAGTGCTAGTTTCTGGTGGGTAGCTAGGGTGGGTGAGGGGAGGTTTTCTGGTGGGTGGGGGAGGAGGAATAAAGAGGAAGTTGAGAGAGGAAAAAACGGAAAAAAAAAGAAAAAGAAAGAGGGAAAAAAGGAAAAAGAAAAGAAAAGAATGAAATAATGAAGCTTCCATAACTACGGTGGAATCTCCGTACTCCGGTCACATTTATGCTATTGGTTGCACCTTGTGTTAAAGTTCGTGCTAAGCACTGCACCCGTCAAAGGTTGTGCTGCTCATTTCACTTGAGACATAGTTCGTGTTATTTTAGCCAATTAACCCTTAGAGTACTATCTAACAAGAAATTGTATAGTTTGGTAAAGATTTGGAAATTTTGTTAAAAAATTATTCAAACGTGTAACTTTGTCTAGATAGTTATTATAGAGAAAAGTTTTTGAAACAATATTAGTAGATGTTAGAAATATAGAGGAAATTGATGTACAGTGAGTTACTGGCTGGTTCTTCCTATTAAGTATTGGATACGATTTTCTACAAGTTATTCACCGATCCACTAACAAATAACAATATGGTTCACAGTAAAACTTACTAGATATGAAGAAGAAGAAAGTAGTCTTGGTTATTGTGAAGAAACTATTCTAACAAGAGTTTGTTTACTTTTTTCCTTCGCAAAATGTGACTTTATGTCTCAGCATCCCAACCGAGCAACACGGAAATAATGCATTCATATATCTTCTAATGTAATAGATACGTTTATACTCCACAACTCCTACAAATTTATACTCCATATATATATACAATTAACTCATTTTACTATAAATGTTCCAGCAATCCTCCGCTATATATAGTATAAATGCTTTAGAATATGTCAATATCCAAAAACAAAACCTACCAAACTTATGTGTAAATAAAAAGTATAATAAAGACTGAATTATGACTTAGTATAACATTCTTTACAAAGTTTTCAATTGTGACCACCTTGTATATTTTGCTCGTTTCAAGACCTGATAAAGTATATCCTCATTCATAGTAAGATATATATTAATCTAGATAACCTATTAGATATTTGTAATAACAAATTCTTACTTCATACATCATCTAAGGCTCAAATCGGACTAACTTTTACTATGTGGAAAGTGCAAATGATACGATGCCAATGCTTTTGAAAAGTAGACTTTTGTAACTTTCCAAATAAATATATTATGAGCCTTCATGAAACCTTTGGATCAAAAGTTGTGGGATCGAAAGATATATCCACAGTCGCATGACTTATGCTATGACTCAATGCTTTGTTTCTAAGCTAAATTTTGCATTTTGCATTAATCAGGGATTTCCCATTAGACGGTTACCTAGCTAAATCGTAGAAACTACAGCCTCTAAGGGGGTGTTTGGTTGCCATAGGGTAAAGGGAATGGAATCAAGAAAGGGGTAGAAAGGGAATGGAAAGCAAGACCCTTAGATTTTAAGTGTTGTTTGGTTGGTTTCAATGTCAATCTCTTTATTCCTCCTCTTACCATCCTTCCACCATAGCACCAACCCTCCTCACCCCACTAGCGCCACCGCGCCGTCCCCCCTCCCACCGCACCGTCCTGTCCCCCTCCCACCGCACTGTCGCCTTTCCCCCTCCCTTTCCCACAGCGTGCACTTCTCCCCCTCCCCCTCACGCGGCGTGCACTTCTCCCCTCCCCTTCCCGCGCAGTGTGCACTTCTCCCCTTCCCCTTCGCGCAGCGTGCATCGCCTCCTCCCCTTCTCCCAGCCTGCGTCGCCTCCTTCCCCTTCCCGTCTCGCCGTCGTGAGCTGTTGCTGACTCCCTTTCCCTTTGTTCTCCCTTGTTCCTTTTTTTCTAGGGTTTGGGTGGTAGAGGTGGTTCTTGTGGTTGAAAGGGTTTCGAGTCTTATGGTGGTGGATGGTATAGGTGGTTAGGTGGTTGAAAAATGGTGGCTTGGTTGGGTCGTGGGGGTGCGTGGAGGCGTTAGGCGGTGGTTGGGTGGGCATGTGGTTGTGGTTGAGTGGTTTGGTCAAGTGGTGTTTGGGTGGTCAAGTGGTGTTTGGGTGGTCAAGTGGTGTTTGGGTGGTCAAGTAGATGGTCAATGTGAGTCAAAGAAAGGGTAAGTGAAACCTTAGGGGGGTGGGGATATGAGTGTAGAGGACTTTGGGGGTAAGGAGAGGGTAAATGGTTTCATTAAATGGAGCAAACAAACAACAAGTAAGGGATCAAGTTACTTGATTCCCTTACCCTTTCCAGAATACCCCCAACCAAACGCCCCCTAAACTCCTTCCAAGCATATCAAACCACCTCCAAACACATTAAGCCCTTGTTTGGTATGGAAGATGGAAAGAAAGTGGAATGGAAACGACAATGGTTAAGGTTATTAGTTGTTTGGTATAAATTTAGTATGAGTGAAGGAGGGAGATGACAGAGAAATCTAGAAGGAGATAGCATGAAGGAGAGGAAGATTTTCCAATCTGCTCTGTTTTCTTGCTCGAGGAGAGTAACGGTTTTCCTTACCGTTGGTAAACAAGCGGTATCAAAGTGGGGGAGTCGATTAACGCCGACTAACGGATTGCGTTACTTCACCAACGCAACCAAACAGTAATAAACGGAATGCATTTCCTATTACCGTTTCCCAGCTATGAAATTCGCATACCAAACAAGGGCTAAGTCACTTTACAATTGTAGGAACATATAGATGCATATATAGCGGAATTTCAGGAAACTATTTCCTAACATTTAACATAGGATCGCATGTAAAATGAAAAACCTTCGAAATCCAATACAAGAATCGAAATAATGTTGTGATAGCAGGAACATAATAACAATTATTAAGTTCTAAAACTAATCCTAAAGGTAAATGTAGACTATATACTCCCCCTGCCAATGTATCAACTCTTGCTCCATTGCAATGTGAAGATCTAATTCTCCATTTCCTTATGTTCTACTTCTTTTGAGGCCTTGCATATTTCAGATAATGTACGAACCACAAACGGTATCAAATACCTAAGAAGCAGAAATCGCTAAGTTAACTTCTATAAATTATATATCTAAAGTAGAAACTCCTTTCATCTTATTCTTCAGATATTTGGGGCAACTACTCTTCCAATGACCATCTTTGTTACAGTAGTAACAACAGTGTTCAACAACAACTTTTGGTTTTTGTTTTTTTTTTTTCTTTTCAGAAGTTTCAGACTTGGCAACTAGCTAGTTTGCTTTTGTCCTTCTTAATAGCAATCACATTTCTTTTGAGTAATTTCCCTTTACTAACCATAAGAACATTCTTATGTTCTTTTCCTGGCTTGTTAGGGATGTCACTCTCGGCCCGAGTTAGCATTCCATGCATCTCTTGCAATGGTGCTTCATCTCCTTGCATGTTAAAGTTTTTGAACTTTTCAGTTCTGAGAAAGATTCTCATATCCCTTTCATTTGCAATAAAACATTCAACATTCAGTTTGTCCTTTGCAAGGACGGAGAGAAAATTACAAGTAGAGTTGTTGTTTTAGACATGATTTCTACAACAAATAATAAAGCAAGAATTTAATGAATGTTTATCAAAAGCAGTAAGTAAACAAATTTTAATCAATTACCAGCTTTTATTCAAAATGAAAGTCCCCTATCGAATAAAGAAATAACCAAGATCCCTTCCCACTACAATCAAACAGACTTTGTTCCTCCCTTTAATATATAGTAGTTGAGGTAAGTAAACATTTTACTAAGGCAAAATTGATCTCAATACACAAACTATGGCGCGAGTGCACCCAACGCCACCAACTTTGACTAATAGTCAAAACACCACAAACTATTGGCCTGGGTGCAGTGAGTGTCATAAATAACGCCGAAGCTAACTTTTCTCGACACATGTTCACGTAACTTAGGCTTCTAATCAATGAAAAAATTGGATAAATGAAAGAAAAAGGGGAAAATGGGAAAAATAATTTACACAGATTCCCCGCCGACGGCAAGAAAAGTTACCTCCTGCATCATTTATGACACTCGCTGCACCCAATCCAATAGTCTAGGATGTTTCGGCTACTAATCAAAGTTGGTGGTGTTGAGTGCACTTGCGCCGTAGTTTGTGGTGTTGAGACCAATGCCTTTTACTAATTATATATAACTAATTATAATTCTTAGTAGACTGGTTAACAACTCCTTGTTTACTCCTATCTCTTACTTTCAAAACCCAAAACTTTGTATTTTGATGATTTTGTTGAGTTAAACCAGCCATTAACTTGTAAGTTGCAAAAACCTACCCTATTATCCTTGGAATTATGAACAACCCATGCCCTGGCAGAACCTATTACTCATGATCTAAGGCTTTATAGGTGTTGTTTGAAAAAATAATTAAAACTCAATACTTCCTCTGTTTTTTTTAGTTGCAACAATTTCCATATATAGGTGTTTTTATTTAGTTGCAACATTTCCTTTCTTGGTAAAGGTTTTGGGGCAATTTGACAATTTTATCCTTACTTTACCTACCCCACATGCAATAAGTATGGGTAATTGGATCAAATCTTACTCTCTTTTCTTTCCTTAATATTTGTGCAAACAAGCATTTGTAACAACTAAAAACAACAGAGGTATTATCACTTTTGGGGACCTAAGTTTACTAATATGGTCAATCATAAATTAACTAATTAACCACATGAAAAATTAGAAGCAAGCATTTAAAACAAAATATATGCTAATGCTAATAAAAGCAATAATTAAAAAGAATGATCTAGTATGACCCCTAAACTTAGGAAAACTAATCTTCATGATTCTTCCCTTGAATCTCCATGGATCACCATCCTTGAAACTCCTTGGATCCTCATGCTTGATTACATAATTTGAACTAATAAATAATTTGAAATTTAAAAGTACAAAAATACAAACAATTCGCAAATCGTATTTATTTTACATTGAAATTCAGCAATAAACATATCGTATTTAATTTGCATTCAAATTTAACGATACGCAGATCGTTTTTTCTATCCTAATTTGGACCATCCTAGTCATTACATGCAAAATATAATATCATTCAAATTACATTAAATATCCATGCATTTATAATATCAAAATAAAATAATACACACTATTTACATATTAACAATTAATAAGAAAAAAACCTTTCCATAATAATTATAAAAATTAACCAATTTAAGCTAGAAATTATTTAGGAAACTTTACTATTTTTATTCAATTACTCATTTAAATATGCCATTAATCAATATTAATCACAAATTTGGATTAGAGGAAACTTTGGTTTTATGCTCAACATTAAAATCTGAATTTTCCCAAAAGAATTTTTTTATATTAAGATTGGAGGTTTGACCAGCAGCCAAGCTGCCAGCCAAACCCCAGCCAAGAACACTCTACACGCTACACTACACACTCGTTGGAACACTAGCTATCACATTTGTCCGCCAGTCAGCAGTCAAGACCGTCGACCGGCTCAGTTACGTCGCCCCTCCCCGGCCTCGCCGGTCAGCCCCTGCCGCCAGCACCCACAACAGCTCGCGGTTGTGCACGTCTAACGTGCACTGCACGCGTCCGCCTCTTTCAGTCCTATCCGCCTGCCACCGTGGTTCCACCATCACTGGTAGGGCCAACCATCCATGGTTGACATTTATTTCTAAATTTATGTAACTATTTACATTAAATTTAAACTAATTTTTCAACAATTTATTTAAAGAATAAGGATTTAATTAGGTTTTAATAATCCGAAAATTAGGACAGAAAATTTGAATCAATCAACAAAACTCAAACATAATTTTAAGTTTCTTAAAATTCAGATTTCAATGCATAATCCTAATGAAACATTAAATCTAACAAGAATTGAAAATTAAGGCGCAAATATCATATATTATCCTAAAAATTGAAAAAATAAAAATTATTTTTCAAAAAAAATCAAATTTAATTATGAGGGCGATCTATTGAATTATCATAATAAATAAAATCAAATATTTTAATTGTTATCAGTAAAATTTATGAATAATCTAATTAAACATAAAAAATAATTAAATTCACAAATAATATGGCAAAAATTAGAAAATTAGTGGGAAAAATAAAAAAATTATTTTCAGCCATCATATTAATTTATCTCTTTGTGGGTGATGATCATTAGATTTATTAACAATTGAAAATCTTAATTGTTAACAAATTATTTTAATGATTAATCTAATTAGTCACCAAATAATTGTAAATCTAACAAATATATTCTTTAAAAATCCAAAAATTGTTGTGAAATTAACTCTTAATTTTGTCTTTAAAAGAAAAAATACGGATCTTTTATAATCTTATTTTGAGCATAAATCACAAATAAATCAAATATTTATAATTTCCAATCAATTAATATCATATATCAATTATGCAAATTCAAGCCGTAAATAAATCCTCCCTTGATTGAATCAAAATAATAATTTTGCATACAAAACATGATCATATGAATATTATATAATGTAATTAGGCAAAATTGATATCACTGTAGGAACATATAGATCGATGCATATATAGCGGAATTTCATGAAACTATTTCCTAACATCTAACATGAATCAATCAATAAGGATTATGTGTAGCGTGATTTTCCTTCAGTATGCAAGTTTTGAAGATCTGAGAGCCCCAAGTATTGCTCCTCTAATAAATAGTCCACGAGCACCAGTTGAACACTACCATATGCTAGAACATAAGAGTAATTAAAACTCTTGCTTTTTGGTGGTATAGGCGTCGGCTATAGGGGAAGGTTTAGGGTTTCTCTAGCTCTCTCTTTTGTGAAAAGATACTGCTTAATGATGTGTAGTCTAAACCCTATTATTATATCATATACATAATAGAAGAATCCTAGGCAAATTAGGAGTACCAATTCTCTTCCCTTTCCCCTTTATGGCTTGCTAACTCAAGCCCATATTGGGCCTTGTATTGCTTTATCCAACTTGTGCTACAATGTATGACCTTATAAGATTAACGTATTTTAGTTGTAAGCCCAATCAATATTGTCCAACTAATCGCATTTATTCTCTAGCAAACAAATATTATTAGTAAAATAATTAATTTATTATCTTCATAATTAATTACTATTTATATTTAGCAATTAACGGGAATGTAAGATGACATATTCCTTCAAAAACTCTATCCAGTTATCTTAACAAACCATCAAATATTTTCCAAAGTTGATCAAATGACATTTGAAGACTTTTCAATCTCAACACACGAACACTTATATTACCTTATACCTACCTTCACCCACAAATCTAAATACATAATTAATGTGCGTATTCTTCACCTTATGATATGAATTGAACTCGCTAAAACAGAAAGATACATACATACTAACCCTATATAGATGTATTTCCACATGCATACCTAAACAACTACTACTATAAATATACGAGTATAAGACATATGACGGAGCTAGGCTGATGGTAACTAGACCAAATTGTTTATCCAGATTCTTGTACCTTTATTTTTGCCACTCAATAGTATGTATTGCTCCACATAATCATCTCTTAACTAACTTCTTATTTAAAAGGAAAATTTGCCAAAAAAAAGACCTTTTAATTTTGCGAAAAAAACATTTTGAAGCATTTTTTGCAAAAAGAAACCACAAACTTAATTTTTCTTGCAAGATGAAACCTATTCCCATTATCCTGTGTGGTTTTTGAGATGCATAAGGATGGTGCTGCAGTTAATGGAAATAGGAGGTTAAAGGAAGATAGAAGGATCAACGCCGAAATTGAGAAAAACCGCACTGGAAAATGGGAATAAGTTTCATCTTGGAAGAAAATTTAAGTTTATGGTTTTTTTTTGCAAAGAATGCTTTAAAAGGCTTTTTTCGCAAAATTGAAGTTTTAAAAGGTTTTTTTTTGGCAAATTTTCCTATTTAAAAAGGAAATTAAGCAAAAAATAATGACATCAACCAATACAGTTGAGTGACATAGATGATGTTACCCATAAATATGGGATGAGTTATTTTTTCAATGGAAACATATATTGTTGAAAAATTGAAAAATCATATAGGATGGCACATCACAATATAATTGAGAAGTCCTGTGTATATGTATAGCGACCTGTGAGGCAGTGATATCACAATTCAACATACATTGAAACTACAAACAAAAGCATCTAATTAATTGTATGTTGTCTCACATTGTCGGCCTAGCTTTATTTTATTATTTCAATTGACATTACTTTTCCTTGTTAAAGTAATGAATGTGAAAGTTGGTATGATAATTTGACATTTCTTCCCCATATTTATACATATGAAGCTTTGTGCCACTGGAGTGGAGGATAGCTTACTTTCTAGTTGTTAAGGAAATAATCAAGTTTGAGTCTTTATCGGACATAAAAAAACTGTTAGAGTGGGAGAATATGAGAACAGCCATTGATCAAATACTCCCTCATCATTTATGCTCACTTTTTCCCTTTGACTTTGATATTAATTGGAGCATAACCTCAGCTATTAATATTTGTAATGAAATTAGTAAAAATTATAAAAAACTTAATTTTTTGAGAGTATTTATTATATCAAATCCAACATCCTAAATGATACTTTTTTTTTCTTTGAAAGGGTGTTTGTTCTGCATACTATTAGTGAAAAAAAAAGGTTAAAGTAAGCTATGCGAGTTGTGCAAACATCAAATCGAAATTAAAATAGCTATATAGAAACGGATGGAGTCAAAAGCTAAATACAAATTATTAGAATAGGCGATATAACTTTAATATAAAATTGGACAAACCTAAACCTACATTCTCCTAACAAGCCCATTCTATATCACTATAACCTAACACTAACCACTAGTGGGAAAATGCTCAAATGCCCTGGTTAAAAAGCCCACAAATGCTCTGTATTTGAGAGATCGAGAGTGAAGAGGGTAAGAGAGAGGAGGGAACCAGTTTGATGGAAAGGGAGAGAGAGTCGAACAGAGAGAGGCAAGAAAAAAATCAAAAGGGGAGAGCAGTAATTAGAATCGAGGAGAGGAGGGGAGCGAGTGAAAAAAAAAGGACGCGGGAATAACAAATGCTCCGGTCAAACGGAGCATTTGTGAATTTCTTTTATTAAAATATTGAAGAACTCACCAAATGCTTTGTTTGTGAAACAACCAAAGCATTTGACAAGTAGCAAAAGAACTTTTTCCACTAGTGAACCCTAGACATCTCGCACCAATTTAGTTGTTCATTCTCTTCTCCTTCCTTTGTTTCCCTTTGAATCTCGAACTACAACATACAATTTTAAAAATAACCGGGCAGTCTTACCAATCAATGAATAAATTAAAGTGGTCACTAAATAATTAAACTAGTCATTGTATTCAGAAAGGTGGTTCATTCTCTGTGTCTTACAAGACCAACTGAAAGTCTGAAAGCTAAATAACTAATGTAAGATCAACCTAAAATCATTTGGAGTACTAAACACCCCTATATAAAAATTTCATCAAATGAGTCCCACGAGATTTGATCATTGCACCTCATGAATATGAGATAGAAAGTGATGCCAGTGTCACAACTTCACCATCTCAACCTCATAGTTTCGACCGAGTATATATATATTTTTTAATAAGTATTATTCCCGTTACATCATGAAGTACCAGATCCGGGTCGATAGCAATAATAACAATTGGGAGTTGATGAAATCGAGACCCCACGATTCAGAGTTATAAATTAACGACATCAGCAGGAAGAACATGCATGTTATATGTTCCCCTGGCTCATCACTGAATTAATAATTATCAGATTTTACTTTTCCAAGAACAGTGTAAAAGAAAACAAGAATTTCGGTGGGTGTTAATTAATTACTAATCTCCTTTTCCCTACATTTGTTTTCGATGAAACATTTGTTCTCTTGATTGATTAATTTACGTATTCTTTTTCGCCTCCAAAATTTGTCCTAAAATATTGAGATCTGATCACCGATTTTCTTTCATAAATAAAGATATGATAATGCGTCCTTATTTGCCTTATAATAAGTACTTCATCCGTTTCTTTTTAAATGCAATAATTGGACTTTTCCACTATTTACACCTATCACTTTGACTAAGATTTGTGATTTGTACATAATGAAAAATATAATCAAGTGAGATCTTGTTAGATTTGTCTCGTGACCTACTTTCATAATATGTAATTTTTATAATTTTTACCTATATGTAATTATAAATATTTATGGTCAAAGTAATGTCTCGTTGCGCGTGAAAGTCCAATTGTTGCATTTAAAAAGAAACGGAGGAAGTATGTTCTAAGGGCCTGTTCTCTTCGGCATAAAACAACTGAACTGAACTGAACCTGAATTGAACTGAACTGAACTGATTGCAACTGAACTGAACAAAACTGAATTGAACTGAACTGAACTGGATTAAATTATAACTAATAGTAATGATAAAAATTTAGGAATTGAATTCGAATTGAACCGAATTGGGCGGCCGGTGATTGCAATCGAACCGAGGCGAACCGAACTAAACAGCGGGCGGGCGGGCGAACGGGCGAAAATAAGCTAGGGAGAACAGGCCCTAATAGTTTAATTATTGACTTAATTCTAAGAGCATCCCAGCTCAAAACCAAGATTGTGAGTACAATGGGACTATTCTATTCAACTTATTTTTACTTACCTAAATTTGTATAAACTTATTTTGATCTGAACTTATCTGAACTTAATTGAATTTATTTGAATTTATTAGTCCTTATTAGACCTTATCTGAACTTATTAGACCTTATTTTGTGAGAGTGTTAGACCTTATTTTTGCTGACTGAACTTATCTAAATTTATTAGACCTTATCTGAACTTATTTTTCTGATAAGGACTGAAAATAAGGTGAACATAATAGGCCCAATACTTAAGCTTCTATCGAGCTAGATATGCTTTATTATGAGCTTCAAAAACAAACAAATTCTAAGAGTTATTTGATGCTTGTTTTAGCACTATCATATCCATTGCATCGTAGAACTTATTTAAGCTTAATGGAAGTACAACTTATTGGACCCTTTAACCACTTCACCTCACATGTAATGGCACCCATGGAGCAATATTCTGCATCGACAGATGAACGAGAAATTGTATATTGTTTCTTGGTTTTCCAGGAGATAGAAGAATGACCCAATAAAACAATACAACCTGTGAGAGAACGACGAGTGACTGGACAACAAGCTCAATCTGAATCACACCATCCCTGCAGGGATATCTCACTATCTGCACGGAGTAAGATACCTTGGCCAGGAGTACCTTTCAAATAACGAACCACGCGAAGCATAGCATCCCAATGTTCGTGACGAGGTTCCCGCATGAATTGAGATAACACATGCACAACATAAGCCAAGTCAGGACGAGTGACAACCAAGTAAATCAAGCGACCAACAAGTCGCCTATATGTCGCGACATCCTCCAAAAGTGCGCCATAGGCGTGCACTAATCGATGATTCTGCTCAATAGGGAAGCCACTTGGCTTGGCTCCCAACAAACCTGCTTCAGAAACAATAGAATATATCAAAGGACCAAGATCTTTCATCTTAAAACAATCACTCAAATAAGCCTCGAAAAAAGATAAAGCAGCTGAATCATTCCCAGAAATAATGAGATCATGAACATAAACTAACACATTAATCTGCACAGACCCACGAGTGAAAGTAAAGAGAGAATAATTAGAATACGACTGCATAAAACCATATCCTTTTAATGCAGACACCAACTTAGCAAACCAACAACGGGTGCCTGCTTCAAATCATAGAGTGATTTGGGGAGACGACGACAAACCAGTTT
Organism: Beta corolliflora; assembly: GCA_947648045.1. Classification (NCBI taxonomy): domain Eukaryota; kingdom Viridiplantae; phylum Streptophyta; class Magnoliopsida; order Caryophyllales; family Amaranthaceae; genus Beta; species Beta corolliflora. Next base: position 425,709 of record CANSZD010002106.1, read on the forward strand.
GGAATTAGCATATTCAAAACCAGGAGAAACTTTCATACGGGAAATAGGAAGCCTAACATGATTACAATTCTATCTTTGGGAAATATCCTTTATTATCTCAACAATAGATCACACTTAGAAATTTCATCCTTCTCTTTGGAGTTCTCAATTAAGAGCTTCATTCTATTATTTTTTACTTGTAATAATTTACTCTAAACACCCCCATCGATTTTTTCAAGGACTTCTCGAGGACTCATCTTTTTTATTTTTACTGTACGACTATTTTTTTTACAGGAATGACTCATCTTACATAAACTAAACTTATATAAGCATCAATATATATATAGAGTTAGATTTCGCATCATCAAAATCATAAACAAACCTCTCATAGTCATAAGGATCACTAGGTAATTCTTATATATACAAGATTTGACATCAACAAATCTTATTATTCGTATAATTGTAGAAAAGTCTAGGTGCTTCCCTCAGTCCACATAAGAGTTGAATCCAAAATTCTAGATATCATCAAATAAAATTTTGAAAGGAACAGAAAATAAACAAGGGTGTGTTATTGTATGTACTATGTTCAAAAACCCCTCCAAACATAAATATATAGGTCCCATGCCCTGCATGTCTTCACGTGTTCTGCTATCTCTTGCCGTTAATTACACCATCATCACCATCACCTTCTTGCATAGGATTCTTATTACTTATTACACACAAATGTAACCCAAAAAAACTCTTCCTTTTTTTTTCTAAATTCAAAAATAAAATAATCTATCATTTTCTTACCCCCCATATCCCTTAACATATACACCCACACCCACACCCACATCCCCTAAAATTGTAGGACACCCTCAAATCACATCCCATCTTTTCTTGTCTTTTTCTAAGGAAGTGCCCTTCACTTACCTTAAAGCTCTTCATAAATTTAGGGCATAGGTAGATGACAAAACCCTTGTTGGTAGGGGCCCTTTTATAAGGAGAGTAATAAGGTGGGCTCTTTTTTGGTGTTTTGTAAGAAAACTTTGGTAAGGAAAAGAAAAATATAATCTTCTTTGAGAGAAAAAAGTAAAGAAGAAGGTGGTAAAGTTCTTTTTGTTCTTTAGAGAAAAGAATTTCAAAATAGAGAATGCACAAAAAATGTTTGATGGAATGGCTGACCAGTTCTATCAATTCTTAGCAGCAGGAGCAACAACATCAACAAGAACAAGAACAACACCAACAACTTCAACAACTAGTGTTGCTGCTTCTTCTCTTCCTTTTTCTCTACACCATTCTAATTTTGCTACTTATTCACCTCCTCCACAACCAACTTTTGATGCTTCTTTTCATCTTCTTCATCATCACTCACAATTTCTATCTAGAAATGAAGTTAAAGAAGAAATAACAACCCTAAATAATCATCCTCCTGCTTCTATTGTACTCCCACTAACTAGCTTACATCATGATAATTTAACCCGAACATCGTTGATGTTGCCTGAAATTCCATGGTCTAATGATGAGATGCTTGCCCTCTTCAGAATCAGATCTAGTATGGATAATTCTTGGTTTCCTGATTTTATTTGGGAAAATGTTTCAAGGTATGCAATAATGCTTCACTTTTTCATATATCTTTTAAGTCCACTCGGTTTCCGAGTATTTTTGTAAATCTTAAGGGTAAGACTGCGTACATCTGATCCTCCTCACTCTGAATCTCTGACCTAGAGTTTTTCTTTATACTATTAAGAAGTATAAATTAAAACTCTCGGGGTTTTCTCGTTTCTGAAACGTTTCCGTTCCAAAAACCCTTGCCATTTCCGTACTTATGAAGCCTGTAAGTGGATGGATATTGAGGTTTTTCCGTTTTCTAAACGTTTCCGTTTCAAAAGCCCAGCCACTAATCAATGATTTTATTACTATATATATGTTTTTATTTTGATTAAAGTTAGAAATTATTATATTGAAATGCAATCTTTAAAACAATGGTTTTGCTAGCAAATTAAAAACCCCTACCTTTTTTTTTAACAATCATAATAGTACTACTCAAAGGGGTTGATTGAACATTGGTTGTCCATTTAATGATTGATAATGGTTTTCATTGATTGGACCCATAATAATAGATTGATAGAGTAGTTTGTTTTGCTTTGTTCATGAGATTTAGCACATGGCTAATTGCTACCAGAAAGATTATATTATATTTCTGCCATGTTATCTCTTTTTCTGTGTATCTGTAAGTTATTTATATTTACACCATATATATAGTTCTGATCCCTGACAGTATATTTAAATGAAGAAATTAAATTGCATTAATATTTTAAGAAAGTACATTGTTTTTAAGACTTTCATGTTGTTTTTTGTGTATTTATGGTGGGAGCAGAAAGTTGGCAGAGATTGGATTCAAAAGGAGTGCTGAGAAGTGTAAAGAGAAATTTGAGGAGGAAACAAGAAGCTTCAACAGCAGCATTATTAATAACAGCAACAACAGCAACAAGAACAATGCAAGTATTAACTATAGGCTATTTGGTGAGCTTGAAGAGCTTTGTAACAACAATGCTAACAACAATGACAACAATATTCATGGTGATGATATTGATCATCACCAAACTCGTCTTCCGCCGCCTCCTCCACCACCTCCTCCTATCCTGGATGAACCTGATCATCCTCAAACTTCATTTTCTGAAAGGGACGAATTCCCGGATGAAGATGAAGATGAAGACGAAGATGATGTAGACGACAAGAATAGGGGAGAGAGATTAGAAGATAATGATCATGATGATGATGATGATGAGGGTGAAGATACAAGAAATAATGATGACAAAATTGTGGAAGATGAGCAGTCAGTGGGTGACAGTGAGAAGACGGAGGAAAATACAAAGAGGGTTATGAGGAAGAGAAAAAGACAGAAGAAGTTTGAAATGTTTAGAGGATTTTGTGAGAAGATTGTTAATAAAATGATGGCTCAACAAGAGCAACTCCACTGCAAGATTCTTCAAGATATGGTCAAGAGAGATGAAGAGAAAATAGCAAAGGAAGAGGCTTGGAAAAAACAAGAGTTTGAGAGGCTACAAAAGGGGTTAGAGGTTAGGGCACATGAACAGGCGATTTCCGGTGACCGGCAAGCTAAGATTCTTGACTGCTTAAAGAAGTTTAGTACATCATCATCAAATATTTTAGGTAGTCATCATTCTCTTAAAGAGACACTTGAGAATCTTAACAAGGTAACAAACAATATTACTTTGTCTAATAATTCCTCAATTTTAACTCAAAGCTCTATTAATGCACAATTACAAACAACTTCATCTTGTACAACCAATGATCACACTCATGCTCCTTTAGTGACCCATCAAACTTGCCCCAACATACCCACTTCTCCATCAAATGAGAATTTAGCTCTTTTAAGTCCTATTAGCTTAGACAATCCGAAATTGGCACTACCCATAATGTCATCATCCTCCATGGATCAAGCCGTGCCCCAAAACCCTAATCCTCTTAGTAGTCAGAATGGTTCATCTAGGCTCCCTTTATTAGCTTCATCTCATAAATTTTCTAGGTTAGATCATACCAGTACTAATGCAACGGATCCCATCAGAGACTTGAAGACCCTAGAGAATCGGAGTGATCTCAAATCCGTTGTTGGAAATGGTAAGAATGACACTGGTAGAAGATGGCCAAGAGATGAGGTGCTAGCATTGATCAACATAAGGTGCAGCCTCTTCAACAACAATGGTGGTGATGTTCACCAAGATAGAGAAGCCTTTTCAAAGGGTCCTCTATGGGAAAGGATCTCACAAAAGATGATGGAGTTAGGGTACAAAAGAAGTGCAAAGAGGTGCAAAGAAAAGTGGGAGAACATAAACAAGTACTTTAGGAAGACTAAAGACATGAACAAGAAAAGGTCTATTGACTCAAGAACTTGTCCTTACTTCCACCAGCTAAATCATTTATATAGTCAAGGAACACTAATGGGCCCCACCGATCGGCCGATAAACCTCCCTGGCTCACCGGAACATAGTTCCATGGCTGCCTTCTCAGAGGCTCAAGGTGGGTCCATTACTCCTGTAAATGGTGCAACTAATACTTTGCATGGTTCTCAAGGTAATCAGGGTGTGGTCCAGGTACCAGGGTTTGATTTTGAATTTTGATTTTTGAATAGCAGTTTGATTTATATGTGTAATAACTAATGTGTGCTGCTATATAATTTTGTACCTTTTGTTCAATGGTGGACATTTACTAGCTATAGATATAGCTAGCTATCTAGCTACATGATGGTAGTAATTTTTACCTAAGCTTGGTGTCACTTTTGTGCTCATTTTATGCCACATTCTTAGTCTTGATTTTATTTCTTTTTTTTTCTTTTGAAAAAAATGTAGTACTAAGTTACTAACACATAATTCAGGAACCGAGGAACATGTTTTAGACTGGTTGTAAGCTCATGCATGCTCCACAAAATTTAATCCCTCTAAAGCAGTAAAACTTATCCACTTTGCATTGTAATAATTTGTGATCTATATGTATTTCTTTTCAAAAGAAAATATTTGTGATATATATTGATGTGAGTCAGTGTATACAAAGTCAATTAGCATCATGCCATGACAAAAGAATGTACATAAGTCTAATTTACTTAATTCTAGTATTACAAAAAATGTTGAGCTTCCAGTTGGCTGGATAAAAGCAGCAGTTTAATTATGCATTAGTCTGCATATTAGCCTAACTTTACTCAGAAGCAACGAGGTCACTTGACCAGGCCATACTCATCCTATTACATGTATTATTAAGTATATGGAGATGGCTAATTAGAAAAACAGTATTGGAAATTAACCCAATATTCATCAGGTTGATATTTTTTTAATACCATATCGCTTTGTACATGCGGCTCCCTGTGAAACCCTAATTTAGATATAGAATCAACTTTGAAATTTCATGTATATTATAAATGAGTACTTTTGTTCTTTGAACCTGCTGATATAAATGCTTGGTTTCTCCATTAATTAATTGGGAGCAACCAATATCACATACTAGTATAATCTAATTAATTTTTGTTGAAGACACTATTATGTTGACTACTCTTAGTAAAATATGTGGCACCTGAAGCTATTAGTCCAACCCTTATCATTGACTTTTTTTAGAATCACATATATGAAAATTACTTGAAAAAAAATTTATCTGATTAATTTATAATACAAACATAATTATGTTTCAATAATATATTATTTCGTTGAAGTATATTGCAAGAGAATTAAATTTTAATTTTTTAAAAAAATAAGTTACAATAAATTCAAATAAGAGTTGCCTATCAAATTGATCTATTACAAAAATAAGTAATTTAAATGTCGGCTTCAATAATGTTGGGTGACATTGGATTTAAAATGTACGAGGGAGTAGTAAATGGATGAAGGGAGTAGGAGTCCTATTGTCCTCAAGTGTGGCTCCACAGTGTGTGAGTGCAAAGAAGTTAGAGAATACTCCAAAAGACCATGCGTGCATTTGGAAGCTACAAATGCAGAGAGGAGATGCTTGACGCCTTCATTCCTCAAACCACCCCTTTCCCAGGGCCCCTTTTCAGCAAAAAAGAATCACAAGATACTATTCTCTCGATTTTAGTTTACTCACTTTAATTTTTATATGATTGAGAGATAATTATATCTTGATTCTTGAGCCTTGAGGTGTGACTATCATGACTATGTTTAGCGGTTTAGGAATTAATAACATTTGATGCTTCGTGATAAGTTTTTGTTAGTCCGACTCACCTAAAACTATCTGATCGATTAGATAGAAAATTAATGGTTATATTGGTAAGAAAATAATTATGATTTTGTATTATAAATATATAGAAAAAGTAAAAGTTACTGATCATGGACCATGAAGCTGCTGATTATTAATTATGAGAGAAGTGTATTAAAACCTAGCAATTAGCATACCCGAAACTGAGATTAATTAAAAAGAAACTAGTCTGAATGAAAAAAGAATATGGTTTTAGTTTGATGATTTATAGGTACTAGGTAGTATTTTAAGGCTTAGCTAGTTTTGTTCCACCAGCTGCTTTGTACACTACTACTTAACTTAAGTTGGGATTTTCTTGGGTGATAAATTGATAATGCAATGTTGTTAAACTTTATGTCATCAATAGTGTGCTGTGTGTTCAAAACTGTATTATCAAGCTTAAGTAAATATAGCATTTGCCTACCTATTTTATTCAATTTGCCATTATATATAGCATTTGTCATTATACAGTACCCGATTTTTTTGAAATATAAGTCACTGCATTGTCGGATCAGATTTTACAAGTAGGAATTAGGATATTTTTGAACTTCTTTATCCTGGCCATTATACTCCCTTTGTTTTCTTAAATTCTACTTACTAAAGCCCTGTTCTTTTGGACTTATTTTTCAGTTCAGTTCAGTTACTCTCTGCAATTCAGTTTCTCTCAGTTCAGTTCAATTTCTCTCAGTCCAAAAGAATAGGACCTTACTTTAACTTCAATAACGAGGGAAAATAGGAAAAAAGGACCAACTTATGGGACTTTTACTTAATATTTAAACAGAAAATAATAGACATGGATCTTATGTTGTGAGGATTGGAGAATAAATGAGCACATAAAAGTTTTCAATAATGAATGAAGTAAAAGTGGGTAGAATAGAGAAAACGAATGTAAAAAAGAAAGTTAGTAGAACTTGGGAAAAGTAAGGAAGTATAGGACGTAAATGCTAATCGAACTACGTGCCTCAATTTTACACGAGAGAATTAAGGATAAAAATAGAAATTTCCTTAATTTGGCATGTAATGGATAGATAATGAAAATTGCAAGATATAGTGACAACACAAAGCATGTAAGTTTGCTGTTGAACGACTATAGTTGGGTTAAATGTGTGGGCCCTACCACATGAGACTTGCTGTGTAAAAAAGGGGGGGAAGTATAAAGCCCAAAAATTGAAAGGCCCTTTTCTTAGTTTCTTTGATGGGCCCACAAAAATTTAAATAAGTGCAATAGAGAGTATGGTGGGGGCCCAGAAATTCTTAGCTGATACTGCCATACAATAACGTCACATGTGACGGTCCTGAAATCTGGTACATTTTGGGCCTCTCTTGTCTTTCTCCGAAGTTAGAACCGATGCAGGTACTCTCATTGGCCCACTTCTGGGTCCACTTGGTTTTATTAATCTTACAAAGTCATATATTTCCATCGGCCTGTTACTTGCAACATTGAAGTGTGGCACAAAAATTTAGGAGTGAAGGAAAATAGATAGAGAAAAAAAAGATTCCGACCTATGTGCTAAGAGAGAGAAAGAAAGAATATGTTATCAAAAATGTCAATATTGCAAGTAATATGCAACTTTCAAAAATAGGACGCCTTGTAAGTAAAAAACAAAGAAAGTATGTGACAAGATTTATTCTTATTCTTTTGGATTTTTCACTAGTGACCAATAAAGTTCTTAACATAGTTTCCTATTTTTCAAAACTAAGTTTTGTTTTTTAAAAATCTTGGAACGACTTGAAGTCGATCTCCTATAACAATAGTTCAATTTATTACAAATTTGTTAGTTCAGTTTATTAAATTAAAACCATTTCAGCATTTATATAAAGAATTGAAAATATTGAAACTTAAATTTGTAAATCTTTTTGTCAATCAATTAGACTAAGATCCGGAGTATGTTTGTATGGGTCCTATTTCCTAGAGTATCACTACTTTGGCAGAAATTGATTTAATTTAATAAAATGTCATTTCCCCTCAAAAAGGGAAAAAAAATAGACTTATTGGTAGTTTTACATTTAAAAAATAATAAAAGACAAAAAATATATACTAGTATCTAATGTTTGAATTTGTTCCGAATAAGAGCTTTAATTTGTTGGTAATATTAGGATATTATTACTAAGAGGTTAGGGGTTCGAAACCACTCAAACAAATTTTTGGAACATTTAAAAAAAAGAAACTAATGGTGCCATGTCAGCATATGATATAGGATAACATGTGGCGTCCTGCAACTCTTGACTCACGTTTTAAAAATATACTAGTGAGTGTTCCGGGTGATTCCCCGTATTATTATTTTTCATAATTTTTTTGTCTAGTGAGAAAAATTGATGTCATGACGTAATAAGTAATTACATGATTATATTTAAAAAGTCAACCCTTAAAAGTTTAGGGATGTAAACAATAGCTTAACTTTCTACAAGGAATTGGTATAAGTGAATATGTCTACCATAATCTCTTGTTATTACCGTGAAAGTGTTAGAGATCTAACTACTTGTATAAGTCTTTTAATGAAATATAATTTGAAGACCTTATTATATCTTATTCTAATCAATGATGTTACATTGGATTTGTAGTTAAGTTCTCATTTTTCATTTCAAATGTCATTTAAGAACGCATTTTAATATATTAGTATAGACATATACCATCAACAACAATAATGACAAGTCAAATAAAATACCTAAAATTTTGTATCGGTCAAAGTGTATTGATTAATATAGAACAAAAGGAGTATTCTCAATAGCTATCAAACATCAATTATTATAAAATACTCCTTATGTAGTTTTTTTAGTTTGCATTGTACTTCTTTGACCTTAAATATCTTTCATCACATATTAGTCAAAATTATAACGATAGAATATTAATAAAGTACTTATTGAGATGAATCAAAGAAGGCTCCACATGACTAAATTTTTTCTTATATATTGACAAAAATTCAGAAGATTCTCGCTAATTGTGAATAGTGTCAAAATTTCAAGTGAGCAAACTAAAAAAATACAGAGAAAGTATAGTCATAAGCACTAGTTTATTTATTTTTATACCGAAGATTTATGAAATTTTATATATTTACACTAGTGGAAAAAAGTTCAACCGCTCCGATCAAAATAGGCTTTACAGAACCGATTTTTGGTCCGGAGCGGTTGATAAAAGTCAATTGGTCCGGTTTTCCGGATCAGTTGAAACCGGATCAGCTGAGTTTGAATGAACAAATAAAAAAAAGTGTGCATCCAGGCCTCCAGTTTTGTTGGGTATGAAATAAAAATAAGTTAAACCCAAATTCCAGCCAACTTTCAACATAGGACGAAATTGAAAAACACAAAACACAACAAACATTCGATTTTTTTTAGGAGATCATAAAACTAATCGAAATTAAAACACAACAAATGATGGATAAAAAATTAAAAATTACAGCAAACGAATAGAGAATAGACAAAAAAATTACAAACGAAACGAATTACAACTTTTGATTTTTATCCAAAAGCCACCAAACGGCCACATTCAGTCAAACAAACCCTAACTAAAAAAACCTTAAATAACAAAAACGAAAATGAATCGAAACCCTATTTTCAAAAACCAAAATAAACAAAACCCTAATTACAAAAGACGAAAATAAATGGAAACCCTAATTACCAAACGAAATTAATGGAGGATCAAGCATAAAAGAACTGATTGTGGCCGTTTGGTGGCGTTTGGTCTGATGAACGACGAGAACAGAGCGAGGAAAGCAATGACGATTGGCATTCCCTGATGAACGCGACGACGAGAGAAGGAGAGAGAATCGACCGAGGAGAATCACCGAAGAGAGAGAAGAGAGCGGCGACGAAAGCTGAGAGAGGAGACTGGAGGTCGGCTACCAACGAAGAGGAGAGAGAGTTGACGGCTGAGAGGATGAGAGAGAATTGGGGGGATGAGAGAGAGGAGTGGGGGGATGAGAGAGAGGTTTAGGGTTTGTTTAGGGTGAGAGGCGTGTGAGAGAATGAGAGAGGTTTAGGGTTTCATTATGTTGGTGGGCGGTGTGGGCCGCGTCTTATATAGCAAATGAAGCTCAAACTGATCCGGTTTAGTGAGCCGAATCAGTTATCAGAAAAACGGATCCGTTTTATGTTAACTGATCTGGTTCACTATTGGACCAGATCAGTTACTCAGCCCAACTGTGATGCCCAAAAAATTGGCGATTTACGGATCAGTATTTTAAAAACCGGATCTGTTATGTTGTGTCATATAACGTTTTTTCTATACTAGTGTTAGGTAAAAAAGGTTTTTAAAAAAAAATACAAAATACGAGTGGTGTTTAGTAAATACAGGCGGTAAATAGTAAATCTTTTAGCAATATTAGGTGAAATTTTTTGAAAATTTCAGTTGCAATTTTAATGTGAACTTATATGCCAAAAAGGAGCCTGAAGAAAAACTCCCTTATGTTGGGGATTGTGGTATGATCTTTTAGTTTGCCTTCAGTGTTTGGTGGGTTACCAATAAATCAATTTTGTTTAATTCTTTCATTTACTTCAATTTTGTTTTTCGAGGTTCTCAATGCATACATTTGACCATTAATATTTCAATTATGTATTTTTTTATATAAAAAAAGAAAGAATATTTGACAAGAGTGATTCTAAGTTTAGGTCCTAAAACAAATATAATCTCAAATTAGATAAATTTCAAGAATCATCATAAGTTTGGTATGTCAGTAAACGGGTGAACTAATAATAGATGGGTTTAATATATTTGTTAGTTTTGCATCACATAAAATCCTAGAAAAACAAAACACATATTCCTCATGTATATATAGGTTTGGTAGAGAAGGACGGGGATAGTGAGAAATGATAAACATTTATATGAAAGATACAAAGATGTATCTAGTAAGGAATAAAAAAGTAATAAAAAAGACAAATTCACTAATTATATTATTCTTAATCCGATCTGAATTTATTTAAAAGTTCTCATAGTGAAATTTTTGGAAGCACATTAACGATATTATAAAGTGTAATCTGATTCATATATATATATATATTTAAAGGCACCATGAGTATATTAATAAAATAAATAATTCACGATTGGTGCGCTTAGTTAAAGGGATTAATACCCTTGTATGAAGGACTTAATACCATCTTAAAAATAAATTATTACCCTCATTATATTAGATAGTTAATTCATTATTTTTTTATGTTGAAAGTAATATGTTATCTATTATTTGTATAATATCCTTCATAAAAGAGTTTGCTCTCCTTAATTGAAGTGATAGTAACCTTACTTCAACAAATTGGTAAGGATTTGGTACCCTTAAAACTAGATTGTATCGTTGATTGAAGGGATTTGTGCTCTTACTCGAATGAAATATATATTATTTAATTAAAGGAAATGGTACCAATGATTTTATACTCTAAATGGTACAATTTGATCTACAAAAAGGTACCTTTTTTTGAAGTGAAAATTCATTCATTAATATAAAGTCATACGACATTTACAATAGAAGTCAGAAACTGGAACATACACATCAAATTGAAAGAAACTTAATTCTAGTATGGCAAAACCACGATCGTTGAGCAGAAATAACCCTTCTAAATACCCTCTTTCACATCGCTGTCTGATGCAGCCTTCTACGAGGGGGTCTAACGATCTGATGTAGTTTAGATGTAGAACTAGAGTTGATTCAACCGATTGTACGCGAAGTATTGATCGCCGTTGCAATCCCGCACAAAATCATATCAACAAATCAACCTTCAACTGGAGCCAGGGTCCAAACTCCGTTAACACACAAAGAAACCAAACTAATAGACCCGCCGTGAAGGGGGGTGACTACAAAAACCATAAAAGAGACTAAAGCCATCACACAAATATTATTTGTGTATGTTAAAATATTGTGTTTCGCATAAAATATAAGCAAAACAACATAAACTAGATTTTTACAAAGGACACAAACTAGATTTGTTACTATATACGAAAACATCAACGGCCCCTCTAGAGGTTTGTTATGTGAAAAAAGAGGAGAGAGAGGAGGGAGGGGCTAAAAATTTTCTTGCTTGTTTTTTCATTTTTTTGCGTTTTAATAACCTCTATAAATTGATTTTAGTCTCCTTTGAGGGTTTTTGAAGAATATAACACCCCTTCACGCTGAGGTACCTATTAGTTTGGTTTCTTTTTGTGTAAGTTTGAACAATTCATTCATTAATATAAAGTCATTTGTGACATCTACAATAGAAGTCGAAACCGAAACATACACATCAAATTGAAAGAAACTCTAATTCTAGTATGGCAAAACTACATCGATCGTTGAGCTTGTAAATAACCCTTCTAAATACCCTCTATCACATCAGGGTATTTAGAAGGGTTATTCTACGGGGGTCTAACGATCGATGTAGTTTTGCATACTAGAACTAGAGTTTCTTTCAATTTGATGTGTATGCGACGACCGTTTCGCAATCCCGCACAAAATCCTATCGACTTTATATTAATGAATGAATTTTCACTTCAAAAAAAAAAGCATAAATTACCTGAGGCTGATACCTCATGCAGTATCCGTACTATATTCTTCCATAATCCTCAAGCAGTGAGAAATCAATTTATAAGGTTTTTAGGCAGAGGTATGATAAACCTCTAACTGGTAGAAGTGTTAGACACAAGTTTTCGTGTAACAAATATTGTTTGTGTATATATAACAAATATAGTTTGTGTGTGTAAAAATATTGTTTGTGTTGTTTTCCCCTTATATGTTATACGAAACACAAACAATATTTTAACATACACAAATAATATTTAGTACACGAAAAACTTGTGTTAGATACATCTACCTATTTGAGATTTATCAAACCTCTGAAAACCTTATTAATCTCTTCTCCTCCATCTTTAGATTCAATTACTTCAGGATTCCGTAAACAGAGATAGTATTATATTTGAAAATCAAAAATTAAATAACACCCAATTAAAAGATGTTGAAATCTTAAGGGGGAGTTTTGTTCATATAGTGGTATAGGTTTGAAATCAGGAATGAAACGAAGGTGGTATAGGTTTGGAACTAACTTGATACCTAATAGCCATGTGTTTGGTTTATTTGGGAACTAAATATTTTCTTTTATTTGATACCTAGAGGTATTGATATGAGTCATACCCACCTACCCCTTTGGGTTTATATACCCCATGCCTTATATGTTTGATGTATGGGTTTTAAATCTATCACAATTTATAAACACTAGCTATGGATTTTGCTCATTCTAAACCCATACCTCATACCAGAATCATACTTCCTCTGTTTTTTTAGTTGATCCATTTCCTCTGGGTACACTTGCCAATGCACTATTTGAACATTTATATCTTTAATTACCAATAAGCAAAAATTACAAAATGTTGATATTTGGAAAATATACATTGAAACGAATCTAACAAGATCTCACATGACTATATTTTTCCTTAAGTACAAATCACAAAAAATAGTCAAAGTTATATATGTAAATAGTATCAAAAATCAAAACAGGCCATAAAAAAAAAATGGACGAAGTATGAACCAAACACTCCTCTATTACATGATGGCAAGTTATCCAAACTAAAGTGCCGCACTTGTAATTTTAACGTGCCCCCAACTTCTTTCTATCCTTTTCGTTACATAACATCATAACAACACCAAAAAATACTTATTCAAAAGCCAACATAATATCTTATAATTCTAATTTACAATAACATCCTCAAAGTTCAAGGACCTCCACGAACAAGGAGAAGATTTTGTCAACACGCTTATGTGGGATATCCAAGGAGTGGCAAGGTTGTTTTGGTCACTCCATTCGAAGACGTAATCAAGTAAAAGGCTTTGACCCCGCAAGATCTTAGTGGTCCTTATTTTATATGACATCTAAATAAGTGTAACATAAGTCCCCCCAAAATCTATAACCCTCCTAATGCTCTCCAGGCCCGGTCCTGATAATTTATGGGCCCAGGGCGAGATGAGACGTAGGGGTAATGGTGTCAGAAACAGATCTAACCGCTGGGTCAACCTGATATCGACCTGACTTGAACCTGGTTCGGCCTTGAGGCCGGAGTCGACTCGACCGACCGCAACCTCGACCCGGGATTACCTGCACCCGACCAGACCCGGTAAAATTATATCCTGACCTGACCACACAGACATGCATTCAAACCCGAATCTGACCGCATCTCAACACGATATTAACCCAAAACCCGATTAGGCCCAGTAAATACCTGGTTCAACCCGATTTGTTTATGACCGACCCGAATTAAACTACAATTTAGTTGAATCAAATCAAATAAGATCTGCCTGATTTGATCCAATTTTTTAAACCAACCTATTTAGACGACTAAACTCAACAAAATTACTAAAATTTAATTATTTTTCTATATTTACAAAATCATTTAAATATGTTAATTTATAAAATTGCTTACATTTGATAATTAATCAAATAAATAAACAAATTACATTCTCAATTTAAGGGTTAAACTTTGAATATCATGTACTTATTTTAGGATATTTTAAGAATACAATTGTTTTGTATTGTTTTTTTTAACATATGTTGTATGATTACTATAATCTAAAATAAGCTCTCTCATCTTCTTATGTGCTATGTACTTGTTTAAAATTTTATAAACTGAATGAAAATATATACTAAATCAGGTGAGAAGTTATATAATGTAAAGGAGAGTGGAGACAAATGTTTATGATATTGAATAAAACAATAGCAACTAACAATATATTAACATTATGATGATTAATCACTTATTTTTACTTTGATTTTTTTTATTAAACTTATTAATATAAGGTATAATAACTTGAAAGATGCGAGTATTTTACTAAAATTATAGTTAACTTAACATTATGATTAATCACTTATGACTTTACCGAGTGATTTTCTAACCAAATAACTACAAGTCTACAACTACACTATGTCACTATTATATTATAAGGTTGAAATATGTTAATGTTTTGTAAAAGTAAAAGGTAATATGAAATTATGGTTAGTTAACCATTAACTGATCCGGATTTAAGGTCAAAATCGGATCAGTTCACCTTAAACCGGATCAGTTGTGGCTCATAATGTGTCAAAAAAAAATGAAACCTACTGCCTACAGGCTTGTGTCACACAAGCAACCCAGATTCAAACAAAAATCCAACTACAATCAATATTCAAGCAATCCAAATTCTAGCCACATTCAACAAAACGAAAATCATAATTTACAAAAATCAACAAAACAACCACATTCAACCATCCAAAAATCAACAAAACGAAAATCATAATTAAAAAAGATTAGCAAAACGAAAATAAATTAAAAAAACGAAAATCTACAAATTACAGAACCAAGCCCACCACCTACTAAAAAAACGAAAATCTACAAAAAAAAACGAAAATCTACAAAAAAACGAAAATCTACAAATTACAGAACCAAGCCCACCACCTACCAAAAAAAATGAAAATCAGCAAAAAGAACGAAAATCTACAGATGACCGTTGTTAGTTTGATGACGGTGGTGGATTTGCTTTTTTTTTTTTTTGGTGAGAAGACTGACGGTGGTGGTGATGGATTCGCACGAGAGAAGACTGGCGGTGGTGGTGGTGGTGGTGGTGAAAGAGAGTGAGAGGAGTCAGGGGAGAGAGATGGAAGAGGATTGAGGATGATGAAGAGGAGGCTGTGACTGAGGAAAGAGGGAGGGTTTAGGGTTAGAGAGGGAACATAATGATATTAATTCAATGGTTGGATTTTGATCTTTCTCAAATCAATGGTCTTAATTCATAATCCATGACATTGTTTTTTGACCAATGAGAATTGAGAGTGACCAATCACATGGATTGCTAACTTAATCAATGGTTGGATTTTCATCTTTCTAAAATCAATAGCCTTTCCTTCAAAAAAAATCAATGGCCTAAATTACTATTAAACAAGTATTGTATTTTGATATAATTATGATTTGAGTATTCTAAATTTCTAATTATAATATTATTAGTTTAGTAACTTTAGAAATTAGTAGCATTATTAGAAATTAATAGAAATTATAAACTTTCGAAATTAAATTAAATTAGTATAATGCTTACCATAATCGAGTCATTTATATAAATCCAGTAATTGATCGTATATTCGTAGTTAATATATAATACTCATTATTATTATCGTTAGTTATACTATTAGAGCATATTAAGAGTCGATACTCATTAATAATCAATCGCGTATTAGCTAGAATGATTCCAATATTATTATATCGTACTAAAATATTTAAGCCTACTGATAAAATAGTTTGTTTATAGTCACATATATATACAAGTTAAGACATATAGTTCAAGTAGACGTTTTTTGTTTCAAAATGCATTTCTCATAAAGACGATTAACTCAAATATTGAATTGTTATCTTGATTAGCCTATCAACTACCATTGACACATTCATTTAGTATAATATGTAATTTGAATCATTCAAGTAGATGTTTTTTATTTCTGAAACGCATTACACTCGTGGACGATTATCCTAATGATTACCCATTTACATTGACTAATCTATACACTAATCCATTCGTATTACTTTGTGTTTATACTAATATATACTAGAAATGCAATACATTGATCTATACACTATCTATACATTGACATATAGTCGAAATGCAATACATTGATCTATATACTCCCTCTGTCTCTAAAATGTTGCTACATTTACTTTTTCACAAAGACTAAGGATTTAGTGGGAGCCCACTGTACAGAAGGTAGATTAAGTGGAAAATCAGATTGCTAATGAAGTGGGAACAAGTTGGGATTAAGTACATAAAAAAGGTGAGTTGGCCCACACAACTTACAACTGGCGGCATTTTTTGGGTGATTTGCAGTCCTTTTTTCCCTCCAAAATATCAGAACCAATTTTATTGAATTTCAGTTACAATACAACCAAGTGACTAAGTGTTTCCCTCCAAAATTTCAGAGCACTGAAAATAAATTTCATACACAAGTTTCGCCCAAAAAAATTTCAAAGACCCAAAATTCAAATTCAGAGGGGAATTCAAATTTCCCCCAAAAAATTCCAAAAAAAATCATAATTTCATCTTAGGCAGTTGACATCCCAAAAAGGGGACTATATATACAGGGGCGTTGTGATTTTTCCCCCAAAAAAATCCAAGGACCCTCATTTCTTCTTTGAGCAGTTGACATCCTAAGTAATTTCATCTTTGAGCTTTTCACCACCAAATTCTTCAAACACAGTAACCAACCAGCAGCAATTTGTGGGGGGGGGGTTCAAAAAAATCCAAGGACCCTCATTTCTTCTTTGAGCGGTTGACATCCTAAGTAATTTCATCTTTGAGCTTTTCACCACCAAATTCTTCAAACACAAAGAACCCAACCAAGCAGCAATTTGTGGGGGGGGGTTTGGGTAGATTCACTCTCAGGATAACATCATTGAGTGATTATAAGTGTCAATTTTTTTTTTTCTTCACTTGAGGAAAGTGTTGAAGCCTTCTCAGCTTGAACATGTATGGCATTCATAGCTTAGCTATGGCCCCCCTAGACAGTTCTACTGATAAACATTCAACAAATTCGCCATCAGCTCAACCCATACCACAAAATCAGCCAACATTTGATTTAAATGATCCACTGCTAGAACCAGAACCACAATCAGAACCAGAGGTCTTTGATCTGAA
This sequence comes from Beta corolliflora, assembly GCA_947648045.1. Classification (NCBI taxonomy): domain Eukaryota; kingdom Viridiplantae; phylum Streptophyta; class Magnoliopsida; order Caryophyllales; family Amaranthaceae; genus Beta; species Beta corolliflora. The sequence goes on from CANSZD010002106.1 coordinate 443,027, forward strand.
CATACCCCCAACAGATGCAACTCCAGAAGATCAAGATGAATTCTTCACTGAAATGCAAGGAAATGTAGATGATGAATTAGTTGCTGAATGGTTAGATAATGACTCAGATGTCCAAGTGACAGAGTATGACTGGACAGATAGTGAAACAGATGATGAACAACAACAACAACAACAACCACCAGAAGTGCTAAATTCAAAGAGGAAGATTTATGTATTGGACAATTATGGCAGAGCTAATGTTGCAAACAAGCTACAACAGATGGTACAAAGAACTGATTATGGGGAATACAAATTACCTCATGGAGCTCTCAACAAAATTGCAATTGATTTGAAGACTTCAAGGTGGACAGTTGGTAGAATATGGAAGAATGTATCACAACAACTCCAAAGTAATGCAAACATAGAGGTGAGTCACAAAAGAACAGGCAGAGTTGGAAGAAAAAGAATTCAACTGAATCCTCAACAACTTATGTCAATTCCACTAAGGAAGAGGACAAGTATAAGAGCAACAGCAGCAGCATTGGGAATTCACAGGTCTACCTTGCACAGGTTGGTGAAAAGGGGGGACCATAAAGAAACACAGCAATACCATAAAACCTCATCTGACCCCAGCACACAAGGTGGCTAGGGTGTTGTGGTGTTTAGATTCCATCATACTAAACACTATCCAAACAATACCAAAATTCAGCAACATGTACAATGTGGTTCATGTGGATGAGAAATGGTTTTGTATGAGCAAAATATCTCAGAGGTACTACCTAGCCATAGGGGAAACAGAGCCATATAGAAGATGCAAAAGTAAAAGATTCATAGTTAAGATCATGTTCATAGGTGCACTTGCAAGGCCCATTATTACAGTTAACGGGGTGGTCATTTTTGATGGGAAGATAGGCATCTTCCCATTCATAGAAGAGGTGGCAGCAAAGAGGTGGAGTCATAACAGAAATGCAGGAGTTGTTGAAACCAAACCTCTACTAAGCATCACAAAAGAGGTCATAAGAGACAAGCTAATAAACCACATACTGCCAGCCATAAGAGAGAAGTGGCCACAAGATGGATGCAAGTAAATCTGGATTGTCCAAGATAATGCAAGGCCACATATAGCAAGTGATGATGCTCAATTCAACTTGGAAGCAAGTAAAGATGGGTTTGACATAAGATTAATCAATCAGCCAGCACAATCTCCTGACATGAATGTGTTGGATCTAGGTTTTTTTAATGCAATTCAAACATTGAAAGACAGAATTGCACCTAGAAGTGTCAAGCACTTGGTGAAGGTAGTTAAGAGAGCATATGAGCAATATGATCCTAAGCTATGCAATCACATATGGTTGAGTTTACAACAATGCATGAAGGAGACTCTAATAGTGAAGGGTGGCAACAATTATCACATACCCCATATGGGGAAGAAAGCACTAGAAAGGAGAGGTGAGTTACCAATTTCCATTACACCTAGTCCACAACTTGTACAAGAAAGCAAACAATGGGCAGAGGAAGGTCATTTTGAAGAAGAACATCAAGAACCAAACTATGCCACAGGTGGGGAATCAGATTCAGATGATGGTATTGGCATAATATGAATTATATGCAATCAGCAAACAATGGGCAGTTGAAGGCCAATTTTTTGGGCATTAGAGTGCAAGATCAAGTAAATTTTTTGTAACTAAAACAAACCACATATAGGTTGGTTAAACATTTTGTATATGTACATGAACATTTTGTATTTAACTTTGCATTTATAATATGAAAACATTTTGGCCATTAACAATGCATATCAGATTTGTTTACATGCTTTCAATAAGTAAATCATCTATAAACAGATAAATTGGAGACAATGATATGAAGTGAACATCATATGTAGAAGTAATTCAAATAAAAACAGAGGCTAAAAACAAGTGACCAACAAAATGTTGCTACATTTACTTTTTCACAAATACCAAGGATTTGGTGGGGGCCTATTGTTAAGAGCCAATAATAAGTTGAAAATCAGATTGCCAATGAAGGGGGAAAATGAGATTGCTAATGAAGGGGGGAAATCAGATTGCTAATGAAGGGGGGAAAAGTTGGGATTAAGTATATAAAAAAGGAGAGTTGAACATGATTTGTAGAAGTAAATCAAATAAAGTGAAAACAGAATAGAACAAGTAAAACATGCATAAAAACATAAACATACATCAAGTGAACATGCTTTGAAGGAGATAATCAAGTGAAAACAGAACCAATCTAATAAAAGTGACACATAAATAGAACAAGTAGAACTTTTAAAAACATAAGTATAATTGCAAAACAAATGAGTAAAAAAAAGAGAAAATCAAATTAAACATTCACAAAATTATAATTGCAAAATATATTCAATCAGATTTCATCTTCTTCTTACTCATGTGTATCAAAAAATTAACTAACATCAATTTCACATAATTAAACCCACATGTTAGGCATGAATAACATTCCTCTCAGGGAGTCCCCACTCATCCATTATACTCAACACATGCATTCAAACAAGTTGTCAAGCTGAAAAGGAGAGCATAAAATTCTGGTGGCAATATATGGTTAATGGTGTCAATTTGCGTAATGTCCAAGATATAAATCAGCAGACCTCATTCATCATTGAGGATAACACTAATCCTCTCATGTAAAAGCTTTTTAAATTCATTAAATCACATTGGACAACCTTTATGACACCAAATCTAACCCTAAACATGCCTCATCAGAAATCCATACTACAATCCTATTCAACCTAACACTGAATAAATGCAACATGGAACATATTTAGGATGTTTCATCCCATATTCTCAGTTCAGTCGACAAGTAGAGCTTGAAACATGATAAACATGCATCAACACACACAAATCAAATTAACAAAATCAAGGAAGATATCAAGTAAAATCAAGGAAGAACCGAAACATACACATGACCTAAAATCAACCATATACTGTTAATTCAAGTAAAAACAAGGAAAATGAAGTAAAAACCACCAATTTCACTTAATTCAACACAAAATCAAAAAATTGTAACAAAATTAACTTAAATTACCCTAAATCAACAAAGTAACCTATATATAATGACTACTCGCAACCATATTTCAAGTAAAATTAAGACAAATGTAGTAAAATCCACCAAATTCACTTAATTCAACCCTAACAGTAACCTATAATGACTAACATGAACATAAATCAACTGTAATTCATGATAAAACAACACTAAATTAACATAAATCAAGTGAAATATACTTAAATCAAGTGAAATTAACATAAATCATTCAAAATCAACTTAAATGAACATAAATCGTTCAAAATCAACTTAAATGAACATAAATCATTCAAAATCAACTTAAATGAACATAAATAACATGAAATCAACTTTAATCATAGCACAAAACATAAAAAAAATTAACTAAAATCATAAATCTACACATGCAACCTAAAACGCACATAATTTCATGCTTCCAAACGCAAACCCACAAGTAATTCAGTCAAATAAATCTGAAAAAATCATAAACAGAGGAAAAGTTAAGGAGTGGACCGATCTCCCGCAAAATATTCAAGGGGACTCTCGAAAACTTTCTCTTGATGGCTTTTATACCAGAAAAGATAGGATCTCCATAAATCGAACCCTTCTGGTAGGGGATCTTCAAGTTTACGCTTTTTTTCAAGCGTTTTCGGACCACCAAACCCTAGATCTGGTGGTTTCTGTGAAGGAGCACCGCAATTCCAACAACAATTCTCAAATTCGAGTTTCTTTTTTGAAACCCTAGCTTTTTTAGCCTCTGCATCAAACTCGTCAAGCAAAGAAAACAGACGAATCTTCGAGTTTGGTGTTAACTCATCCATGGAAAACACCCAAAAACAGGGGACCCAAAATGAAACCAACTCAAAAAATCATAAAAATGGTATGAGAATACTCGTAATTTAGCGTAGATTATTAATCTGAATTTTGTTCTGTGAAATTTCAACAAAGAAACCCTAGATCTGAGGGTTTGATGAAGAATAAGAGAGAGGAAAGTGAAAGTCAGAGAAAGATAGAGCCGTCAGAGGGAGAGAGAGAGAAATGAAAAGATGTTGCAATTAGGGTTTTGGAGGGAGTTTTAATAGGTGGTTGGTAGGGTTAAATGGGAGAGGTTGGGGAGTAAATGAGGTTAGGTGGGAGAGTTTATGTTTTATTTGGGTTTAATTAAATGGGTTTGAGGTAATATTGTGGGCCCTTTTTACCATTTATAGTATATTGTGTAAATGTAGCAACAAATAAGAGACACCCCTAAATGGTAAAATGTAGCAACATTTAAAAGACGGAGGGAGTACTAATCTAGTTTAGCCTGATGATTACCCCCCTACATTGGCTTCCGTCACGTTATACTCGTATTAGCTTGTGTTGATCGACTTTAGTCATCATCATCACTAATTATGATCACATTATACTCGTATTGTCTTTTGGCCAATGAGATTTGAGAAATGATCATGCTTATGGACAAGGGAGTAAGTAGTAACCGAGTAACTGACTAAGCGTTAAGTTACTATATGGTTGTTAGCAAGTTACTATCTAGTAACTAGTAAGTACTTGTTAACTAATTTACTTATGGTTGTTACTTGTTAACAATTAACTTATTGATTTTACTTTTTAATAAGTTATGGTTAGCTTTTATAGGGGATAATGATTTGGGGGTATAATTTATTATTATCATCATTATTATTGTGCAACATATGAACCCTCGTTATAATCACTTAAGCCTCATATGAAACGTCGTTGTAAACATATGAATGTATGATTGTCATTTGTTATAGTATTATAACATATCAATAGTCGTTATACTGTATTATTATTATTATTATTATTATTATTATTATTATTATTATTATTATTATTATTATTATTATTATCATCATCATCATCGCTTTATGTTTTTTATTATTATTATTATTATTATTATTATTATTATTATTATTATTATTATTATTATTATTATTATTATTCTCATTATCATCATAGCTATTTACAAACTTATATATCAATCATAATGCTTATAATAATAAATCATTTATATAAAGCTTAGAATTGATCGTCTACTCGTTATTATTGTCGTTGGTTATAATATATAATATTAGAACATATGAAGAGTCGTTCAACTCCTTTACTCATTAGAGTGGTTTTACGCAGTTGATTAGTCGAATAAGAGTTGACTAAGAGAATATACTAAACATCACGGTAAACAAATATAGTGTTTTTATTAGTTTTTCGTTATCATCCATATATTTATCGCACAGACACACACATATGTATATATATATGTCGATCTTAATACTTTTAATAATATGATTTGTTTACAAAATCCATAACAAAATCTAAATGATCCGACCAGGAGTTAACCGAAATTGAATTGGCGTTCAATAGCGAATGGACCCGATGCTTCACAATGATCGAACTAAGGTCATTAGTGATTCAACCCGAGTACACTTGACTCTACCCAAGCGTACACGAAATCCAAATACGACCTGCGCAAACCCGATTAAAAATTGCCCACAGGTGATCATACCCGGTAATGGATCGACGTGTAAATGGAACGTTCAGACCTGTCCGGCACCCGGCAATCTCATGATTCAAATGTGATCGACCCAGTTGAACAAAACCTGACCAATCACGACATGGGGCACTGACTGTCAGAATCCTGACCTGTCCGGGTCTGACCTGGTTCACCGTGCGTGGGTATACCCAAATGCTGTTTGAGAACCTGTTTTGACACCACTAGGGGGCCCTTTAATTCTAATAGTATAATTAGCAAGTTTTGATTTTTGCGTAGTACATAGCATTACGAATAAAATAACATGGCAATATAATATCTTATTTTTTGGTCGACTTTTGACAAAACAATGGAAGAAGTTATAATATAAACTATGAAAATATAGGAATTTTATAAAGAGGATATAAAATACGTTTTGTGATTCAAGCTCAGAATTTATACGAATACTTTGATAAACATATTAATGGTCAAATTTGTGTGTTAATAAACTTGCTAAGTAAAAAATAATAGAAGTAAAAAAATGGAGAAATATATCACATAGATCCCTCCGTCTATAGTACAATTCTACTTTTCTTTTTTAGATTTCCTATTTTAAATCTTTCTATTTCAATTATCTACTTGATATCATGGTCCTATTGGAAACCAGCTTTAAAGTCAATTACAATATATATTTTATTATTTTGTTCATTAGTGGCAAGTATTAGAGATTAGTATAAACAAACCTCTCTCTAAGCTACAATACTACATCTTCATTTTCTTACTGAATAAAACCATTATTTTCTCTCTCCACTTCTGAGTATGCCACAATTTAATTTCCCCAATTAAATGCTTTGGTAAAAACCGTAAAATAGTACATGATTTTCTCAATAAAAAAGTAAAGTTGTCTGGGAAGTTGAACACTTATATATTAATGCTAGGAGAGAGAAAAGACAACAAGATTTCTCTTATTACTTGTGTATGACAGTGAAGCCATGTAATATCTTTTTATATTTTGAGCCTTTACCCATAAAACAGTTTTCACTTAAATATTTTCGATTTTGGGCCCCCTTCAGAGTCCGGGACCTGGGCGGTTGTCCCTCTTACCACCCCTCAGGGCCGGGCCTGATGCTCTCAAGTTTACGTCAAGACTCTAGTCTGCTATTAGTAATACTTAAAAGTTAAAACACATTCTTTTTGCTTTCTAAACCCTTTTGACCAACATTTTAAGTGAGGTTAAGTTGAATTCAAATATTGTTTGAACTATTTTTCTCATATAACTCCTACATGTGCACCATCTTTCTCAAGTAGTAACTTGTTAAATGTCATTATGCTTAATTTTTTTTAAACACAGGCTAGGTACTGCTCATGTCCCCCATTATAAATCGAAATTTTCATCTATATATTAGAGTTTTTCAAAACTTAATTTGGAAAATTTATAACATATATTATTGGGGTATATAAAAGAAAATTCTGAAAGGATATATGGGGTACTCAGGTATTTGATTAAGACTCTTTTCCTTTGTAACATTGTCTCTCAAAATCGTAAAGTTAGTGACATTATATAAGTAAAGGTTACCTCATAAAGCAGTACATACATAAAAGTTATTTAGGAAAAACACCTAAAACACATGATTATATAGATCAAAATTCCCTAAGAATATAATTAACAACAAACTTTATTAGTGGATACTATTTTATTTGTTTAGCGGATTGAATGAGTAGGGATGCACATTCTAATTGTCTTACATATCTATACAGTGGATAAACTCCCTTTATATTTCTATAGAAATGGGTAAGTACCACAGTTAGTAGCAAACAATGCAATCGCAAACTAGATCCTATATATAGTAGTAGGATGAGCATCATATATGCGTAAAACCAAAAAGCAGATAGAATAAAATGAAATATGCGTGTCAGTGAAGAGATCAGAGGCATGAAATATGATAAAATATGAAAGGACTTTGAAAGAGCATAGCATGAAGCAACATCATCATCCTCTTCGTCATCAACATCATCATTATCATCCTCATCGGCATCACATCATCATCATCATCATCCTCTTCGTCATCAACATCAGAACCGTCGTCGCCTTCATCATTCCTAGAAGATGCGATAAAGAAGTTCTTGATTGATCATGATTTTGACGCCGCAAAGAATGACCTTGGCAATATAAACACGGACTATGCAAAGTTTTTGCGCGGGGTATTGTTATACTATGAAGACCACATAGAGGGGTTATTCACGCTCGTGGGATTTGCCAAACAAGGTTTGTTATCCAGATACGGTCTCAGACTCAAACATTTTTAACTAAGAGCAGCCTCCATTTGGCTTTGCACGATGTAAACAAAGATAGTCGATCATCATACGACAACATCTATCACCGAAGTCCCGGATCAGGAAAGACAGCGCTAGAACTTCTTCGATACATATAATAGTAAGGAGATTACATGCGTGTTGTGCAATGTTCAGTATCATATGCATATATTCCATACTCCATACTCCATACTGCATTGATGGGTTTTAAATATATACCGCAAGTGCACGGTGTCTGTTGTTAGCAGATACTTAGCAAATACGGGTCGATCCACATGGAGAGGAATTCTACAGATTAATGTTCAATTACCTAACTATTCAGACAGAAAAGTTGTTGATTGACTAATAACTAAGGTGAAATAAACTAAATCACAAGAGAAGGAAATTTATCAAATATTTAAAAATCTAGGGTATTCGATCGGTCCACCATGCTTATACCAATCAGGAGGGTTCAGAAAACTAATAATACTTAGGTATAGGGTCGAGCAATTAGAGTAGGCGTTAATCCTATGGTCGGGTCTTAACACTCTCAAGGCAACATATGCAGTATGATCACATCACATAATCAGACTCACTAGTGTGTTCTAGGCCTCTAAAAGTAAGATCTTAATCAATACAAATAATTATTAGCCAGAAACGATTCATGAAATTGTACACTAACATAAATCGCAGATAAAAATGAATCACACTAGAATTGCTCTAACCACAACCTAATTATCAAAGAAATCAAGAACAATAAATCATGGTATAAACATGGCTTCCCTCACTAAGCCCTAGAGATGAATCTACTCACTCATGGCAAAGAAAACACAAACAATAATCATTGAAATACTCATACTTGAAGCAATTAAAAATAATAAGAGACAAATACTTAAAAGTAAATAAGAACTATGAAAGAGACAATTACCAATTGAAAGGAAAATTGAAGAACTTGAATTGAACTTGAATTAATCTCCAATGTGCAATAATTAGGGCTAGAGAGAAAACTAGAGTTTTGAGAACTAAGGATGCTTAAAATAAAAATCGGAAAAAAAACCAGCCTCCAATCTTTTTTACAAAGCTATTTAAACTAACTCCTAAATAAGGAAATAAAAAAGTCCAGAATTATAGTTTCCGGGTCAACCGCCCGATCGGGCTTCGTGCGATGCAGTTCCCCAGCAGGCATGGGCGAGCAGGGCGCCCGATCAGACCGGGTGGGTATGCCCGATCGGGCGCTAACAGCGGATTACGAGCGGGCAACATACGCCCGATCGTGCCCGAGAGAAATGAAATTTGAGGAAAAGTTGCCGCCCGACCAAATCGGGCGGCCCTTCAAAAGGAGCTTTCTTGGCCTTTGACGCCAAGTCTTCAGATCTCTTCACAGTCGAAGGACCTGGGAAGCAGCTTCGGGCCTCGGGAACTCATACACGTGCCTCCTAACTCTCTCCAATCCATTGTGGCATCAAGAATAGCAGAAAATAGGGAAGTAATTCCCCAAAACCTGAAAACTATCATGAAACACAAAACCACAACTAGATGGAAGATGTTAGAATAAAATAGCTCCTAAGAGCACTATTTGCACGCATTTCAACAAAGAAGCGGGGAGAAAAGAAGATATAAAACTATAACATCAAATTCCTCCAAGCTAAACTTTTGCTTGTCCTCAAGCAAAACTACACAAATGAGTTACAAGGTATAATTGTTTCACCCCATAGAAAATGCAGTTCGAAAGTATTAGTAGACTCAAAAATCAATCAAGAAGGCATGCATCATCATCAATCCTTTATATCAAGCCAACGACCAATCATCGAGAAAGACAATCAAGCAAGGTCACTACGCATATCATGCAAATGCTAAGATGGTGCTCACAAGGAGGAACACTCTTCTCTCATTTTTTGTGGCAGGCAAAAGATGTGCTCGATCACTCTCCATTCCCACCATATGTCCCTTCCCAACTCACTACTCTCATGTGTTTAGAAGGTAACATAATGACACTCAACCTAGTTCAGTCGACTCAGAAATGACACTTACTCTTTAACTTTGATCCATTGACTCACTTTCGATTAAAAAATGCAACACATAAAGATCAAGAGGACTTTTAAAGGTTGTAATGGGGCTGAGGTTAAGGGTATGGAAAGATTTGGGAATGTGGTGGATAAACCAAGCATGGAGGAGCATAGACTAGTAAAACTAGGCCAATGAGACCTTCATGACTTCAACTACTAACATCTCCAAAAATAGCACTCACATTCACTTTCTCAACTCAATCACCATTTTCACTTTCCTTGAACTTGTTTTACTTTTCAAACAACACTTTATTCAAAATTTTCAAACTTTTTGTTCTTTTTCGTTCTTTTTTTTATTTTTTTTTTGATTTGTTGTTGTTGAACATTCTTTCTTTCTTTTTTCTAAACACGAAGTAATAAGTCGATCATATATCCATAGTGAACTAACTCCAACTAGCACACGCCACAACATACATAACTATCAAGACAACCCAATCACTCAACTAATGCTCCCCCAAGCTAGGCTTGGGACAAGAATCAAATAAGGCTAAGGGGCTTGTAATGACGGTTAGTAATCAAAACAGTCAGAAAGGCTTTAGCGGGGCTAGAGATGGAATAATGTAATCAATTACAACTCTGGAGCTAGAAATTATGAAAAGAACGCCTCAATCATGTCAATCATGCATGCACATTAAATTTTCAAAGAGTACAGGATCAAAATCAAGATCAATGTCATAACTGAGGAACTAATCACACAACAAAGAGGAAGACTGGATGAAAGATAGGCATCCATGGCTCAAGAAAACTCACAGTCTAACCAACTTAGCTCCACAATCAATGCAAGTGCCACAAGTATCATGCAATCAAGGGTCATGGAAGATTGAAAATCAACTCAAGACTAACAAATACTCACGCCAACTATCATAAATTAAGAGTCTAAAAAGTCATTCAAAAATTTTGGGGCACAGGGAAACAATCATGCAACTCATAACTCATGTCAAGCTCGTATTTTTGGTATTTTTTTTTCAGCAATATTTGGTTTTTTTTCCAAGAATATTTGATTTTTTTTGTTTTTTTTTTTTTTTTTTTTTTGAAAGTAACCTAAGGAAAGCAATGGAACTAAACTAACTACATTACAAAGCAGTAAAAAAAAAAGAGGAGAGTACTTACAAAGATCCTCCCCCAAGCTGAATTTGGCAATGTCCTCATTGCAGCAAGGGAAAGGAGAAAGAACAGGGTCGTCAACCGTCCAAGGAAGCATCAGGATCATCATCCTCCATGTCCTGGGCGCCACTGGATCCTGGAAAGCTGTAGCTGGGGTTCCATGTATACCATGAGGGATGGGGGCCTTCCTCAGAAATCCGATGAGTCCTACAATACTCATCGTACAAGGGGTACAGGGCCAAGTGTCGGTCAGTCTGTAAGGTAGTAACCTGCTGGCTAAGTGCAGTCATGCCAAGCTCCAACCTCTGTAAGGTGCTCGTCATCCCCTGAAAATCAAAATCACCAGCATATGGGGGAGGGGGAGCAGAAGAGGAAGGACCAGCGTCATCAGCAGTGTGCAGGCGCCTACTGTATGTGCGCTGGGGTAACTCAGGAGTGGGGGTGGGGAAATCCTGGCCCTGGATGGGGAGATGGTAATGCGCCTGCCCAGGGCGCAGGTGAGCCAGGGGATCAGGAAGAATGATGACACGCTGGCTACCTATAAACCACTGATAACGACCGGCCCAGCTCGCTCTATCCAATGAAGAGAGTCAAGATAAGTAGCATCTATAAGGGTGGGGCCAGGGACTGGGGCGTAGCGGGATTCGTCAAACCCAACTATCTGTCGGGCAAAAAGGGTAATAAGCCCACCATTGACGATGGGGCGGGAAGAGAAAGTGCCATCAGCGCGGCGCTTGGGAAAGGTGGTGGCAATCCGCTCAAACTGTAGAGCAACCTGATGGGGGATATTATATTAAAATGCTTTTTTGTGTCCCCTAGACAAGTAGCTACCTATTAGATAATGCTCGTCCCCCCGCAAGTTGTTTCCCTCAACCCGCCTAAACAAAGTCCAGGACATAAATCGTTACCAAATTTTGAAGATAGGGTGGTGAATGTAAGTGGCCTTACAATGCTGCAGGTTGACTGGGACCTCACTACCTGTAATGCTAAAATAACATGACCCATGATTATACCCGTCAAGATGACCAATGTCCCCCCTATTGGCGATTCTTAAAATGTTAGCAAATTGGGGTAGGGAAAGACAAAAGTCCTGGTTGAGCAATCGGTAAGAAACATAAGAAATAGGACCAGACCTAGGCTTAGTAACTTTAAAGCTACTATAGAATTCAAGCACTAGACTCCTATAGGTATTCACATGAACATTATAGAGGGCTTCCATGCCAATTATCTTCATAAAACTTTTGAAATCATTGGCAATTCCCAAACTATTCAAAAATTTAATATCTAAAAAGCGGGTAGGAAGTACCTCACGACCTTTCAGTCGTTGAAAATTTTCCTTCTGCTGTTCAGACTTGAAAACCACCTCGGGAAAATCTCCATTCGGTGTAATTGGTGGTGGTGCCCTAGCCCTTGAAGATGGTCCACGTGATTTTCTTACTTCAGCCATGGATGCCCTTTGAAGCTTTTGGTGAAACTCACAAAAGAAGGGAAGTGGAGAGATGAAGGTTGAGATGGGTAGAGAAGAAAAGTGGGGAAAAGTAGTGAGAGAAAAAGTAAAGGATGAAGAAAGGTGGTGATTTCTTGAAGGTGGGAAGAATTTTAATGGAGGTTAGAGGTGAAGGATGAGAGGATGGAGGAAGAAGATGAAGTGGGAGGTTAGGGTCTTGAGAGAATTTTGAGAGGAGAGATAGAGAGAATTGGGGAAAATATAATATGAATGAAGGAGAAAAATAAAAAAAACCCGAAGGAAAATCGTGGAAATCACCCAGGCGCCCGATCGGGCGGTATCGCCCGGTCTGATCGGGCGAAGTGAATTTTTTTTGTTTCTTTTGAGGTTTCTGAAATTGGTTACGGGCCCGATCGGGCGGGATTCGCCCGACCTGATCGGGCGAAGGCACTTCTTTGGCATTTTCTCGGAAAAATTGACGGACAAACGCCCGATCGGGCGATATCGCTCGGTCTGATCGGGCGAAGGCACTTTTCAGCTTTTTCCTTCTCTCAATCAGAAATTGTTGCGGGCCCGATCGGGCGAAGGTGGCCCGACCAGATCGGGCGGCATGCGGAAGTGCGTTACGACGCTTGCTTTATTCGCATTTTCGCTTTGGCAACTCATGGCTCACAGAAACTAACCACCCTGCACTAAATACGCTTCAAAAGAAAGTTAGTACCCTCTCACTTACTCACGAAAAAGAGCAAAACTAAGAAGAAAAGAAAGAAAACTAAGTAAAAAGAAGAAAAGATACGGGTTGCCACCCGCAAAGCGCTGGTTTATGAAGGTCCCGCACGACCATGTTACCTCATCACTTATGTCTCAGAAAGAGTAGATTCAAAGCGAATCTCCTCTACAAGGCCTATAAAAGCACCCTCATGGTACAACTTCAAGCGTTGTCCATTCACCTTGAATTTATCACCTCCATTCTTAGAAATTTCAACTGCTCCATGTGGCTTAACATCAGTCACCACGAATGGTCCCGACCATCGAGACTTGAGTTTTCCAGGAAAAAGTCTCAACCTCGAATTGAATAGTAATACCTTGTCACCCACATGAAATTCCCTCTTTTCTATCATCTTATCATGAAACTTCTTCGTTTGCTCCTTATAGAGCTTGTGATTCTCATAAGCTTCCAGTCTAAGCTCATCCAATTCATTCAATTGAAGAAGTCGTGCCTCACCTGCAGCTTGGAGGTCCAAGTTAATTTCTTTAGTAGCCCATGCAGATAGATACTCCATTTCAACTGGTAAATGGCAAGCTTTGTCGTACACCATACGATATGGAGTTGTTCCCAAAGGAGTCTTAAATGCAGTGCACAGAGCCCAAAGAGTATCATCAAGCTTCAAGGACCAATCTTTCCTTGCTTTAGTGACTACTTTCTCCAGAATCCTCTTACTCTGTCTGTTGGACACCTCTACCTGGCCACTGGTCTGTGGGTGGTAAGCCAAACCAACCTTGTGAGTGACCCCATGTTTTTTCAACAAAGCCTTAAAAGTGCTCTTATGGAAGTGGGAGCCTCCATCACTGATGACAACTCTAGGCACACCAAAACGGGGGAAAATTATTTTCTTGAACATCTTCATCACCACTTGGGAGTCATTGGTTGGTGATGCGATGGCTTCAACCCATTTTGTCACATAATCAACACCGACCAAAATGTACCTGTTTCCACAAGAAGTAGGAAATGGTCCCATGAAATCGATGCCCCAGACATCAAAAGGTTCAACCTCCAAAATACCTGTCTGCGGCATTTCTTGCCTGGCTTCAACCCATTTTGTCACATAATCAACACCGACCAAAATGTACCTGTTTCCACAAGAAGTAGGAAATGGTCCCATGGAATCGATGCCCCAGACATCAAAAGGTTCAACCTCCAAAATACATGTCTGCGGCATTTCTTGCCTCTTGGAAATATTACCGGTCCTTTGGCAAGCATCACAAGACACACAAAAAGCACGAGCATCCTTGAAAATTGTAGGCCATTAAAATCCACTATGGATGACTCTATGAGCTGTGGCTTGGGAGCCTAGATGACCACTAGAGGGCATGCTATGACAATGTTGTAGCACTCCCTCAATCTCCCAATCTGCAACACATCTACGAAACATCCCGTCAGCACATTTTTTATATAAAAAGGGATCCTCCCAGAAATACCTTTTAGCATCATGATAGAACTTTTTTTGCGTCTTTGGTATGTAAGATCAGGGGGATGAGATCCGCCAACACAGTATTTAGCAAAATCAGCATACCAAGGGGATTGGGTAGATACAGCAAGGAGATGATCATCAGGAAAAGAATCATCGATAGGGCCATCTGAGCTCGACTCAAACCTCAAACGAGAGAGATGATCTGCAACAACGTTCTCAGCACCCTTCTTATCCCGTATCTCCAGATCAAACTCTTGAAGAAGAAGAATCCATCGAATGAGCCTCGGCTTTGCCTCCTTCTTGGCCAACAAATACTTGAGGGCGGCATGATCAGTATGAATAATGACTTTCGAACCAATGAGATAGGTTTGAAACTTATGAAGGGCATAAACAATCGCAAGGAGCTCCTTCTCAGTAGTAGCATAATTCATTTGAGCTCCATCCAAGGTTTTACTTGCATAGTAGATGGCATGCAACACCTTATTCTTCCTTTGACCAAGCACTGCTCCTACAACATAGTCACTAGCATCACACATAATCTCGAACGGTAAATCCCAGTCCGGAGGTTGTATGATTGGAGCAGTTATCAATGCTTTCTTAATCCTGTCAAAGGACTCCAAACAAGCATCAGTGAAATTAAAAGTGGCATCCTTAATTAAACAATAATTGAGTTAGGGGTTTCGCGACTTTAGAAAAATCTTTTATAAAACGACGATAGAAACCCGCATGACCAAGAAAACTCCTCACTCCCTTGACATTCACGGGAGGAGGAAGTTTCTCCATCACCTCAATTTTTGCTCGGTCAACTTGGATGCCATTTTCAGAAACAAGATGACCAAGTACCACTCCTTCATTGACCATGAAGTGGCACTTTTCCCAATTCAAGACCAGATTAACATCACAACAACGCTTAAGGACCTTAGAAAGATTATGCAAACACATGTCAAAATCAGAACCATAAACACTAAAATCATCCATGAATACCTCCATGATATTCTCAATGAAATCTGAAAATATGGCCATCATACATCTTTGAAATGTGGCAGGGGCGTTACACAAACCAAAAGGCATTCGGCGGTAAGCAAAAGTGCCATAAGGACATGTGAACGTCGTCTTCTCCTGGTCTTCGGGGTGAATAGGAATCTGAAAGAAACCAGAATAGCCATCCAAATAACAGAAAAAGTTATGATTTGTTAATCTCTCAAGCATCTGATCAATAAAAGGGAGGGGGAAGTGATCCTTTAGGGTGGCCGTATTCAACCTGCGATAATCAATACACATACGCCACCCCGTGACAACACGAGTAGGAATAAGCTCATCCTTATCGTTCTTAACAACTGTTGTCCCCCCTTTCTTAGGAACGACTTGTACCGGGCTCACCCACTTAGAATCAGGAATGGGGTAGATGATGCCCGCGTCAAGTAGTTTCATTACCTCTTTTTTCACCACCTCCTGCATATTAGGATTCAAACGACGTTGTGGTTGTATACAAGGACGGTGGTTCTCTTCCAGATTTATTCTATGCATACAAAAGTCAGGGCTAATGCCCTTGAGATCGTCAATGTTATACCCAATAGCTTTCTTATGCATGCGAAGCACAGTGAGAAGCTTTAAAAGCTGGCTATCATCGAGTTTAACACTCACGATCACAGGACAATTCTCTTTATCATCAAGAAATGCATATCTAAGGTGAGAGGGTAATGGTTTTAATTCTACCTTCCTTACCTGTGGCTCAGAAGTGGAACAAATGGTTTGCATTACCTCAAAACCTTCGGCCTCATCAGTGTCAAAGCCATCTAAAGTAGTTACCTCATCATCACCTTCACCTTTTGAGGCTCCAAAAGTAAAAATACCCTCCAACGGATCATCTAACAAGGCGCGAGGAGCATCATATCCAGTAACCTCCTCTATAACATCAATCCTGCAACAAGTGTTCTCAAGCATAGGAGACTTTAGAGCATTAGAAAGCTTAAAAGTCACACTATCATCACCAACACTCAAAGTAAGAGAACCAGACTTGACATCAATAACAGCACCAGTAGTACATAAGAATGGTCTACCCAAGATGATGGGGATTTGACTATCCTCTTCCATATCTAGTACTACAAAATCAACAGGTATATAAAATTTTCCAACCCGAACAGGAACATCCTCTAAAATACCCAAAGGATATTTCACAGAACGATCTGCCATCTGCAAAGTAATCTGCGTGCACTTTAAGACTCCCATGTTCAGTTTATTACAGATAGATAAAGGCATAACAGATACACTAGCTCCTAGATCACATAAAGCCTTATCAATAAATAAAGCACCTACATGACAAGGGATGGAAAAACTACCAAGATCCTTGAGTTTTGGTGGGATTTTATTCTACAATACAGCACTACACTCTTCAGTTAGAGCGACTCTATCTAAACCACCAAAATCCTTCTTCTTAGTGATCATATCTTTCAAAAACTTAGCATACACAGGTACTTGAGAAATTAAATCAGTAAAAGGAACTGTTACCTCAAGGTTCTTGACCATGGCCAAGAACTTACCAAGTTGTCGATCGACCTTTGATTTTTGCATCCTGTGGGGAAAAGGTAGTGGTGGTGTAGGAGAATCAGTAACCTTCTCCTTTTGCAACCTGGCTTCATCTACCTTCCCTTGCTCAATGTCAGTTTTTGAGCTATCCTCACCTTCATTTTCATCCACTACATCATTCTGAACTAGAGGTGGTGAATCATCAGTAGGCATAAGTGGAGCATCATACTGTGTACCGCTTTGAAGAGTGACATCATTAGCAGTTTCTTTGGGAATTGCTTGCCCCGGTAGATGACCTGGTTGCCTCTGCACATTGTTTCCGGCCACCTGAGCGAGTTGAGTCTCCAAATGTTTTGTAGTGTTTTTCAACTCTTTGATGCTCTCTTCATGACTCTTCCGCATAGAAGCCATCATCTTCATCAGATCAGACATAGTAGGCTCTTGAGAACCGGCATTCTGAGAAGCTTGTTGCTGATAGCCTTGGTGTGAAGGCCTATTGAATCCAGGAGGGGGATTCTGAGGAGCCCCCTGGTAATATTGTTGTCTAGCAGCATATTGTGGTGGGTTTTGATGAGGTGGTTGGTAGGATGTTTGTGGCATAGGTTGAGGGTTCTGAACATTATTGTTTTTGTAGGAAACGTTAGGATGATCCCTCCAACCTGGGTTGAATGTGTTGGAATATGGGTTGTGTGGAGGTCTCTGCTGAAAAGCATTTGCATGCTCCATCTGATTCGGGTCGGGTTGATTGTAGGAACAATCATAACCAAAGTGGCCTTGAACACCACACACCTCACAGTAAGAAGAGGTAATAGGAGCCATGGAAGACATCGCATTAATACTCATAGGAGGAGTATTAGACTGTGAAGGTTTAAGTGAATCCATCTTCATGCTCAACTGGGCAACTTGTGCAGACAACAGGGCATATGCATCAGCATCCAACTTTTTTTTTGTAATAGTCCTAGAAGAACTATGATCATTTGCTGCTAAGTTGGCCAGAAAACTGTACCCTTCATCCACCTCCTTGTCTAGGAAAACACCCCCTGCAGATGTTACAATTGTACTCTTGATATGGGGTTGTAGACCATTGTAGGATGCTTGGGTGATGAACCACTTGTTAAGATTGTGGTGTGGGCATTCTCTCTGCAGGTCCTTGAACCTATTCCATGCTTCCTTCAATGTCTCATCAGGTTCTTGTTGGAAGGTAGCAAGTTTGTGTCGGATTTCTACAGTCTTAGTAGGAGGGTAGTATTCTTTCAGGAATGCTTCAGAAATAGCACTCCATTCAGTTGCTGTGACATCATTGAGCCATTTTTTAGCCGTGTCTTTCAAAGAGAACTCAAATACCATGACCTTCAACTGATCAGGAGTGACCCCTTGATGCTTAACGGTACGACAGAGTTGTTGAAACCGTTGTAAATGATTTGCAGGGTCTTCAGATGGATGCCCTCCAAACTGGTTATGTTGGATCATATGAATGAGGGCAGGCTTGATTTCAAAGTTGGCCGCTTGAATGTCAGGCATAGTAGGGCCTATGGGAACATTGCCAGGGGAAGGTACCCCATAAGACTTCAATGACTTAGGAGGCATGATTGATTCTATTAGTTCTTCCGTGGATTTTCCCTGATTAGCAGACTGCTTCTTCTTCTTTTGTTGCTTTTTGAGTTGCCTGATGGTTTTCACAAGATCAGGGTCGGTTGGAACTGGAGTTCTTGTTCTTTTAGACCTGGGCATAAAAGAAACAAAGAAAAATATGCAGTGAGATTGCCTCAATTGGAACTTGAAGTTCCGATGAGACAGTAGGAATAGTTTAAATAATTAATCAAAAAGCTATAGAACTAGCCGTCTCCCCGGCAACGGCGCCAAAAACTTGATGGGTTTTAAATATATACCGCAAGTGCACGGTGTCTTTTGTTAGCAGATACTTAGCAAATACGGGTCGATCCACAGGGAGAGGAATTTTACAGATTAATGTTCAATTACTTAACTATTCAGACAGAAAAGTTGTTGACTGACTAATAACAAAGGTGAAATAAACTAAATCACAAGAGAAGGAAATTTATCAAATAATTAAAAATCTAGGGCATTCGATCGGTCCACCATGCTTATACCAATCAGGAGGGTTCAGAAAACTAATAATACTTAGGTATAGGGTCGAGCAATTAGAGTAGGCGTTAATCCTATGGTCGGGTCTTAACACTCTCAAGGCAACATATGCAGTATGGTCACATCACATAATCAGACTCACTAGTGTGTTCTAGGCCTCTAAAAGTAAGAACTTGATCAATACAAACAATTATTAGCCAGAAACGATTCATGAAATTGTACACTAACATAAATCGCAGATAAAAATGAATCACACTAGAATTGCTCTAGCCACAACCTAATTATCAAAGAAATCAAGAACAATAAATCATGGTATAAACATGGCTTCCCTCACTAAGCCCTGGAGATGAATCTACTCACTCATGGCAAAGAAAACACAAACAATAATCATTGAAATACTCATACTTGAAGTAATTAAAAATAATAAGAGACAAATACTTGAAAGTAAATAAGAACTATGAAAGAGACAATTACCATTGAAAGGAAAATTGAAGAACTTGAATTGAACTTGAATTAATCTCCAATGTGCAATAATTAGGGCTAGAGAGAAAACTAGAGTTTTGAGAACTAAGGATGCTTAAAATAAAAATCAGAAAAAAAAACCAGCCTCCAATCTTTTTTACAAAGCTATTTAAACTAACTCCTAAATAAGGAAATAAAAAAGTCCGGAATTTTAGTTTCCGGGTCAACCGCCCGATCGGGTGGGCTTCGTACGATGCAGTTTCCCAGCAGGCATGGGCGAGCAGGGCGCCCGATCGGGCGCTAACAGCGAATTACGAGCGAGCAACATACGCCCGATCGTGCCCGAAAGAAATGAAATTTGAGGAAAAGTTGTTGCCCGACCGGGCGGTAGTCGCCCGACCTGATCGGGCGGCCCTTCAAAAGGAGCTTTCTTGGCCTTTGACGCCAAGTCATCAGATCTCTTCACACTCGAAGGCTCTGGGAAGCAGCTTCGGGCCTCGAGAACTCATACACGTGCCTCTTAACTCTCTCCAATCCATTGTGGCATCAAGAATAGCATAAAATAGGGAAGTAATTCCCTAAAACCTGAAAACTATCATGAAACACAAAACCACAACTAGATGGAAGATGTTAGTATAAAATAGCTCCTAAGAGCACTATTTGCACGCATTTCAACAAAGAAGCGGGGAGAAAAGAAGATATATAACTATAACATCATGCATAGTGGGTCATTAGAGTGCCAGAAACAATTTAAGTATTAACCCCATATGTAGTAATGGAAAACACTAAAGTTGGAGGAAAGCATAATGTCCAAAATGAAAACAAGATCAATCCTCATCACATCTAGTTGGACTTCTTTTGCATGACCAAGAAACAAGAGCGTCAAGCTATTAAAGAAGCATCTAAAGCCTATTAAATAACAAGTTCGACAACAATTTCATATAAATACCAACTACAATATCTATCAAAAGCCTGTTAAGTGAAGTACATACTAATTACCAACCAAATAGTACATTACTCCTCAATCCTCATCACTAGTCATCAGGTTGTAGCAGCACGTCACCTTTTGCCAAAAACTCATTGAAGGTGTACTCATCAGGATGTTCTGTACATAACATTTGGGCGCAGTTTTTATGATAGACGTAGTTGTTGGCATATGCCACACAACCTTGTCTCTTTGATTCACACGAAAATAGGATCCACAACTTGTGCATGTGTAATCCGCACCCGCACGATTCCACTCAACTTTGTATGAACTTGGATAATTAGTAGGATCAATCACTACTAGATTAGAAGGTCCAGCTTCTTCAGGAGGTGGGATTGGAGGAGGCGTATCGGGACAAATAGGTATATCCAATGAAACGTACTCACCCCGGTGTGGAATGTTGTACCAACCAAGATTACTGGATGGATGAGTCAATGTACAATAATAAGGTTTTTCTTTGGAGTCGAAACAACCCTTCTTAATTGCATGACCACAAGTATAAAATTTCACTTTCTCTCTAGGAAGAAACAGATTACGGCAACCACAAACACAAGTAGCGAAACTTGTTACAAGATCATCGATTGTTCGATGCAGGTCATACATAATTCCGAATCCTGCATATTTATATCCACACTTTAGGCTGAAAATTCTCAATACAACCACCTCCGATGCACCACAAAGTAACTACATGTTAGAATTCATGTTGCTATGATAAATGTTAATTTCCACCCTATTATAATTGAGTACTAATCAATGAACATCTTCTAAATTGTGTTATTATGTGGAAGCAAGATAGCAACATGCATCATCTTTGCATAATACTCCCTCCGTCCCATAATATAGTGCTTGTTTCATTTTTAGTGGGTCAAACTTTAAAATCTTTGACCAAATATTCTCATTAGTATATATATAAAAACATGGGATGTTGTTAGATTCACCTCAATGTGTAGTTTCATAATATCATCTTGTTATATTTTTTATTAATTAATAAGGAATTGAAGATATTGAAGGTCAAAGGTCCATCTTGGAGACCGTGTAAAAAAGAAACAAAACACTATATTATAAGTATTAGGGAACATAAGGAGCAAAGAACTAGCACAAAATTAATTTAATAGGGGACATATCACTGATATTAAAGTATAAATTATGTACCCTATAATCAACACTCTAATTATTCAGCACTAATTACTACCATATTCCAGAATTTACTAGCTGTTTAGCCATTTTCAACAGCTGTAGTACCATAATTATGGAAATGCAAAGATATGTTGATTGATTTGTTGAATGCAGAAACAACGATACAAAATTATGGTGCCGCCGGGAGAAAGAAAAGAGTGTTGAGAAGAGCGTAGAGAATAGTGTTGAATGTAGAAACATCGATACAAATTTGCTTATTTTATTGTTATTCATTCTAGGTAAGAGTGTTGAATTTTCATGAGAAATAGTTGAATTTGATTTAAATTTATTGCGCCATTTATAACGAGCTGAACCTATTCTTTCTTTCTTTTCGTTTGTTTAACGGGGTGTTTGCAAATTGGGAGAGAATCTGATGTCCTAAAAATGTGTCCCACTTATTGCAATAGAGAAGTGAAAACTTCTTCCAAGAAGCCAAAATTCACAGTCATGTACAGTTAGTTTATTGCTGAAGTCACATCCATAAAACCTTCAACAATGGTATATCCTCATATCCTTGCAACAAAATTTTTCAAGGGGTGAAATATCAGTGTTGGAGAGTATTTGGGGCAATAATCTTAGCCAAACAACAACTACTAATATCTAATTATATGCACCTGTTAAATCTAGTCAAAGCGTATATTTTCATCATAAAAAAGAGCATCAGTAATGTAGATCAACTTGGAAGTGAAAGACTTGGAGGAGTAGGGATACCTCCTGAACGCAGGGGGGATCCAGGGGGTACAATGGGGTACAGCTATACCCCCATTCCCCGTAAAAGAAATGGAGTTCAATTTCGAAAAAAAAAATTAAAGTCATTAGAATTCTTCACGCGTGAATGTGTGATACTGGAAACAAAGAGGACAAAACCCAAGAACTCAATCTTTCCTCCTTTTCACTTTCTCTCTCATGTGTTGCTCTGTTCACCTTTCTAATCTCTCTCACACCTCTCTCCTCAAAACAAAACCCTAAAATCCCAAAAACCCCAAAATCTTGAAACCCCATACGTGTGTGTGACTGTGTCAGGCCAGAGGCCGTCGCTGCCACCAACCGGAGACCGACCGACCGCCTACCATCGACGACCACGACATTCAGCCAGTCATGGAACCTAGTCGGCTACTCACTTAGTAGGTATACTTTGCAGTTTCTATTTTTATTTTTCATATGTTTAATTATTGTCTTATTGATAATTTCATATGTTGAATTCCTTGTACTTGGATCAATTGTTTGATTGTTTGTATTTTAATTTACTTAGATTGTTTAATTTATTGTATTTTAATTGTTAATTTGCTAGGATTGAGAATTAGGGATTTTGTTTTTACTGTTTATGTAATTGTATGGTTCCTTAGCTTTCTACTGATTGTAGTGGCTCTTTACAATTTACAAGAGTAAGAGATGTTTTGTTTACTGAGTTTAATACTCCGTATTTTGTTTTGAGATAGTGAGAAAGTTATTTGATGGACCCCGTTCAAACAAACCTGAATTCAATCAAAACAAGTTCCTTATTTGCCAAACATAGCTTCAATTGCAACCCAATTCCTTATTTAATGGACCCGGTCCATGTTCCACATCATACTCAATCAAACCCAATTCCTCATTTACCAAACATGTCTTCAATTGCAACCCAATTTCTTATTTGATAGACCCGGGTCCATGTTCCTTATTTGACTTTTTAAAAAAATATAATCCTTTTTTTTTTGTAAGTAAGTTTTATATCAACAAAATCACCAATACAAACTATCTCTCAAAGGAGAAGCTACAAAACAGGTCAAGCAGGCCTAGACTACAAACTATTAATCCAATCTATATCACTAACTGACCACTTAGATGATTTACAGTAATTACATTTGTATTTAACTATACATTGAATATTCTTTGCTATACACTCAACTCTATGTACTTTGTGATTCCAATGAGCATTATTCCTTGCTCTCCAAATCTGATAGACTGTTGTAGCCAGCATAGCCAGAACAATCTTCTTTCTATTCTGAGATCCTTTGTAACTTCTTCTGGTCCAATTCATCCACTACTGATATGTTCTACTGCTGTATCTTATTCCAATCCAAGATAACATCACTTGCATCAACCTCTTGCTAAACTCGCAATCAAATAAGAGATGATCACGATTTTCAACCCCACAACCACACAGACAACAGTTGTTATCAGGACTAATGTTATACATAAACAATTTATCCTTGGTTTTTAATCTGCCTTGAATCCCCAACCAAGCAATAAAACGATGTTTAGGAACTGAGAGTCTGTTCCATATACCATTAACCCAAGGAACCTTGACATAATCCCCCATTAGTTGTGCATAGACCTTGTTGATAGAATACTTACTATGAATATCCCACTGCTGCATCCCCAGGTGTTGAAGTTTATTTTTTGCTTTGCAAATTTGTTTTAACATCCAACTAGCACCCACTGGAGCTTGAAAATCCCACCAGCTAACCTCAGTAAGATAGATGTTATGGACCCATTTGACCCAGAGCTCATCCTTCCCACTGCCTATATGCCAGACAAGTTTACCAATTGCTGCCAAGTTCCAAGTCTTGATGTCTCTAAAGCCCAAACCACCATATTTCTTATGATTGCAAATTGAGTCCTAATTAACATTACCATTTTTCTCACTAACAGCAGCTCCACTCCATAAGTAATTCCTACAAATACTATTAATCCTCTGAAAAACAGAACTAGGAAGCAGGAATATTTGAGCCCAGTAGCAATGAATGCTCATGAGCACTGAATTGACTAACTGGGCTCTGCCAGCATAAGAAAGACTTCTTATACTTCAAGTTCTAATTCTCTGAGTCATTTTTTCCACAAGAGCATCACAGTCAGCAGCTTTTATCTTAGATGAACTGATAGGCACTCCCAAATATCTAAATGGGAGCTGCTCTATTATAAAGCCAGAAAATTGAGTAATTCTAAGCACTTCATTCTCCTCCATTGCAGAACAATAAAGAGCTGACTTGTGCTTATTAGCCTGCAATCCAGTTGATTCAGTAAACAGCTGAAGACCCTGTAGCAGCAGATAGGCTGAAGTTGCTTCACCTTTACAGAAGAGTAATAAATCATCTGCAAAGTAGAGATGATTTATTCTCATTGTATTACAGCCAGCAAAAAACTGAAACTCTTGAAGCTATCCTATGTAACAGAGGATCCTTGTAAGATAATCCATACACAGCATAAAGAGCAGGGGAGACATTGGGTCTCCCTGCCTTAAACCCCTTTTAGCCTCAAAGAACCCTTCAGTGCCCCCATTGATGAGCAAGGTGAACTTAGGAGTAGTCACACAAGCCATAACACAGGTGATAAAATGACTTGGAAACTGTAAAGCTTCAAGTAACTCTTGAATGAAGCTCCATTCAATGGAGTTATAAGCCTTCTTTAAATCTACTTTCATCATCAAACCTTTCACCTTATTGCCTCTCCTGTTAAACCTTTTCACCAAATTTTGACAAAGCAAAATGTTGCTTATGATGCTTCTGGCATTTATAAAAGCCCCTTGGGTCTGGGAAACAAGATCTAGAAGAACCTGACCAAGTCTTTTGCAAATAAGCTTGGTAATAGTTTTATAAAAAACTAAACAGCAAGCTATGGGTCTGTAATCACCAACTGCAGCAGGACAACTAGTTTTAGGAATCAATGTAATTGCTGTAACATTAATTTCCTTCAAGATTCTGCCAGAGTGAAAGAAATCTTGAATGGCACTAGTGATATCAGGTCCCAAAATCTCCCAACTCTTCTTAAAAAAGCAACTTGAAAAGCCATCTATCCCTGGTGACTTATCATCAGGTATAGAAAAAAGAGCATCTTTGATTTCAGCTTCATTAAAAAATAAATTCAAAGCTTGCTGTTGAGTTGAGTTGAGTTGAGAACACCACCTTTTGCAATGATAACTGACTCCACCTTCCTAGAAGGACTCCTACTGCCTAAGACTTTATGATAGAAATCTAGGAAAGCATCAGCCACTTCACTTGAATTCTGAGCCCAAGTACCATCAACCCTTTTTATGGTATTCACTCTATTCTGTATTCTTCTTAATTTGATGCTCTAGTGGAAAATTTTGGTGTTGTCATCATCTTCATTAAGCCATTTGATCTTTGCTTTTTGCCCCAAAAACATGCTGTAATTTTTGTGGGCTGCAACATATTCAATCCTGGCTTCATGCTCTTTCTGCCTCAACTCCAAATTACAAGGATCACTATGTAACTGATGTTGAGTTTCAGTCATCAACTGTTGAGCTTTATAGAAGTTCACATAAACAAACCCAAATTGATTTTTATTCAGATTCTTGAAATCATGCTTCAACAACTTCAACTTATGCACAATTTGAAACATCTTGGTCCCTTGTATATGTCTCTGCCAACCATTCTCCACTACATTCATAAACTGAGGAGCTTGACACCACAGAGGTATAATCCTTTTATTGCAACCTTTTTTTTTGCAATGATACTAGATGTTGTGTCTGTGTGATATTTTGGTGTTTTAAACATCATAAGATTAATTGTTATAAGTTTATAACAGCATAGGAGTAATACACATAAGATGCATGAATGAACATCTTAGGATTTATTGTTATAACATCGTAGGAATAATACACATAAGATGCTTGAATGAACATCTTAGGATTTATTGTTATAACATCGTAGAAATAATACACATAAGATGTTTGAATGAACATCTTAGGCATAGGATTTAATGTTTTGAAGGCATATTAAAAATATACATGGGATTATTGATTGAATATCTTAGTAAAATTAACCTCAGGATGGATTTTGAAAGAGCATAGCAGGAAATATGAAAGGATAAATACACATAGGCAGCTTGATTAAACATCTCAGGAAACTCTTAGTATTAAACAGCATATGACCAATATATATATAAATATACTTCGTATTCTGTTTTCCTCGTTGAATGTAGAGCAACTCTTTGCTCGGGCTCTTTAGAAACCGACAAAAATCTCTATCCATTTGCATCCAATACTTCGTATTCCTCGTTGTTCTTTCGAATTGTAGCCAACTATTTATGGCTTCATCAAGTGGACCACGCCCATCATCTTCGAAAAAACCAAGGACTAATAAAGCAACATCATCATCCTCTTTGTCATCAACATCAGAATCGTTGTCACCTCATTCCTAGAAGATGCGATAAAGAAGTTATTGATTGATCGTGATTTTGACGCCGCAACGAATGACCTTGGCAATATAAACACGGACTATGTAGAGTTTTTGCGCGAGGTATTGTTATACCATATTGAAGACCGCATAGAGGGGTTATTCACGCTCGTGGGATTTACCAAACAAGGGTTGTTATCCAGATACGCTCTCAGGCTCAAACATTTCCTAACTAAGTGCAGTCTCCATTTGGCTTTGCACGATGTTAACAAAGATCGTCGATAATAAAATTGCATAGACTGATTGGTTGATTTCAGAAATAGTGAACTATGCCGCCACGAGGGAAAATGCAGCAGATAAATTTTTATATTATATTACTATTCTCTCTTGGCAATCAGTTGAGTGTTCAGCAGAAGAGGTTTGAAATTTGGTGCACAAATCAACTTGAAAGTTATTGTGCCATTAATAACAAACCTATTGTTTCTTTTTTCGTTTCTATTTTATATTAACAAAAACCCATATAAATATAAATAAATTTAGAGTAAAGTACTTCCGTCTTTAATACTCTCATCTAAATCTGTCAAAACTTGTCTCAACCTGTAAATCCGATCCAAACCGGATCCATTTTTTGGATTTTAAATGGGCCGGGTCTGGATGACTCATTGGGTCAAAGGGGTTTTTTTTTTTTTTTTTTAAAATGACACAAATGGATGGTTCAAATCAACTCTTATTCAGGTTCATTAAATTTTTGAAAAATTGATAGGAACAGTCCCAACTATGGGCGTTCCGTCATTTTTAGTTCCAACTAAGGATTATTTCTGAGTGATCCCAACTATGCATTATTTTTACAAAATTGGTCCCAGCAGGTCAATGACCTGCTACAACAGGTAAAATGCTTTTTTTTCTTTTTCTTTTTCACCACCACCTATTCAACATCACCCCACCACCCAACACATCACCCCACCACCCAACACCACCAACACTTTCTCTCTCCACTGCAAAAACCACCACCCAGATCCCTCTCTTTCCACGAAACCTTCGTCACTCCGACGAACCACCCCCGAGGCCACCAGGTGTGGCGCTGCAGCCTCCATATCTCTCTCATCTCGCTTCTCTCTCCTTAATTTTTCTCTCTCATAACTCAGATCTGATCCAACTCACCGGATCTCCTCCTCGAAACCCTAACAATGGAGACACATCCCCAACCCTTTATATCTCCTCTCGAAGCTTCACCACTACATCACTGCTCGCGCAGTTCATTTTTGTTTTGAAATTCTGGTGTTTATGCTGGTTTTAATGGTCGTAAAAATGATGATTTTGATGATGGTGATGATAGTAGATTTTCTGGGAAAAATAGAGGAAATTTTAGTGCATATAAAAGTTTTAGGTCTTCTAGAGGTGAGAGACAAATGCCCCAATTTTACGGAAAAATTGATTCATCATATCGTAATTATTGGCGACAAGGAAGAAATGATGGGTTTAGAAAGCCCATTGGTGGTTATGGAAATAAAGCTTAGTCTTTGCTTTCCACTGATTGTAGTAGCTCTTTACAATTTACAAGAGTGAGAGATGTTTTGTTTACTGAGTTGATACTCCGTATTTTGTTTTGAGATAGTGAGAAAGTTATTTGATGGACACCGGTCAAACAAACCTGAATTCAATCAAACCAAGTACCTTATTTGCCAAACATGGCTTCAATTGCAACCCAATTCCTTATTTGATGGACCCGGTCCATGTTCCACATCATACTCAATCAGACCCAATTCCTTATTTACCCAACTTGTCTTCAATTGCAACCCAATTTCTTATTTGATGGACCCGGGTCCATGTTCCTTATTTGAAATTTTTTTTTAGTTAGGCGATAATTTTTAAAAGGTTTGAACTATTGATTAACCTGTATAGGTCCCTACTTTAGGGGGTCTTAACTTTTAGCGGGTCTCGGTGACTTAAAACTGACGATTTTTTTTAAAATCTCACCTAGTTCCTACTTCCCTCCCTCAATTAACCCTTCTGGTGTGACCCAAGTTTTACAAGTTATGACCTATTAAGCCAGTTTCAAGTCACTAAGGCCCGCTAAAAGTTAAGACCCCTTAAAGTTGGGACCAACACAGGTTAATCAATAGTTCAGACCTTTTAAAAATTATCACCCAAAGTTGAGACCCCTATTGTCAATTTTTCCAAAAAAATTTAATCCTTTTATTGCAACCCTTTTTTTTTTTGCAATGATACTAGATGTTGTGTCTGTGTGATATTTTGGTGTTTTAAACATCATAAGATTTATTGTTATAAGTTTATAATAGCATAGGAGTAATACACATAAGATGCTTGAATGAACATCTTAGGATTTATTGTTATAACAGCGTAGGAATAATACACATAAGATGTTTGAATGTACATCTTAGGATTTATTAACGTAGGAATAATACACATAAGATGTTTGAATGAACATCTTAGGCATATGATTTAATGTTTTGAAGGCATATTAAAAATACACATGAGATTATTGATTGAACATCTTAGTAAAATTAACCTCGGGATGGATTTTGAAATAGCATAGCAGGAAACATGAAAGGATAAATACACATAGGATGCTTGATTAAACATCTCAGGAAACTCTTAGTATTAAAAAGCATAGGACCAATATATAAATATACTTCCTATTCTATTTTCCATATTTTGCCAGATCCACTGTATGCAATACTTTGTGAACCTCGTTGAATGTAGAGCGACTCTTTGCTCGGGGCTCTTTAAAAACCGACGAAAATCTCAATCCATTTGCATCCAATACTCCGTATTCCTCGTTGTTATTTTGAATTGTAGCCAACTATCCATGGCTTCATCAAGTGGACCACGCCCATCATCTTCGAAAAGACCAAGGACTTATGAAGCAACATCATCATCCTCTTCGTCATCAACATCAGAATCGTCATCGCCTCATTCCTAGAAGATACGATAAAGAAGTTCTTGATTGATCGTGATTTTGACGCCGCAACGAATGACCTTGGCAATATAAACACGAACTATGCAGAGTTTTTGCGCGGGGTATTGTTATTCCATGAAGACCGCATAGAGGAATTATTTATGCTCGTGGGATTTGCCAACCAAGGTTTGTTATCCAGATACGCTCTCAGGCTCAAACATTTCCTAACTAAGAGCAATCTCCATTTGGCTTTGCACGATGTAAACAAAGATCGTCGATCATCATACGACAACATCTGTCACCGAAGTCCCGGATAAAAAAAGGCAGCACTGGAACTTCTTCGATACATAAAACAGTAAGGAGATTACGGCTCCGTTTGGTAGGGCGTAAAACATTTTCCTGGAAAACTGTTTTCCTCTATTTTCAGTTTTATATTGTTTGGTTGGTAGAGGAGTGTAAAACCATTTTCCCTTGGAGTAAAATTGCTCTCCCAATGATGGAAAATCATTTTCCTTTCAAAATGAAGGGAAAATAGTTTTTCCTTATCTCTCTTGTACACTCCTCTCACAACCTCCTTACTTTCCCTTTCATTTTCCTTTCATTTCATCATTTTTCTTACATGGAACCAAACAATGGAAAACTAATTTTGGAATTGTGTTTTCCATTGTAAATTGTTTTCCATGAAAATCATTTTACACTGAAAATGTTTTACGCCCTACCAAATGGAGCCTACATGCGTGTTGTGCAATGCTCGGTATCATATGCATATACTCCATACTCCATAGTGCATAGTGGAAAAAAACAGAACTTCATGGATGCTCCTAGTTTTGCTATCAATGCCTATCAAGATCTTGACAACATTCCATCTACTTCTGCTGCTACTGCACCTTAGTTGCAGTGTCACTACCTCTTGTTATGTATTAAGCAAATAATATTAAATTTGTATTAAATTAAATGTATTAAATTAAATGTATTAATGACAAGTTTGGACTTCTATAATGCATATGTGTTAGTATAGGGCCGAATAATTGCATGTCTTAGTTATGAAAGCATGTATCTCTTTATCAAATGGTTTTTCTTTCTTCATGATATTGCTTTTAGTTTTTTGGATATAATATTGATGTAATTTGAGGGATGGTTGGATTCTAATTTGCGCCATTGTCACTGGTCTACCATAGATCCATGTTGGTCTACAAGGAATTGTAGATCAATGTTGGTCTACAAGGCACTGTAGATTCTCCCCCTAAGTATGATATTCACTCTACCAATTTTGGATACACTGGTCTATGATATTTACTATGGGTATTATTACCCCTGATCTCAGGGGTAATAATACCCATAGTAAATTGATAAATTTCTGTAATTTGAGGGATGGTTGGGCTCTAATTTTCTAATGGTGGCTTCTGATTCAATGACAGTTTAGTAGAATTTGGATTGTTGCTTGTGGGTTGTGTTTTAGGTTGTTTGTGACTATTTTTAGGTTCTTTTGGACTACATTTTTGGCGCGGCTATATGCTGTGCTTCGTGTTTAAACTTTGTTGTCCCATCATTATTAGTTAAAGTTAAAAATCCAACTATGTAGATTGAAGTTAAAATTTTATTATGTTTTCATTTAGTGTATTGTTGATTATGATCAATTTCGCCTATAATTATATATTCATACATTTCATAAACATTATGAGAATCATATTATATTTATCTTATTATTGTTAAATACTAGCTAATTTAATAATATCCACATTTCATAAAGTTAGATTTGCATTGTTGTTTTGTTTTGGATTCTTATAGAGGATCGTCGTATATTGGACGGGGATGAGGATGATTTTGGAGATGATCCTGGTGAAGATGATAACGAAGATATTTGTGAAATATTTGAAGTTAAAGACATCATTGGAATATGTTTTGACTCTTAACATTAATATTAATACACAAGTAATTTAAGTACACATACTATATTATTATTTTTATAATAGAGTGTTTGTTAGACTATTAACACTGATGTCCATTGTATGGACTATTAATAATCCCACTATTAATATTAAATGTTTGGAGAGTTTTGTGAAGGGGAAGTATCCGATAGTATCTGGGTGTTTTTGTGAAGATAATGAGACGGTTCACCTAAAGTGGGAGCCCTGACACTGTATATATATATGTATAAAAGGAAGCACAACATATAGATAAGTACAATAATACCCTTAGGAATACCCTTAGGTATATTACTCTATTACACCCCCTCAATCTGTGCAGGGGAAACCACGTGCAGATTGGACTTTAAAAATTCAAAACGTTGGCCAGAAAGGGCCTTGGTAAGCAAATCTGCTAGTTGAAGATGAGTAGGAATAAAACGAACAATAAGATCACTATGGGCAACACGTTCACGCACAAAGTGATAATTGACAGCAATATATTTACTGCGATCATGTTGTGCGGGATTGACGGTGAGATAAGTAGCCGAGACATTATCACAAAGGAGTTTGACAGGGCGACGAACCACCAAGCCAAGTTCCGCCAATAAGGAATGATTGCAAGTTCTTCAAAATTACTGCCTCCATTTTTTTTTTAAATCAGGACATCTCCTTTTGCACATGGACGAAGAAATAAAGTGCAAAAGGTAGAGAAGAGAATAAAAGCAAGGAGAAAGTGAAAAGGTAGACAAGTGTAGAAAGTAAGATTAAGAGTAAGAGTAAAAGAGACATGGTGCACCTACCTACTAGGGTTGTTCAAAAAAATCCGATCCGGTTGATCCGATCCGAAAATTCGGATATCCGGTCCGAAATTTCATGTTTCGGATTTTTCAGATCGGATACCGATCGGATTTTTTTATATTTCGGATATCCGGAATATCCGAAAGTTTTTGAAAATAAGAATTTTATTTTAAAGAAAACTGGAACTTTTAAAATTCTGACCTAATTGGCTAACTCCCCATGTCGGCACTTTCCCAGCCCCCGCTGCCCACTCTCCAGTTCCCACTTCCCTAGTATCAATATCTCACGCAGCTCTTCTCACAGTGACGACGACCACCGTCCATCAGCCCACCAGACACCATCCCACCAAGCAACAGTCCTATTCGCAATTTCTGCGCACCACTAGCTGTTCCTCTCGTCTGCCACCACCAGACGTTCCCTCTCGTCAGCCACCACCAGCCCATCGGCCAGGCCACCATCATAACAACTTTTCTCATCCTTTCGTGTGTCATCCTCTTCTTTAGTTTTTTTTTAAAAAAAAAGTGTTTATGGGTCAAGTAATTACAAGATCTGATGTTATTTACTAATAGATTCACGACTTCCGTTGTTGATTACAACTGCTTCTCACTAGTTTTCATTTTCTATGTTTATGGTATCACATGTTTATGTTATCAGCTATGACATTTTACATTCAAATTAATTCTTTGGAATATATTATCCTCCCCTTGTTTTTTTTTCTTTAGTTTAATATGATGTTTTTGGCTTCATATTAATTTGCCTCAGTTTATCATTATTGATTGGGCGTTGTTTTCTGTGGATTTTGATTGAACTTGATATAGTGAGCAAAAATATTAGACGGATCGGATAATCTGAATTTTCGATTTTGATTGAACTTGATATAGTGAGTAAAAATATTAGACGGATCGGATAATCTGAATTTTCGATCGAAAATGATATCCAATTTTTTCGGATCCGATTCAGATCGTCTATTCCCCGATTCGAAATTTTCGGTCGGATCGGATCGGATTATCCGATATAAACATCACTACTACCTACCAAATAAGAAAAAATTGTCAAATACCCATTATAATAAAAAAACTCCCTATGGCAAATGTCCCAATTAAAAAAAATTGAGGGAGGTAGTGAATAGTTGATAGTTGTTAGCTCATTGCTTTAGTAAAAGTGTCTAGGAAACATCTTATAGCTTATTATTTTTTTGACGGAAATATCTTATAGCTTGTTAATACTCCTTTGATTGTGCAACTTTTTGTTTTTATTTTTTTGGTAAGAAGAATAACCTCTGGGATGCCCTCGCACAACGCTCGACCCAGAGGCCTAAGCACTTGGAAGGAGGGGAAAAAAGGTAAGGGGAATCCTCCTCCAAGTGTCCTACACTTGAAGGATTCGATCCCCTGACGTTGAGGTCATGAGGTGGAATCACCACCAAGTGAACCGATATGGTTGTACATTCTTCTTTGATAAGGGTCGTGATTTTTGACATTTTTAGGCATATTTGTCAGTTTAATTTACCTCAATATTCAAATTCTTTGTCATCAAAAAAGCTCATTACACTAGCTTTTTAACATTTTGGGTCTAAATTCTTTTAAGCATCTATCTACCAAATACCAGTATTAATAAATTTGACTGATTAACCCTCTAAAATGATTCAAAACCTCTAATTTATATGAGCTTGTATAAATTCAAATTCAACTGAATGCACCTTCCTTTATTTATTCGAAAATCCATTGATACCTGGCTCCCAAAAAAAAAAAAATCCATTGATACCTTTATTTCAATGTATAGTCAAGTGATCCTGTATGAAGTCAAAGTTGTTGTACATGAAAAAAAAAAATTTAATAACTTGGAGATTAGAAGGGCAAAGGCCAATGAGTATCTTGTTAAGTGGGCTTTTGTCCATATTCATTTTCTGTATTTAGTGGCCATCTTTTTGAAGTCATCATCACCTACATATATAACATTTGAATAATCCCCAATTAAAATATATTCTAATCCTATTTCATCAGCAAACACAATATATAGAGTCATAGAGATAATCCAACTATATTTTACTCCATATTAACGTTCATTTTATATGTTAATCAAAAATTTGCAAAAGTCAAATTGTTGCAATCATAAGAACCCCTTCTCTAACTTAATTTGTTCTATTTCTCCTTTTATATTTTATTTCAATGTCGGATTCATTGGTCTGATAATTTTATCTTTTTACACACGACATAAGAGTAAAGTAAACAGAGATTATAGACACTATATTATTATTTAAAAGAAAATTGTTCCCGGATACGAGATCCAAAAATTATCTCCTACAATCATTTTAAATCTTATATGGTACAATTAGATTATTTTCAATAGGTCATAAATATTTCAAAAGTTATTTTAATTTAACCCTTTATTTTACCGAAGTTATAAGATAAATGTATTGCCACGTAATGCAACGACTGTACCATAAAATTTCGGACCCCGATCTTGCTCACCCCTTAAAGATCAAGTATAATAATATACTTTCGTCGCTGCTATTATTGTCTTGGCTTTGTCTGTCTCCTAGTGTGTTGCCTCCTCCATCCCATTGAAATAAACCCCCCTTTCTTTGGATTTGCATTTTTATGCTCCCAATTTTCTCTCTCCTCTCACCATTAATGGCGGACCACTTACTACTCTTCTTCCCTCTCCCTACTTCCTAAAATCCGCCATTGTTTCTCTCTCTCTCCTCGATCGACTGTTGTTTTTCCTCAGGTATTCTCAATTTTGTTACTCACTTAGTCACTTTCACTCACTCACTCTCTTTAAACTTCCTCATCAAATGTATACTCCAATTTGAGGAAAAATGTAGTTATCATATAATGTGATTGTGGAATCTAATTTCCACTATTTCACTTGTTTGGTGTTGTACTTCATTCAATTGTTTAATTTCTTACTGTTTTTTCACTTAATTCTATTTTAGTGAAAATTTTGGTAGTTCGAATTTTTTTCCCCCTTTTTCTGTTCATTCAATCATTTCAGTGATTCAACTTTATTGATTTACCTAATTTGTGTAGACTGTAGATTGTCAATTCTACTGTTTAATCTCCTTTTTTTGGTCTTTTTTGTTTTATGTAAGATGTCTGATTTTTTTGTTTGAGTAGAAATTCTAGCATTAGTTTTACAATGTACGACTTCTGATTTTTAATGTGATTGCTGAGTCTTTTTTGTGATATACTTCATTAAGTTCATTCTGTAATTTTTCTGATGATATTGAATTGGTTCATTCTTGAAAAAAGATAAAAGAAAAGAGGGTTAACTAATACTGTTTCTTTTGGTGACTAGGTCAAAGTAAATTACTTGTGCAATTAAATTTTGAATAATGTGTGCTACTTAATTTTTATTTTTTATTTTGAGTCATTTATTCAAAGTCATTATCCATATTGTTCAGCATGTCAATTTATTAGTGCTCCTTTTTGATGATGACCCTTGGGAGGTTTTTTTTTGATATCGAGTTTCGAATGTGATTTGCAGAATTTTGAATGTATTGAACATAATCTTTCACCCATAATCTGGAAAAGTTGGAACTGTGAAATAGAAGATGGAGCAATATGATGTACTAGAGCAGATTGGAAAGGGTTCTTTCGGTTCTGCTCTTCTTGTGCGGCATAAGCATGAAAGAAAGAAGTACGACTGACCTACTATGTTCCCGCCTTTTTGTTTTTCGTGTCCTGTCTTATAATAGATACGTGGCACGAACTTCTGCTGTTGCTGCCTTTGATTGTTTTGCTTTGATCATGATTGTAGGTATGTGCTGAAAAAGATTCGTCTAGCTCGCCAAACAGAAAGGACCAAAAGATCGGCTCATCAAGAGGTTTGTATCTTTGTATCCCATGCTGATGTCTTGGTTTTTTGCTTAGAGTTTAATTCTAGATGTTGGTCTTCAAACAAGTGGCATATATAATTTTGATTTACTAGCTGAATTTCAATTTTCAGCATGATTTTAAAAATTGTCTTCTTCTTGTATGATGGTCCTTATATTCTTATTGATATTGTAAAAATTTGTGAAAGTGGTTTTAAGATCCTGTAAGTGTTCATGCTTTATGATGTGTCTAAATCATACAATTCTCGTTCTCTCCTAATCTGCTTAATACTAAAATAATAAAAGTCAATGAATCAACGCGTGATGCACCCTTATAACTTGTGGCAGGGGTTGACTGTCAAATTCTTGCAGCCTTACACCTTTAGTTCTTGAGAGACTCTTTTTATCAGAAGCTTACACTATTCGTGCATGTATTACCTATTTATCTTTAACAACAAATGAAGGATTACAGTCAACTCAACTCAGAAGGCTCATGCCCATTTATGATTTATGAAGCATTAATATGCAATGCTTTCCTAGAAAAATTCTGAATCAGATGAACAATTCTCTCTTTTGCGCTCTTAGATCCGAGTTTGAAATTATAGCATGAGATCGCTTGCAGTTGCAGCTATATATATTTTAGAAAAAAAGGTAAATAGAAGATCGAACAAGAATGATATGGTTGTGCAATGTAGTACGAGGCACCAGTTTCAATAATGAACTGCTTATTAACAATTCTAGTTTCACAAAAGCACAATGCAGGACATTACTTCTGCATCTTTATCTAACTCATGCTGGAAAATGTTGTTCCATCTTTGACCAATTCTTGAGTGGTGGATGATTGGCTGTTAGTCTTCAGCTGTAGGATATCTGATTTAGTAGCAATTCAATTACACAGGTATTAATTCCCCGATTTCCCCCTAACTATCAGTTGTGACTCTTTTAGATGGAGCTCATTCGTAAGATACGACATCCTTTTATTGTGGAATACAAAGATTCTTGGGTTGAAAAGGTGAGCAGAAACAATATATATGTTTTTATCTATGTTTGTTTGGTTAGCATACACCATGCCTTCTTTAGATTCTGCAACATAGATTGATTGAGAAATGAGAATGATCTTAAATTAGAATGATCTTAAATTAGAAGAGTCAAAGCTTTAGTATTTTATTTTATGACTAATAATACACTCGCTCTTGCTATTGAAGCTGCCAACTTATTTTGCCTTGTTGAGTTCACCTTAAATTTAC
The DNA here is from genome assembly GCA_947648045.1 of Beta corolliflora. Lineage (NCBI taxonomy): Eukaryota > Viridiplantae > Streptophyta > Magnoliopsida > Caryophyllales > Amaranthaceae > Beta > Beta corolliflora. Next base: position 480,677 of record CANSZD010002106.1, read on the forward strand.
TGAACTGAATTTATTTTTATTGATTGAAACCTAATTTTACTGATTAAAACTGATTGTTGCTGATTTTCCTTTGTTTTGTCTTATATTGTTCACTGATTTTATCAATAAAAACTTATTCTTACCTTTTTTTTATACTGAATGTCATTATTTTGAGCTGAACTAAATAGGGCCTTTGTCATTTTAGCTTTGCAGTTTCCATGATTTATGTAAATGTGCTTGAAAATTTACCCACACTATAGAATACATAGTCCTTTTTCATCTTAGAGTCTGACACTCACGTAGAGAAAGGAAGAAGCCGTGGAGGAGGGGGAGGTAGGTTATAAGATAACGAGGAATGTTAAGTCTTGGTGCATGATTGTTTCCTTCTGTAAACTTCATGAATTGGAAGATGATGCCATTATAAAGAGTTTGGGTGCTCTAGAATAGAGGAAAATAATGAAGTATAAAAGTGCTAAGGCCTTAAGGGTGCCATAGAATGAGATGAACCTTATGTATGGCACTTATTGGTGGTTTGAGGCGAGCATGATGCCATAATTAGTGAAATGCTAGAATGAAAGATGATGATGAGCATAAAATGGGTTAAGATCCTTATGCACAGCTTCTCGTTGTGGTTAAGGTGCTGTGTTGCTGTTGTAATCAAAGCAAATTATTTGAAATTAGATAAACATATGGCAGCGGAAGAAAATTTTCAGATGTACTCTTACAAAGTTAGGTTTACATCTTAGTTTCTGTAGGTTCCTGCATAATGTGTTGGGATGGGATCAGCCATCAGTGATCAAAATGTTCTTACTCTCATTCTCTCCCATGGTTAGACAGTAGTGTGTCAGCTCTGTAATCGTGGAGCCAGGTGGTTGATTTGTAATCCTTAATATTTTTATTGTTTGGTGATGATCACTGAGTTCATGATCGAATACAAATTTCATTTTATATTTCCTTTTATTCGTATTTGGGTGAAATGTAAAGACTTTCTATAGCTGATACAAAAATGGACAGTTGGATGCTTGGCTGTCATTTCCTCTTTGATATGATAAGTGCCTTCTGATGTTATAATATGGGTTGATGAATGTCAAAAATGTCTTTACATTTCTTTTTATTTGTTCCTTTTCCAGAAAAAAATAAAGAATAACCTTGACAAGAATATACTGTCTTTGCTCTGTTCCTATATATTGTGATATTAGTTTTTGTTCATTTTTTTAGTAAGGTGTTTATATGCTATATATGTAGACACATATAAGAACTGATTTAAAGCTGCTCCTAATTTCCTAAAATATGATAATGTTGTTTCATTATTACCAGGGTTGCTATGTATGCATAATCATCGGATACTGTGAAGCAGGTGACATGTAAGTTTCTTGAATGATAAAAGTTTTGTTTATCTCAACAGTGGATTGTTCTTGCCTTGACCTCTGCTGCTATCTTGTTTTTCTCAGGGCAGGAGCTGTGAAACGTGCAAATGGTGTTCATTTTACAGAAGAGGTCTCAGTTTTCCCTGCTGCTTGAATCTTACTTAAACCATTGTCATTTCCTTCGGCAGCAAACTATATTGTGTTGTCTTGGCATTGAAGTTTATTGATTTAACTTCTTGTAGAATCTCTGTAAATGGCTTGTTCAACTGCTCATGGCTCTTGACTACTTGCATAGGAACCATATTCTTCATCGTGATGTGAAGGTCAGTACTTTTTTGATTGTTTCAGAACTGATAATTTCTCTCCCCCTTTGATTTCTATTTTTTTTATTTATTTATTTATTGCTGAACTCTCTTTCTTTTATTAATGTAGTGTTCAAATATATTCTTGACGAAAGAGAAAGACCTACGTCTTGGTAAGATGATCTTTTTGGTCTCCCCCCTCCCTGCTTCATTTTCTGAAGCTGGTCAAAACTCAATTTTCTCTTTCTTTTATTTTTGTTATTTTTAGTTAACTAGTGACAAGTTTTGAGTACAGGTGATTTTGGACTTGCTAAAATGTTGACATCAGATGATCTTGCATCCTCTGTAAGTTCTGGCTTGCTAAGCTCACATGCTATATTCTGGTCTCAGGTGTTGTATGAAGTCTTAATGTTGAAAAACATCTATTTTCCAGGTTGTTGGCACTCCCAGCTATATGTGTCCTGAGCTTCTTGCGGACATACCTTATGGTTCCAAATCAGACATTTGGTCATTGGGTTAGTCATTTATGATAATGACAGTTTTCATCAGTGATTCAGCTCAGAATTATCTATATATACAATATATACTTAATTTTTTGTTCTGTCTGAACATTCAGGTTGCTGTATATATGAAATGGCTTCTCTCAAGCCTGCATTTAGAGCATTTGTAAGTCTTGCTCTTTCAGATTATATTTTGTAAGTTCTTGTGTTATCATCTGGTAATCAGCTGTCCTTAATATATAGGACCATAAAGGCTCCCTTCTCCGTAAATAAAATCCCTGTTAAACACTTGAAGTTCCATCTGAGTTTCTTATGGACATCCCGGAGGTGTTATCTAACTTTGTTGCTTTGGGTTTTCTGATGCATTGTTTCTCGAAGTACCTTACTTGTGGAACATCTAGGCTTCCTTTGGCTGGACGGAGGCATTTTCAGTTGTGATTTTAAAAGATATTTTCAAAGGGAAAAACAATTGACAATTGTAGCTTAGTTTTCCGTTGTTTGGTTTTTTGCATGAAAATTTAGGGAGAAGAGGAAGAATGTAATGGAATGGGGGAGGATGGATGGGAGGAAAGTGAAGAATAGGGAGGAAAATGTGTTTTCTCTTCCTTTGAGATGGAAAATGTTATCTACCATCGGGAATCTATTTTTCACCAATTGGAAAACTGTTCTCCACCCTGTACAAACCAAACAAAGGAATATGGGAAAAACCACTTCTCGAAAAAAGGTTTTACACCCAACCAAACACACTCTTAAATTAGTGATGGCTGTATTTGTGTTTTTCATCCTTGTATAAGTTTTGTTAGTTCTCATCCAATCATGAAACTTCCCTGTACATCTTATCTGAATGAAGAATGACAAAGGGTTGGTAAGGATGAAAACATTTGAGTAATATTCAAGTCAGTAGCTGCTCTCTTTTTGTACTTTCTTCGTCTGTATTTCCTGTTGCAAACTTGCAACATTTCCCATTTATTATAGAACTTCAATATTAATTGCAGCATTATTAATTTGGCTAGAAGTTCCGTCTATCTCTCTTCTATCACATGGATCCCTCTTTATCTATTTCCATAATTTGTGTGCCAACACTCAGTGTTGCAATAGAAAAAAGACAAAGGAAGTATTTGTCAAGTATTGCGTCTTGGAGCTTTATTGCATTACCAATTAATCTGCTTGATTAGGGTCCAAAAATCCACCATGTCACACCTAATTAATTTGCTTTGAGACATAATATTGGAGGAGGAAATATTCCCGAGAAAAAAAGTTAACATATAAACTATTAGGAAAACTATCTAGAGACTCATTTTAATTTTGGAGATAATTATCTCTCTACTGTTAAGCTACTTGTAGTAACTTTCTTTCTTACTGTTACATTGGACACTTCTACTGGAACAGGACATGCAAGCACTGATCAGTAAAATTAACAAGTCAACTGTAGCACCTCTTCCAGCCAAATATTCTGGAGCATTGTAAGTCTTTCAGTTGCATATATAGTTTGCTGGTGCTTTGTGCTTTATAGATTTCAATATGCAAGCTAATTTGTTAATCCCCCCTCCCCTCGAATTTTACTCTTACAACCAATAAAAATGACTTCATTCTACTTCAAGGGACTGAATTAGGATAGAATCAGTGGATGCAATTACTAAAAATAAACGTTTCCTGGTATGCTGTCTTAAGCCCCAGCTACGAGCTTGAGCTTTACTGTAACGCATGTTCAGTTTTTTGGGAATCCAGTCTTGTGTGAGCTCAAATTGTTCACATAGATGTCCTACAGTGTAAATGTGTAATGCTTGTCTCTTGTCCCAATTTCTCTGTTCTACATTTGTGCCAGTTATTATTGCTTCATGCTACTATCAAGGCTCCACTACGTCCTTCTAAATTATAATATATATCAAAAGTAACCGATTAAAATGAATGACAAACAAGTGGTACATTTTGAGAAATTTTCTTTCCTTTACATGCAAAGTTTTTGCTTCCCCTTCTGCGTGCATATAGATAAACAGATGACAGAACTGACCTATCATCTTGCTACTTTCTGTCTGCAGTCGAGGTCTCGTTAAAAGCTTATTGCGGAAGAACCCGGAATTTAGGCCCAGTGTAAGTATATTCTTTAGAGATGGTGGCTATAGATTTCATATGTGCTGCAAGAACGATAATGCATGCTGCCATTAATTCATAGAAAATGAAAGAAATTTTATATTAGCTCCGTAACTCAATACACAGCGCATCTTAATCTTATGGTTTTGATGTGGTACAATAGGCGGTGACTCATTACATCTAGATGATTGTTATCTGTATGATGTTTGGCTACGTAATTCTCAAGTTGATTTTCCTCAGTTGCTCAGATACTTTGTAAAATTCAAGTACTGCAGTTTATCTGGATGAATCTGCTTGAAACTAATTTAACTAAACTCTCTTTTTAGTGCACTAATTTGATGGTGCAGTTTGGTATGGTATGCACTTGTAGTAGTGTAGTAGACCCCTGAATCAGTCTTACGTCCTTATAGTAGCTTAGAAGTAAAAGTTTTTCAGGATTCTTTGTGGATTTTTTGTACTCCATGCTAATCTAAAGTAAATATTCAAGAGGGGACAACTGCCAAATACTGTTTGCAGCAATTGCTAGTTTTATGGTAGAATCTGTGTTTGTTTATGTTATTACTCGTCTTGGTTTATTGTCAATTCTCTATAGATAATTGTTTCTTCTGACAGGCTGCTGAGTTGCTCAGGCACCCCCATCTTCAACCCTATGTTGAAAAGATTCATCTCCAAACCAGGAACCCTAGATGTAATGGCATATCTGATATCTGGGACGATGCTGATTCCACCTGCATTGATAAAGCAACTTTACCAGAAGCAGAAGAAGATGAAATTGATCCCAGTATATCAGATGCTGAGCTCGACTCCTTCTACCCTGATGATAGAATAAAACCTACCTTGTCTGATCTCGAAAGGAGGTTGGCTAAATTAAAGGCTCAAGATCCCTTTAAGAGGACTGTTACTAGCAAGGCTGTACCTTCAAAAGCTTCAGATGTTACAAGGAATTCCAGATTGACCCGAGCTAAAACATTTGGCACTTCTAAAAGGCGATCAGCGCCGTCAAGAAATCAAGAAGCGGTAAGTTTTGATGTGTGTACCTAATCAATTTCTGTAGATTTGGTAGTGAGTAGAATATTATGCTGAATCTGATTGATGGATTATCATACCATATTACCAGAGCTTCATCCACTAGATGAATTATGCAGTTACCATCAATCATGCATTTACTTCTGTCATTTTCCCTGGACATATCATAGTCAAGTGTACTACTACTGGCTTTATGCTGAGTTTCTGGGGGGGAATCAATATTCTGCTTATTCAGCTTGAAACATCGTGATCAGCTCAAATTTGCTGCCTGAAGATTGCTTATTTTCTTTTCCTTTTCTTGTTTTTAACAACTGTAGCCTCCATCAAGAACTCCTGTGAAACGATCTGTCTCTGCAAACCGCACTCGCAGATCATCTATGCCGATGGCAACTAGACCTGCAATGTATGAATCACCTTCCAGACCAACTGTGGATATCCTAAAGCGAATCAAATCTCCAGATATTTCTGTAAACTCACCTCGAATTGATAAGATAGCAGAATTTCCACTAGCATCATATGAGGAGCCATTCTTCCTATACCAAAGGAGTTCATTGGTCTCTAGACAGGGTTCATCATCCCCAGTGCATGGTAGATGTTCCGTCACCAAAGACAAATTCTCAGTTCAATTTTGTGATACAGGATTTTCCAAGAAGAACCTTGATGGAATGTGGCAGAGTATACGAGACAATAAGGTACAAGGAGAAGGGAAGGATACTGTCGGAAATTCCTCAGATCAAAATGCTACTGCTGGCGCTTCTAGCCACGATGCATCGTCAGATATGAGGCGTTGTCGGTTTGACACATCCTCTTATCAACAGCGGGCCGAAGCTTTAGAAGGGTTGCTGGAATTCAGTGCAAAGTTGTTGCAACAGGAGAGGTTTGATGAACTTAATGTTTTGTTAAAACCATTTGGATTAGAGAAGGTTTCTCCTAGAGAAACTGCTATCTGGCTGTCCAAAAGCTTTAAAGAGACCACACCGAAGCAGGAAAGTTAGTTCAGCTATGTTTTGTTTAGTTTGTCAATATTGGTTTCATCTGTTCTCGGCGTGTGGAAGCACACTCAAGTGAGCGTCTGCTGCTGCTGATATTAGTCGTTGACAGGTTTTCAAGCATATGCATCTGTTAATAATTTTGACCTTTCCACCTTTAGAATTAACCTTTGCTCAGGATAGGGGGGTCTTTGATCCGAATTATCCTGTGCGAGAGATTCACATTTAACTCGTTCTTTATCCAGCTGAATCCTGGATTTATCTTTGTAACCATCATCTTGACAAACATGATAATTCTTTGAGATATACATATTCTTTTGGTTTAATCATTTGTTAGAGTAAGGTTTTAATTTACCTCAATGTTGTAAACTGCAGCAATCTAACTTTCCCCTTGGAACTTCTGAAGTACATGTACATTTTCCTTGTGCACTGGCATAAAATAATTAAGGTTAACTTCTTTTGATTTTGTACTTTTACTTTGGTATAAAGAAGAGTGCACTAAACGAGTTCAGCGATTGGGCTCGTGAGGTATTAAATCTGAAACTATTGCATCTCAGACTCTCAGTCGATTCCTAATTTTGTATAAAGGATTGAACCTCAAATCCAAAAGACGCATGACGTTGCCACTTCGTGTGAAGAAATTTACCAACTTTCTCTACTAATAGTATGTAGTTTGGTTCTGGCTTTATAAGTCTGCTAAAGAAAAAGAAAAGAAGGGAGCATCTCATCTCAATGTTATATAGCAGCATCGACGTCTTCACAATCAAAATTGTCAATCGTGATCGCTTTGTTTTTTAAAATCACAATTAGTTTTAATCTCGTGCAATACACAATTTCTTGTATCAATAATGATCTTTGGTAAGAGAGACAATATGAGAAACACGTCAAGTTTTGATTTTCGTGCAGTACTGGTAGCTCCTAGTGGCCTCAGCAAGATAAGAAAATTTGCAAGTGGATAACTTTTTATATCACATTCGTGTTGTTTCACCCTGTACTTAGAGATCTCTCAGTAATTTTGTAATCCGTAAATTATCTGTCAAACAGGATGACGCTGAATTCGTATCAGACACCTAAGCTTCACTTGTTTGCTGCCGAATGAGAATATATCATAATCATTCCCTCCGTTATGCTGCAAGTAGCTCCAGTACTCAGATCACTGATAAATATGAGAAAAGACATTACATTGCAAAACTTGTGTAATATGAAAATAAGACAATGCTTTTAAAGGAAAATGATATCAAATGAAACAATGGGAACAGTTGATAACAAAAAACCAAAGGAGCTTCAACAATCACACTTGAAGGCAAACAGCAAACTAAATAAGCCGCAACAAGACGTGGGCCAAGTTAGTGTGACGGGAATCCTACATACTATGAGCCGCTCACTGTCATCAGCTAGCTAATTAGTAGTTAACAATCAAGTCAGAAACCAGACTAAGAGTCATAAAGGTTCTTCAATTTGTCACGGAGAAGTGATCTTGGTCCTGATTCTGCTTGAGCGTCTCACTGGGGTTACCACCTCCTCATCTCCCTGAAAAATAGAAAGTGCACCTTTAAATTTAGTCATCAGTCATTGCAAATTCAAAAATAAGCTAGATGATAAATATCTTTTGTTAACTTACATGCTTCAAGTGTAGTATACTGTAAGAGGTGAAGCTTCCATAAGACGAAGCCATAGTGTAATCTGACGAAGCAGCAAGGGACTCCCTCTTATAATTCTTTTTACTTCTATCCACACTCTGAGACTGAACTTCATTACCTCCCCTCACTCTGAGACTTCTATCCACACTCTGAGACTGAGCTTCATCACTTCCCCTGCCTGCGTGCTTGTTATGAGATGGCGTCTTCTTCTGGCAGCTGCTCATCTCTGAGGGGCATGACTCACCAACCATATCCACTTCAACTGCATCGCTACAAGATGGTTTCTCATTGAGTGAGGCCTTCATCATGCTTGTGACTGCCTTGTGTGTTGTCGACTTTTCCTTATCTACCAATGGATCTGCAAGCTCTGGAGTTTCTTTCTTTGTCTTCGCGTACATAAATGTTGTAGCTGCTAATAGTGACACAACGACCAAACTGACAACTGCTATAATCCAAGCCAAGCTTCCATCAGTATGTTCAAAAACTTGGGAATTCCCATCATTTGATTCAAAAACTTGGGACTTCCCATCATTTAATTCCTGTAGCTCCTCCAACTCAACGCTACCATCACCAGAACTCAGATCAGTTTCTTCACCCAATGCTGTTACAACTTGATAGTAGACTTCAAAACCTTGTGGTGAGGACAGTGGTCGATCCTCAACCTTCACAGCACTTAGGGGCTCATCTTCAATACAAACCGTCAAATCGTTTCCTGCTTTGAGCTCCGGATTGACAGCTTCATCGATTGATGTAGCTTCTTCAGTAATGTGGGCAGTAGAACCTTCATTGTGGACTATAGAAATATCTTCCAGATTTTCTGATTTATTGTCGAATTCAGAATCCTCAACTGGTTCAGCGTCGAGCTCAGAATCCTCAAGCACAGAAATCTCTTCCAGATTTTCTGGTTTAATGTCGAGTGCAAAATCCTCAACTGGCTCAGTGTCGATTGCAGAATCCTCAACTGGTTCAGCGTCGAGCACAGAATCCTCAAGCACAGAAATCTCTTTCAGTTCTTCTGGTTCAATGCCGAGCACATGATCCTCCAACTTTAGGTCAGTGAATGGAAGAAGACTAGATCCTCCATCTTCTTTTCTCTCTAAACAAGTCCCCAACTCAAAATCCTTAACCACAAAATCTCCGAACTCCATTTCTTGCAAACCAGTAGTCATGTTACTAAAAGGCAGAGGACTGAACTGATTAACATCCCTTGCATTGTGGATCATCTTGGACAAATAACCAACTGAATGAACCGACCACAACATAGCATATTGGAACAGACTGTTAAGATTAGTTTTGGCGAGATCAACAACTGCACGAGGATCATGGTAAATCCTAGAAATTACCTTATCGCAGTACATAGCATTTTCAAAGCTTGGAGAAAAGATAACAAACATGGATATGGAGCCAAACAAGATGAGCAAAAGCAAGGCAGCGGTTCTCCATTTCCTAGAAAACCGAGGTTGAGGCTCAATATTCAGTTCAACTGTTTCTGGCTGGATATCAGTGGAGTTAATTTCAGACAATGAAGAATCTTCTTCTACTCCTATGGGAGATGTCCCAACTGAAGAAGAAACAGTAGTATCTTCGGACTCAACATCGTCAGATTGAACTTCTTCACTGTCAACAGACTCAGAAGAAAAATCATCTTCTAGCCTAGTCCCGTGGGTTATATAGCTTTCGATTCTCGAATTAGGTTTGTAGTGAAGAAATTGAGGCCTTGGGGAAAGATAATTGGTTTGTGGATCATACGGTGGAAGCGAACCAAGAGGAGCTATCTTACAACTATTTTTCATATCTTCTACACTAACATTATCATCAGCAATTTTATTTTTAGGCATATCACTCAAAGGTAAAGGTTCAGAAGAGTTTGCAGCATTCATTGGTACCACCTCAGGGTCAAGCACCACTAAATCAGAATCGAAATCGGGCTCAGTTTCAATTTTCCCATTGCCATGACTAAAACCATCCATATTAACCTCAGACTCTGTGATAGAAACCTGATCAGTACCCTTCTTATTAAAATCTATTACTGTCGTCGTCGTAGAGATAGGGGGACTTTCCAATTCCATCACTGATTTTGGTTCAGTTTCATCACCAAACTCCAATGAACTCACGGAGAAGAAATGGAACTTCCCATGGGAGAGTGAAGCAGAAGTCCGAATGGCTTCGTTTCGCTCTCCCAACACTTTCTTCCTAGGTGATGGATTGATTTTTGAAGCTGCTGAAATTGTTGGTGACATAAAGTTCTTAGTTCCACTTCCTCCCTTTGAAATCGAAGGGGATCGGATTTTCGAAGCCGGCTTCAAATTCGGCTCTCTTTCATTCTCCTTCTGCTCATCCCCATTATCTCTTCCAAATGAACTTCTTCTTGCATACTCTACAAAACAGTACCCAGAAAGACAATAATTACAGACTAATTTTTTTAAAACATGGTCATAACAACAACAATTAGTGAGATTTTTGTGGAACATTTTGGCATGATTAACTTGGATAATAAAGACCACTGTTAATTTCATATCATAAAGTAAGTAACTTTGCGAAAACTAACCAAGAATCAACAACAATAAGCAGGAGAATGAACGAAACTTCTCTCAAGGATCTTTAATTAAACACATATTTAAAAAGTTGAGCTACAAAATTTCAAGATCGGAAATTTCACAGCAAAACTCGAAACTAAAGCATAACATTTAGTTCAAAAAATAAAATGAAGCACTAAACACTTAATTTAAGTAGAAAAATAGTCATGGGTTACATACCCAACAAATTATTCAACAATCAGAGAAACAAAAGACTAACTAACAACCAAAAATAAACCAAAAAAACATAATAATTAGAAAATTAACTCCATGATTAGCATCAGATTATAAGAGAATGACCAGCACTAAACAGTTGACTTAAGTAGAAAATAATCATCGGTTAAATACTCAACAAATTATTTAACAATCAGAGAAACAAAAGACAAATAAATAAGTACCCAAAAATAAACCAAAATAACATAATAATTAGGAAATTAATACCCACAAGTAAACCAAAATAACATAAGAACTAGGAAATTAAATCCATGATTAGCAGCAAATTATAAGAGAATCACCAGCACGACTGTTAGCAGAAATTGGGGAAGATTTTGCAACTGGGTATCCACTAAAACTCTTTCTGACAGCAGCTCCTTCTCGTTCTTGATTATTTCTTGAGTTATGGATTGGGTTCGTGTTCGTGTTCGGGTTCGGCGAAGGAGATCTGTTTGAGGAATTAGTTACCATTGATAGATTGATTTCAATTACCTCCAAATTAATTCTTTGAATGGAAATGTGAGATCTTTTGAATTTGCTATAATTTCTTGTTGTTTAGAGAGAGAAATTGAGATATATGGGGAAAGAGAGAGAAAGAAAGAATGAGAGTCAATGTAAGGAAAGTAACGGCTAGTTAGTAAGTCCATTTAAATTTGACAAGAGTTTTGAATGTGGGTTAAAAAAACAGTGCAGTTTGGACTAGCCGTTGGCTACTTTTTTTTTCTTTTTCTTTTTCTTTTTCTAAGGAAGCCGTTGGTGACTTTATCATGTGATGTGGTCACTTGCTAAACCCTTTCTTTATCCCTTCTTACCCTTTCTCTCCTAAACCCTAGCCTCCATTAGTGAATTTCAAAGGGGCTTCCATCGATTTTATCAGTGGATAACCCCACCTTAATTTTAATTTTCATTATTGTTTAGCTTTGTTTATGTTTGTTCTTGTTTGAATAATACTTCCTCCTTTAAAGAGATGATCGTTTCTCCCTTGAAAGAAAGGGTTTATTCTCTTCTCCTTAGGAGAGACTTTAGTTTACTCCTTTGTTTCTGGATGAATTATCGTAATTTTGGATCATTGATGAAGAATTATGCGGTGTCGAAGCAGATTTCAGATCTACAATTACAATTAATGGTATAAGATTTAATTCTATTTCAAAACTACAGCATATCAAAAGACCCCCTCGTTGAAGGCTGTATCAAACAACGATGTGGAAGAGGGTATGCGGAATTGTTAGATCTACTACACAACGATCGTGGTTTTGCAAATTCTGAATTTTATTTGTTCAAAATTGTTATGTATTTGTTATTCCTGATCTCTATTGTAGATGTCGTATGACTCTTTTATTAATGAATTAATTTTACTTTAAAAAAAAAAACGTGATGTGGTCACTTACTGAGTACTGACATTTTGATTTCTTAACAAAAAATTGAGATCTCAATTTTTTTAAGTGAAATATGCAAATTTAAATGTGAGGTGTGTAATGTTAAAAATGCAAAAGTTGTGTATATTAAACTGAGTTATAAATTCTCTAGAATAAAATGCCATAATTAAAAAGTGAGATAATATTGTAGGATTTTCAAAGTGAACTAATTCATGTCAATAATGGGATAAGTCCTTTTTAGAAACAACCCTTAGAAATGAAAAGATAGCTATAAATAATTGAACAAATCAATGTTAAAAATGAATCATTACAATCTAAAAGTCAACTAAAACATGTTAATGATGAAATATTTCATTCTTAGAAATGAAAAGCTATTAGAAAAATATAGACAAAATAAATTTCAAATAAACCATAAAATGTCAGAGATGAAATATGAGGTTCTAAAAAATAAAATAAAATCAAAGCGATATACTTCTATAAACGTTAAAGATAAGATTCTCAAGTTTAAAAATAAACAAATCAAATCTAAAAATGAAAATCTTAATAATAGTGTTGATTCTCATTCTCTCTCTTGATAGTGGCCAACGTTCTTCTCCTGCCCAACCGAGTTAGCATCAAGAAAATAAGAATCAGTAGACGAATATTATGGAGGAGAGGCATCCACCATTAATTTAGGGTGGAAGAGCAGCCGCAAAGCAAAGTCGACTTACTTCAATTGAAAGAAGTGTGACGAAAACAAGCCCAAACTCCAAAAGATATGAACAAGTAGAAAAAGAAGTGAAAACCGTATAGAAGAGACGGTCATCACAAGATGGAGAACCATTAGCTCGTATGAGCAATGCAATTAGGGTAGATTTTTTTTTATATAATAAAAACAAAAACAAAGCTAAGACCATTATTTCTTGTTCTTTAGCGAATAGCAATTGCAATTTGTAGGTAAAATGATGATGTTGTTGATTTCACCATTTACAACTTCGAATTGTAATTTATATTCTTAGTTGTTGTAGCAGTAAAAAAGTTGGCGAAGAAGAATGTGACGTGACATTTCAGATCAAGTATTCGATAAAATTTTGGGTTTTTGGATCGGATATTCATCAAATTTATTTCTGAATCCAAACTATCCAACATATTCTTAGAATTCAAAGTTGGGCTTTAGACATGCAGGGGCTTGAGCTCATCCGGATACCCTAGTCCCTCATTACGATAATCATACAATAATAGGCTCAACTAACGTACAATACATACAACATTATATCCATCTTTTACTAATGTTAACGAAGATGTTAATTATAAATTATAATTTACATCAATGTGTAATCCAATGGCATCTGGAGAACCAAAAGCTTCAGTTTAATATAAACTAGGGGGGGTCAAGGTATATTCAAGGAAGGGAGGTTTTCTCTTAATGGAGGTTGGGTTAGGGCTATATGAGATTCCCTTTATTGGGCCCAAATTTACTTGGTGTAATAATAGGGAGGATGGAGATCGTAACTATGAAAGGCTGGACAGAGCTTATGGCACGGGGGAATGGTTGCAGCTTCATCCGGAACCTGTATCATTGAACTCCCATAATGGTGTCTGATCACAGCCCTATTATTCTTCTCTCTGATCCGTCAACTCCTAAAAGGAAGAGTTTGATCCGTATGGAGTCCTGGTGTATGGATTTTGATGATGTGAGGAAAATAGTCCAGGATAATTGGTGCAGGACTTATGAAGGTTCTCCTATGTTTAAGATTGCAAAGCAAATTGCAACGATGAGATTTAAGGCATTCAAGTGGTGTAGAGTGTTCAGAGCTAAGCATGGTATTGTATGGGATGATATGGCAAAGCAGTGTGAAAAGGCCCAGTTGGGGTTGCATGAGGATGACAATGGATATGAGGAGGGCAAGGTTCGATCAGAAAGCTTGAAGCATATTGAGGTTCAATTGGAATACTGGAGGCAGAGAGCAAAAGGTAAGTGGACGGCATTGGAGGATTCAAACTGTAAATGGTTTTTCAGGAAATCTAAGTCTAGGAAAAGGAGGAATGAAATTTTGATGTTAAAAGACAAAGAAGGGGTTTGGAGATCAGATATAGAAAGGAGATACATCAGGTTATGTTGGATCACTTTGATGATATTTTCCAACGTGATCAGCTGAATAATGTTGAAGGGAGCTGGGAGCCTCCGGAGGATTTAGTGGATATTATTCTTCGGTTATCTAATGATCAAGCTGAAAGATTGCAACAGAAGGTTACTCCAGAGGAAATTACGAATGTTATTTTCCAGTTCGTCTCGCTGAAGGCCCATGGTCTTGATGGAATCCCGACGGTTTTTCATCAAAGATTCTGAGACATTGTTGGTAAATATGTCATATCGGTTGCTCTACATTTCTTTGATGAGGGTTATTTGCTGAAGGAATGGAATTCCACTCTGATCTGTTTGATTCCTAAGGTGGAAAGGCCATAAGAAGCAGGTTAATTTAGGCCTATAAGTCTATGCAACGTGATAAAATTATCTCAAAGGTCATTGTAAATAGGCTTAAACCTGTTCTTCAGAGTTTGGTCATTGGATAACTGTCCATTAGCCCATGAAGTGGTCTCAACGCTTAAAAAAAGAAGGGGGGTAGTGAGTACTTGGTTGCGCTTAAAATTAATATATTCAAATTGTATAATAAGGTGAATTGAGAATTCTTAGGTTGGCTTCTGGAGAGAATGATGTTTTCTGCAGTTTGTAAGAATTGGATTATGCAGTGTTTTTCAACAGTTACCACTAGTGGAAAAAAGCTTATATGACACAGCAAAACTGATCCGGTCGGGCCCAAAACCGGATCAGTTTAGTCATTGTTTTTGCGCGCAAAATATTGGGTTAATTAACTTATGCGGTTGGGTATCGAACCGGATCAGTTGACAAAAAGGATCCGGTCCTTTTTGTTAACTGATCTGGTTCAATAGCCCGGATCAGTTAATTTCAGCGCTGAACCCATAAACCCACATCATCCGCCCCAAAAAATCTACATGGCCCAAAGTCAGCGAGAATAAATAACAAGGGCCCAAAGTCAGCGAGCATAAAAAACAAAGGGCCCAAACGCATAAACCCACATCCTCCCTATTTCATCTCTCAAAACTCTGAAACCCTAATTCTCTCCTCTCTCCTCTCTCTCCTCTCTCCTCTCCTTACTGCTCGAACAACCACCACCACACCGATCAGTTACCCCTCAATCTCTGTCCTCAATCGTTATCTCTGTCCTCAATCGTTATCTCTCCTCACTGCTCGAAAAACCACCACCACACCATCAGCCTTGTTGATCTTCGCCTCTCTCAGCCACGCGCCGTCGCCAACCACCACCATCTCCGCCTAATTCTTCGCCTCTCCGATCATCTCTTCCTCGCTCGTCGGTCGTCGAACTCCGCTCAACTCTTCCTCGTCGTCGAACTCTTCCGCTCATCTCTTCCTCGTCGTCGAACTCTGCTCAACTCCAACTTGAACAACAAGTCTACAATTCGCCAAGCAACGACAGCAACAAGTGATAATTTTTCGTTTTTCAGATCTATAATTTCTTGATCTTTGTTTTGATTAATCTTCATGTAATTTCAGATCTATAATTTCTTGATCTTTGTTTTCATTAATCTTCATGTAATTTCAGATCTATAATTTCTTCTCTCTTTTGTATTTTCGTTCGTTTTTTATTTTCGTTCGTTTTCTTATTTTCGATTAATCTCTCGTTTGTAGGTGTTTTTATTTCTGTATTTTCTATAATTTTTGCTTAATCCATTGAGGTTAGATAGGGTTTATTTTTGTAAGTGTTTAGATATTGTTTTTCTACTTTCGTTGGGAATTTTAGATAGATTTTTTATTTTTTTTTGTAATTCCTGGATCTTAATATTGGGATTTTCGTGAATTATTTTATGTATTTGATGTTTGTATTTTGATGTTTGTAATTTGATGTTTTATGGATGTATTTTGATGTGTTGGGGGTAAAACATACGTATGTGATATATGGAACTTCATCCTCTACCTCTCTGTCCCTTACTCCCTCTTCAAAGTATGTCTTTTTTTTAAAAAAATATATTGAATTTGAATTGATTAATAATGAAAAAATGCAAAAAAAAAAAAAAAATTTGGTTTTTGTGGGGGTCAGCTGATCCGATTTTGAAGGAAAACCAGATCAGTTAATATGATTAACCGATCCGGTTTTCCTTCAAAACCGGTCACTAAATGATTAACTGATCCGATTTAGGACCGGATCAGTTAATTTTTGCAAGCTGCTGCGAGCCCATCCGATCCGGACCAAAACCGGAACGGTAAGTCCGATTTTGACCGGATCAGATGGACTTTTTTCCACTAGTGTTCGTATGCAATTCTTATTAATGGTGAGCCTTCAGAAAGGTTCAAGCCGTTGTGCGGGCTTCATCAGGGAGATCCTCTTTCTCCCTACATATTCATTCTTGTCATGGAGGTTTTTTCTAGAATGATCGTTAAAGCTGAAGAGGATGCACTAATTAGGGGTCTCAAAATCTCGAGAGGAGGGCCTTCTGTTCTTTAAGGCCACACCCACAGTCTTGCTCTGCTATCAAGAGTATTATTCATAAATTTAGCTGTTTATCAGGTGAGGTCATAAATTTTTCTAAGTCTGCTTTTTATTTTTAGCCCTAATAATACTCCTCAAAGATTTAAAAGATTTATGAGGAGCCTTATTGGAACGCCTTCAACAGAGGGGCTGGGGAAGTATCTGGGTAATAATATTGAGTTGGATGGGCAGAGTTTTAACACTTAGCTCTATCTCATGTAGGTAGAGTTCTATTGATAAATGGGCTGCTTGCTTCTCTATATATGCCAGCATGTCTTGTCGGTGTTCTTGCTTCCGAGGAGGATTGCAGACATAATTAATGTAATTTTCTCAGGTTTTCTTTGGAGAAATGGAGGAGATACCAAACCTATTTATTAGAAAAGAAGGGAAATTGTCGAGCTTCCTAAAGGTTGGGGTGGTCTTGGGATTAGGAATGTGCGCTCGTATAATATAACTTTATTTGCTAAACAAGCGGTCAAGATTCATGAACGGGAGAATATAATTATTTCTAAGGTCCTTCACTCGAAATACAAGGCTTCCCCAATCACAATTGGATTGTGCGCTCATATAATATAACTTTATTTGCTAAACAAGCGGTCAGGATTCATAAACGGGAGAATATAATTATTTCTAAGGTCCTTCACTCGAAATACAAGGCTTCCCCAATCACAATTAGATTGCAAGGTAAAAGGTTGGCTTCACCTTCTTGTGGGGTTTAGGGGGCTATGTTATGCTGTTAGGGAGTGCAAGAGTGTGTTCCTCAAAATGATTGGTAGTGGTATGGGAACACATATTTTACATGACATGTGGGTTAAGGGTCCGCCACTTAGAGTGGAGTTTCTTTGAAGAATATGGGGCTGAGAAAGTTAATGATTTAATGGTTCAAAATTGTTTGAAATGGAATGTGACCCCATATGGAAAACGTTTTTACGCTCAGCAATCATAATTTTGGTAACTCATTTCCCTCAGGGAATGAGAGAAGATTGTTATATTTGGCATCAGTCCAGTACAGGCAGAGTAAGTACGAAGAACATCTATTCCCTTCTGACTAAGGAGCGACATAATTTTATGTCTAGATCGTGAGTGTTTAGGGGGTAAATTATGTGCTATGGATGTTTGCCCAAAGTGGTGAATTTTATCTGGAAAAGTTTGAATTACGCGCTGGCTTTAAGTATGAATCTCAGGAAGAGGAATATTCCAGTCCTTTTTTTCGTTATTTATGTAAGAACGAGGAGGAGAATGAGGCCCATCTGTTCAGGGATTGTGAGGTCTCCTCGAGGGTGTGGTGTGGCTCGTGGCTTGGAATTCAGGTGCATTCTTCGAAGATTATTCCAACTGGTCTCTGGATTTCCAATTTCTTACGCATGTTCTAGAAGGAGGATGACCCGAATAGTGATCGTAGGAGGTGGTTTTGTGCTATATTGTGGGCTTTGTGGCTGCATAGGGATAATATCGTCTTCAAAAATTGTGACCCTAATCCTGCTGAGGTCCTGCATATGGCAGAGAGGTTATTAAGTGGGGAGGAGGAAAGGGTAAAAGTCAGGAGGTTTAGCCGAAGGGATAGATCACAAGAAGGGGTTTAGGGTTAGAGGTAAGGCTAAGTTTTGTAATTCAGAATGGTCAAGTTTGTATGGTTCTGGTTGATGGTGCCTGAAAGAAAAATGTTAGGAAGGATTGTCCCTCGGCAGGGATTGGATGGGTGGGCTTAATGGAGGGGGTTAAAGTTTTTTTGAGGAAACGATAAGGTTATTGCTAGTTCGGCCTTGCTGAGCGAAGGTCATGTAGTGTTGCGTGGAATGAGAGAGGCTTTTAAAAGGGGCATGAGGAGCCTCATGATTATCTCGGATTCGGTGATGCTTGTGCAAGCTTTGATGAAGAACCAATTCCCATTTCAGCTAGCTAGTATTCTATATGATATTAATGCAAATGTATGGTAAGTTTAGCTTTTGTAAAATTATTAAAGTATATAGAGGCCTTATTCATGATAGTCATTCTCTAACTATTGCAGCTAGACATGGTCAAGTTAGGTACTTTGTTCTTCCTCTGTTTTGCTTGTTTGTACTTGCTGCCAAAAAAAATTGAAAATTTTCTTTTTACTCAATCTACCTTATATTTCACAGTTATGGGAATTTTTTTTTGGCAAAAAACTATTGTCCAAAGCAAATTTAAGACACCCTGCAAAATTAATAACGACGTTATTTAACTAATTGTCGACCCAAAGCAGATCAAGTTTAACATATTAATTGCTTACAAAGTTTTTTCGGGAGTTAGATAAGTTTTGTGTTCAGATTGCAATCTTGCATTTACCCTCCAAACTTTTCAGGCTGGTTTTCGAGTAGTGAAATCACACCTCTAAAACAAACTCCACTAACATTGTATTAAGTTCAACAAAACATGTTATTAGGCTCTGTTCTTTTGGACTGAATTAATGAAAATTCAATTCAGTTCAGACAAAGTTCAGTTCAGGAAAGTTCGATTCAGTTCAGTTCAGGAAAATTCAGTTAGTTACCTCTCAAAATTTTAATTCAGTTCAGTACAATTCAATTCAGTTTAGACAAATTAAGTTCATTCAGTTCAATTTAGACAAATTAAGTTCAGTTCAGTTGAGTCCAAAAGAACAGAGCCTAATTAGCAGTAATATTTCAATTAAAATGAAAAAGAGAGAAAAAAAAACTAGCAGAAGTAGTTTTAAAAGTGGATTTCGTTTTTTTAGTCTAATATTGCTTTGTATTTAATCATAAAATAGACATTATATTTTTTGCTTGATATCATTGTTGATTTGTAAAAAAAGATGAGAGAGAAAGCTAGAAAGAGAAAGAGAGAGAAAAAAGAGAAAAAAACCCCAATTCCCCCGATAAAAAACCCTAGCCAAAAATTCTTCAGTTCTCCCCTAAATCTTCACTATTCAAATCTAGTTTCCTTTCAATTGATTGCTTCTTTGGTCATCTTCTATGATTTCGCAAGCATTAATCTCACTGATTTCTACTTTAAGTGTGGTATTTACCTCAAAGAGTGGTTAGTAGGGGTTAGGCCTACTAAATTCAATTTTGCTCTGATCAGTCTAGCCTACGAAAGTAGTGTTGGTGTGCTTTTAAAGTTAACTAATCTCTGCTTTAGGCTGTTCTTTTGTGCTATTAATGATGATTTTAAGTACTATTATCCAATTTTTTGGTTGAATGGCACAGTTATCTTTTGATTTCTAGTGTTTAAAAATAAATTTAGGGCTTTTCTCTTGAGTGAGTCTCTTTCTTCATTAAATGCGAGTTTGAGTGGTAAAGTGAGGTTTGTGAGTGTTATTGCCTTTGTCGTGGCGTGTTTCATGTAACCCCCCGTAAAATTATGGATTTTATAAATATATTTTAATATATAGTTATTTATATTTAAATATATTTTAGTATTTTAACGATTTATTTCTTTAAAGGTTGACTATTTGAAAGTCAAAGAAATTATTTTAATGATTTATGCAAGTCAATATTTATTAAAGTCATGCATTGAAAAGTATTTGAAATGTTTGAAATACTTATTGGATTTGGAAAAAGATTTATAATTGGGTATGAGGAGCCCAAACACTCTTAGACTTGTAAAAGGATTTATAATCCTAGTCCAACTACCTTTTCCTAAGCCCACAAGGGGAAAACAATATAAACCAACTAAACCCCAAATTTTCACCACACACTATTTTCTCTCTCCTCCTTTCCTCCCAAACTTTCGGCCTCCTCATTCTTTTTCTCTCTCTTTTTCTTTTCTTCCTTCTTCCTCTTCCTTCGGTTCATCTCATTCGACCGACCACCAATTCCGGCCACCGCCGCCGCTCGCCGGTCGACTGCCAGCCACCCAGCCGCCGCCGATGCTCCTTGCCGCCGGCGTGTCCCTTCTTCCTTCCTGCTTTGGTTTGATTTCTTTGTATTTTTAGGTTTTGTTTTAATTAATTTATGTTTAAAAGTTATAAGTTATTGATTTATTATTGAATCTAAGTTATATAATTTATGTGTTGATGAAATAAAAATCAGATTTGCATATTTGAGTTTAAAGTAGATTTTTAATTATCAAAACATAAATTTTTAGGGTTTTGAAAGTTAGAAAAACCTAGTAGTTTATTATAAATTATGAAAGTTATTGTCTTTATGTTTCTAAGCATGTTTAAGTATGTTTAAAGAGAGTTTTAATAAATTATATGCTGCTGGAATTTTAGAAAGGTTGTTATTATACTAAGAAGGATGGGTAATTGAAGTTTTAATGATAAAAACAAACTTTTAAATATTTTAAAGGGGATTTAAAGTATTTTGAAGTTGCTGGAATATATTTGGAGTATTAATTTTAAATTCTATTGGTTGTTTTAGGCGGAGATTACTCTGTAGGCGATTTTTAAGGTGATTAAAGGTGGCCTACCAATTTGTCTACACAAGGTATGTAGATATCAATGTGTTGCTTGAGATAGTATCATGATTTAAGGAAGGAAAATTATGTAGTATCATGTATAGGAACTATGTTGGGTTCATATATGATATTGATTATGATGGATTTTGCATGTTTTATGATGTGGTGTAAACATGTTGATTATGAGATTATATTATGAGATTTATATCATGTTTGTATGGAAAATTGATGCAAACATGTTGGTTGGGAACTTTAATTTATTAATTCACATGGGGGAATTAATATATTTATTAGTATTGGATCATGATTGATCATTGTTCCCTTTGAGTCTGGTAAGTTGATATTTTCTACCTATGAAAGGTAATTTGGTTGTTGGCTAGGTTCAACAAATAAGAAGGATTGAATTAAAGTTGAAAAGTAATCTTGGATTGTTAAGTTGTGTGATCACTTATCTAATCCTAAGATAAAAATGAAAGTTTGTAATTGTTGCTTGATTGTGATGTTTGTTATACTTGTGAGTCATAACAAGTAATAAGTGGTAAATCATGTAAAGTGGAACTGGATAGCAATAGCTTTAGACTGGTGCACGTCTGAAGTGTTGGACAATTAGGAGTTGGAGTACATGGTGGTAGCCCATGGCTTTTTCTGGGGCCGGATTGATCACCGTATCCTATTTTTATTTCAAAGGTTTCTCGATATCGTAGGTCATGGGAATACGGAGTCGCGCCCGTATTTCGTCTTCCAAAGGGAAGACTGGTTTTAGTTAGACAACTCGGTCCATTGACTATTCCATTTAAAGTAATAAGAATGTTGTTAAAGTTTAGTTCAGTAAAAGTTATATGCAAGTTATTATACTGTTATTTAATCCTGCTTACTATTTATTAGTACCATGTTAGGATTGTTTACTTGTTTAGTATGTTGTACTCAGCTTTGCTGATTACGTGCTTTTGTTGTGTATGTTGATCATGGCTTTGCCTTATTGGTCCTGTGATGACCCATTTTGGTGAGCAGTCTCTAGGGATCAATAGTGCATTGTCTATCTACAGGTTGAAGATGATGCATCATTGGGATCGAGATTGGAGATCTTGTGTAGTTTATTTATAATATTTTTGAGTTATACATTTCATAGTTGGTTTGGTTTTAAGTTTGACTTTGATTTTGTTGGTTAGTATTGGAGTTGACTTATTGTTGACTAAGTTTATTTATAAAGTTATTATTATGTTTTCCGCTGTAAAATTCTGAATAAGCCGATACGTTTTCACATGGGCGATAATACTTTGATAATTCTCTATGTTTTATATTAAAAAGGTATTTTAGAAAAGAGAGAATTGTCGGGGTGTTACAAAGTGGTATCAGAGCTTTAGGTTTTATTGGCCTTTCGTGCCAACTTTAAATTTTTAGGCGCCTACCTAGCTAGTACTTAAAATGAATTTCTTAGAATTGAGCTCCTACTTATTTATAATATTTAAATTATCTTCGAAAATTCTTTTTCACGATTGCGATAGAATTTCGCATTCGAATTTTTTTTTTTTTAGTGGTCCGAATTTTTTATTTATTTATGAGGTTCGAATTTTTTATGAGGTCCGATTTTTTTTTATTGTCCGTATTATGTTCGAAATTCAAATTCAAAAAAAAAATTATTTATTTAAATTATTTTCAATACTCTAGATTATTTTATTATTTTGTGAAAGATGGGTAGTATAGGAAGGGCATATAGGATAGAAATATTATATGTCTGCATTAAATAGTTAGTTCAACATGATTATATTTTCTTCCCTGCTAACTGTTTATGTTGTTCCTATGCTTTATGTTGTTGGTTATTCTTACTTATTTTTATTGTTGGGATTATACGTTAAGTGAGAGTACCAATTGCTTATAGAAGTTAAATTTATTTGTTATAAATCTCTAGCCATGTCTGATAGAGAATATACTAGAGTAGGGAGCTACTACAACCCTATTGTGTTGAGTGATGATGAGAGTGATGGAGGTTATGAGTCTGTCAGTGATAGTTACACCAGCCTAGAAATCATTATGTGTTGTGTTTTGAAAGTAGGCATTCCTGATAGCAATGATGAGGTTATTCAGGAGTTTGATCGTACTAGAGGGCAAACCTGAAAGAACATCTACAGTATTACTTGGAGATCTTATCTGAGCGATGTGAGTGATTCAGAGTTGGACGAGAATAGACATCAACCCAAAAGGATTCAAAGATCTACTAGACCTAAGAATTCAGGTTATTATTATTATAGTAAGGACTCTGGAGACTTTGAAGATGAAATATTTACTCCATAAAAGTATATAGAAAATAAGGATAGGAATGATAATGTAACTCCATAGAGTATTTATTTATGTTCTAAGGTTAGTAGTTGAATGAGTAGCTAAGCTACAATGGTTTAAAGTTCCTTCTTTAGCATCTTTATATTGTCAAGGAATAAGTTGGTTATTTTGGATTGGAAAAATATTCTTATTATCGTTTGAAGAATAAAAGTAAAGATTTAGCTACCCAAGTGAGCAAGAATTTACTTTGGCACGTGAACGGGAATATTTTATTTTATCTTATTGTTGTGATTGAATTTTTATTCATTGATCCTCACTTGTGTATTCTTGATGCGAATATTTTCATGGATGATTATGTGGCTGATGATGATTATTCTGTGATATTGTTGTAACTTCATGAGAAATTATTTGTTGATGCGATCTTTATGGTCAAATCAAATGTTGCCTTCATAGAGAATGACATGTAAGTTATGTATCGAAACCTAGAGTAGAGTTACGTTAAAATTTTAGGTCGCGTAGTAAAATGGCTAACAACGATATCGATTTAGCTTCTGCTATTCGCCTATTGGCGGAGAATTTGACTCGTGAAAAAGCTGAGCGTCCCGATCCTGCTGGGGACATGTTTGAAAGATTAGCCAAAGTTAAACCACCGTACTTTAAGGGGCAAGCTGACCCTACCTTCTTAGAAAGTTGGATTAGGGAGCTTGAAAAGATTTTTGGGAGCTATAAAGTAGGTCAAGCTATATTATGTTTGAAAGATGAGGCTGACTTATGGTGGAAAGAAAATGGAAATAGACTTAGTGTTGTGGAAGGGTTTAGTTGGGATTCCTTTATTGCTGCTTTAAGAGGAAAACTTTACCCTGTTTTATGATAAAACAAAAGGCTCGAAAGTTCATAAACCTTAGGATGGGAAGTATGACTATCTCTGAGTATTACCGTAAGTTCATAGCACTGTCGAGGTTTGCACCTGAGGTAGTAGCTACTGAAGAGCTAAAGGCTCAAAGGTTGAGCAAGGTTTGACTGAGGAAATCCAATTGGGGTTAGGTGATTAGACCTTTGTGTCCTTAGATGTTGTGTATGGAAGAGTAACCCACATTTATGATCTTCAGTTGAGGCGTGATAAGAAGAATGTTGTAGTGGGTGAGAAAAGAAAGGATTTTAATGCTGGAGGAAATCAGGAGAGTTCAAAGAGCAGAAATGGGAATGGGAATTTCCAAGGGAGGAATAATAATGGCTACAATAATAAGGGTCAATCTGAGAGAGTGTACCACTGTAAGAAGTGCAGTAATAACCACCCTTGTAGAGACTGTAAAGGGGATCTAGCGACCTATTTGTTTGTTTCGTCGTCCGTTATTAAAAGTTTAGGGTTGGCAGACTTTGAAGTAATTAATTTGCCTATTAGTATACCTACTGGAGAGATCGTAAGGTGTACCAAGTTGTTTAAAGATTTGCCTCTGAAGATAGGAGATTGTGTGTTTCCTTCTGATTTGATAGAATTCAATTTGGGAGACCTAAATGTCATTTTTGGGATGAATTTGTTATGTTTCTTCAAGGCCAAAATAGACTATAAAGTTCAAAAAGTAGTTTTAAGGAACCCTTTGGGAAAGTTGACCTCATATAGACGTTTTGGGAAGTCCAAGAACTTTGAGGTTCTTTCTGCAATGCAAGTGAAGAAGTTAATGAAGAAGGGGTGTGAGTTATTTTTCTGTAGTGTGCAAGATGTGAGTAAAGAAGCTGGGGTAAATATTGAGGATGTTCCAATCGTGAATGAGTTTATGGATGTGTTTCCGAGTGAGATTTCGGGTATGCCGTCTGCTAGAGCTGTTGAGTTCACCATAGACTTAGTTCCTGGAACTGCACCTATATCTAAAGCACCCTATACAATGGCACCTCCTGAGATGAGTGAATTGAAGACGCAGTTGCAAGAACTATTCGATAAAGGTCATATTAGGCCTAGTGCATCACCTTGGGGAGCTCCTGTGTTGTTTGTTAAGAAGAAAGATGGGAGTATGAGGTTGTGTATCGATTATAGGGAATTGAATAATGTAACCATCAAGAACAAGTATCCTTTGCCTAGGATAGATGACCTATTCGATCAATTGAATGGAGCGAGCGTATTCTCGAAGATTGATTTGCGTTCGGGGTATCACCAGATGAGGGTAGCTGATAAGGATATACCTAAGACTGCGTTTAGGACTCGTTATGGTCATTATGAGTTCACTGTAATGCTTTTTGGGTTAACCAATGCACCTGCCATATTTATGGACTTGATGAATAGGATTTTCCATGAGTTCTTAGATAAGTTCGTTGTGGTATTCATTAATGATATCCTGATTTATTCGAAGAATGAAAAAGAGCATGATGAGCACTTGAGGATTATATTGGAGACGCTTAGGAAGAATCAGTTATATGCCAAGTTCTCTAAGTGTGAGTTTCGTTTGGAGAAAGTAGCATTTTTGGGTCACTATGTGTCTAAGGAAGGAGTCTCTGTAGATCCCGCCAAGATTCAAGCTGTGAGTGAGTGGCCTACTCCAAAGAATGTGTCTGATATCCGAAGTTTCCTAGGTCTAGCTGGCTATTATAGGAGATTTGTGAGAGATTTCTCGAAGATAGCGAGGCCAATGACCAATTTGATGAAAAAGGAGTCAAAATTCGAGTGGAGTGAGAAGTGTGAGGAAGCTTTTCAGATTTTAAAAGAACGTTTGACCTCCGCACCTGTTTTGACCCTGCCTGATGGGAATGAGGGATTTGAGGTGTATAGTGAGGCTTCAAAGAATGGTTTGGGATGTGTGTTGCAACAGAATGGGAAGGTGATCGCGTATGCGTCGCGTCAGTTGAAACCTTATGAGGCTAATTACCCTACCCATGATCTAGAGTTAGCTGCTATTGTGTTCGCTTTGAAGATTTGGAGACATTACCTTTATGGGGCAACCTGTAAGATCTTTACTGACCATAAAAATTTGAAGTACATTTTCACTCAGAAAGACCTCAATATGAGGCAGAGAAGATGGTTAGAGTTGATAAAGGATTATGATCTAGACATCCAATATCATGAGGGGAAAGCAAATGTAGTTGCTGATGTGTTGAGTAGGAAGTCGAGTCATAGCATGAATGCCTTGGTAGTTCCTGAGGGGTTGTGTCGAGATATGCAAAGACTTAGCCTAGAAATCTTAAACCCTGGGGAGATCGAGGCAAGATTAAGTGCATTATCATTGGGGTTGTTGATTTTCGACGAGATCAAAGAGGGTCAAGTTGGGGATGAGCACCTAGAGAAGATTAAGGAAAAGATGAGGCAAGATAAGGAAGGTGATTTCAAGATCCATGATGATGGTAGTTTGAGGTTCAAGGGAAGGTGGTGTGTACCACAAAAATATGATGAGCTTAAGAGACGTCCTATGGATGAGGGGCATAATACTCCGTATTCTGTGCACCCTTGGGGTGACAAACTTTATAAGAACCTTAAGCAGATCTATTGGTGACCAAACATGAAGCGTGAGGTTGCCGAGTTCGTGTCTAAGTGTCTAACCTATCAGAAAGTCAAGATAGATCATAAGAGACCCATGGGGAAAGTTCAACCCTTAGAGGTTCCTGGATGGAAGTGGGATTCCATTTCAATGGATTTTGTGTCTGCTTTGCCTAGGTCGAGGAGCGGCAATGATACTATTTGGGTTATTATGGATCGTCTGACGAAGTCGGCCGTGTTCATTCCAATTAAAGAGACATGGAAGAAGAAGCAACTTGCGAAGACGTATGTTAAGCATGTAGTGAGATTACATGGGGTTCCAACCGATATTATTTTAGATCGTGATTCGAGATTCCTCTCGAAATTTTGGCAAAAGGTCCAGTTAAATCTTGGGACAAGATTGAAAATGAGTACTGCCTTTCACCCTGCGACCGATGGTCAGACTGAGAGGACTAACTAAACGATGGAAGATATGTTGAGAGCCTGTGCTATTGACTTTCAGGGTAATTGGGAAGACCAATTCGATTTGATTGAGTTTTCATACAACAATAGTTATCATGCGAGTATTAAGATGGCACCTTTTGAGGCGTTATATGGAAGAAAGTGTAGAAGTCCCATTTGCTGGAATGATTTTAGTGAGAACATAGTATTGGGGATAGAATTCATTGAGGAGACTATCAAGAATGTGAAGTTGATTCAGGCTAGAATTCAAGCTGCTCAAGATAGGCAAGAGAGTTATGCCGATTTGAAGCGAAGAGAAGATGAGTTTGAAGTAGGTGATAAAGTGTTCTGAAAGTATCACCAACTAAAGGTGTGATGAGATTTGGGAAAAAGGGCAAATTAAGTGCCAAATATGTAGGTCCATATGAGATCCTGCAAAGAATTGGGAAGGTAGCTTACAGGTTGGCTTTGCCAATGGAGTTCGAAAAGATGCACGATGTGTTTCATATTTTCCAACTCAAGCGTTATATCCTTGATGAGCGTCATGTCTTGGAGCCTGAGAGGATCCAAATTGATAGTAGCCTCACATATGAGGAAAGGCCTGTGAAAATTCTTGATAAGAAGGTGCGTAGTACACGCAATAAGGATGTCAATATCGTGAAAGTGCTTTGGTCGAACCATGAGTCCGAAGAGGCAAAGTGGGAAGCTGAAGCTGAAATGAAGAAGAAGTATCCAGATTGATTCCTTGAGGTGAGTTACGAGGGCGTAACTCGTTTTCTTTAAGGGGGGAAGAATGCGATAGAATTTCGCGCTTTTTACCTATTTTTATGGTATTTTATGCATTTTTATACTTATTTTGGCGATTTGCACATGTTGGTGCAAAATAAATAGATTCTCCGCATAAGAAAATGTGTTCATGAGTAACACAAGTGTTTTAAGTTGGCAAAAGAGTGCACATGAGTGGCACAAGTATTTTTCCAATGGGAGTTGAGTTGAAAACTTTTGAAAATGTGTGAGTTTTCGGGTCAAGTTTCGGGACGAAACTTCTTTTAAGAGGGGTAGACTGTAACCCTCCGTAAAATTATGGATTTTATAAATATATTTTAATATATAGTTATTTATATTTAAATATATTTTAGTATTTTAATGATTTATTTCTTTAAAGGTTGACTATTTGAAAGTCAAAGAAATTATTTTAATGATTTATGCAAGTCAATATTTATTAAAGTCATGCTTTGAAAAGTATTTGAAATGTTTGAAATACTTATTGGATTTGGAAAAGGATTTATAATTGGGTATGAGGAGCCCAAACACTCTTAGACTTGTAAAATGATTTATAATCCTAGCCCAACTACCTTTTCCTAAGCCCACAAGGGGAAAACTATATAAACCTCCTAAATCCCAAATTTTCACCACACACTATTTTCTCTCTCCTCCTTTCCTCCCAAACTTTCGGCCTCCTCATTCTTTTTCTCTCTCTTTTTCTTTTCTTCCTTCTTCCTCTTCCTTCGGTTCATCTCATTCGGCCGACCACCAGTTCCGGCCACCGCCGCCGCTCGCCGGCCGACTGCCAGCCACCCAGCCGTCGCCGCTGCTCCTTGCCACCGGCGTGTCCCTTCTTCCTTCCTGCTTTGGTTTGATTTCTTTCTTCCTCCTCAAGTTTTATACAAAGATTGTATTTTTAGGTTTTGTTTTAATTAATTTATGTTTAAAAGTTATAAGTTATTGATTTATTATTGAATCTAAGTTATATAATTTATGTGTTGATGAAATAAAAATCAAATTTGCATATTTGAGTTTAAAGTAGATTTTTAATTATCAAAGCATGAATTTTTAGGGTTTTGAAAGTTAGAAAAACCTAGTAGTTTATTATAAATTATGAAAGTTATTGTCTTTATGTTTCTAAGCATGTTTAAGTATGTTTAAAGAGAGTTTTAATAAATTATATGCTGCTGGAATTTTAGAAAGGTTGTTATTAATGGAGTTTTATGGATTTTCATGACTAGTATAGTGGTACTATACTAGGAAGGATGGGTAATTGAAGTTTTAATGATAAAAACAAACTTTTAAATATTTTAAAGGGGATTTAAAGTATTTTAAAGTTGCTGGAATTTATTTGGAGTAATGATTTTAAATTCTATTGGTTGCTTTAGGCGGAGATTACTCTGTAGGCGATTTTTAAGGTGATTAAAGGTGGTCTACCAATTTGTCTACACAAGGTACGTACATACCTATGTGTTGCTTGAGATAGTATCATGATTTAAGGAAGGAAAATTATGTAGTATCATGTATAGGAACTATGTTGAGTTCATATATGATATTGATTATGATGGATTTTGCATGTTTTTATGCTGTGGTGTAAACATGTTGATTATGAGATTATATTATGAGATTTATATCATGTTTGTATGGAAAATTGATGCAAGCATGTTGGTTGGGAACTTTAATTTATTAATTCACATGGGAGAATTAATATATTTATTAGTATTGGATCATGATTGATCATTGTTCCCTTTGAGTATTTCACTACTTTATAAGGACCGAGAGCCTTATCTGGTAAGTTGATATTTTCTACCTATGAAAGGTAATTTGGTTGTTGGCTAGGTTCAACAAATAAGAAGGATTGAATTAAAGTTGAAAAGTAATCTTGGATTGTTAAGTTGTGTGATCACTTATCTAATCCTAAGATAAAAATGAAAGTTTGTAATTGTTGCTTGATTGTGATGTTTGTTATACTTGTGAGTCATAACAAGTAATAACTGGTAAATCATGTAAAGTGGAACTGGATAGCAATAGCTTTAGACTGGTGCACGTCTGAAGTGTTGGACAATTAAGAGTTGGAGTACATGGTGGTACCCCATGGCTTTTTCTGGGGCCGGATTGATCACCGTGTCCTATTTTTATTTCAAAGGTTCCTCGATATCGTAGGTCATGGGAATACGGAGTCGCGCCCGTATTTCGTCTTCCAAAGGGAAGACTGGTTTTAGTTAGTCAACTCGGTCCATTGACTATTCCATTTAAAGTAATAAGAATGTTGTTAAAGTTTAGTTCAGTAAAAGTTATATGCAAGTTATTATATTGTTATTTATTCAAGCTTACTATTTATTAGTACCATGTTAGGATTGTTTACTTGTTTAGTATGTAGTACTCAGCTTTGCTGATTACGTGCTTTTGTTGTGTATGTTGATCTTGGCTTTGCCTTATTGATCCTGTGATGACCCATTTTGGTGAGCAGTCTCTAGGGATCAATAGTGCATTGTCTATCTACAGGTTGAAGATGATGCATCATTGGGATCGGGATTGGAGAGCTTGTGTAGTTTATTTATAATACTTTTGAGTTATACATTTCATAGTTGGTTTGGTTTTAAGTTTGACTTTGGTTTTGTTGGTTAGTATTGGAGTTGACTTCTTATTGACTAAGTTTAGTTATAAAGTTTATTATTATGTTTTCCGCTGCAAAATTCTGAATAAGCCGATACGTTTTCACACGGGCGATAATACTTTGATAATTCTGTATGTTTTATATTAAAAAGGTATTTTAGAAAAGAGAAAATTATCTGGGTGTTACATTTCAATTTTGGGATGTTTTTCGTCCTTGGTTCTTCAAGGCTTTGGCGTGCCAAAGCATTAGTCTGCAATTTTTTTTTGCTACAAGCTAACCCTAGCATTAAATGCGATGGTAAGTCTCAATTGTTTATACAGCTGGGTTCAATTGTTTCAACTTTGCTGCGAGAAAATGTTTGCCTATTTAAAGGAATTTTGGGTAAGATGGAAGGTATATTTCCTCACTTTCTTCTCTTGTCTTTTGTTGCTATCTTCTCTATCTAGTATATTCCTATGCCATTTCTGTCTCCTCAAGAGTGTAATGTCAGAGCCGTTAAATTTTAAGCAAGCTATTTTATCTCTTCCTCAGTGTGAGAGGGATAAAGCTGGTAGTGGTAATACTACTTGTTTGTCCTCTTCTCCTGAGAAGCTTTCTGCTGATGGTGTCTCATCTCTTAAAGACCTTTTGCATGATCCTCCTCACTCTGCTGCTTTTCCAGAAGGTATAATACTGGACGAGTTAGTGCAGGTGCAGAACGACATTGATGAATTGTCCAAATGTTGTCTACTGGGTAAGATGTTAGGTGATCCTTTGGATCTATGTACTGTTATGGCGCGCACAAAGGCTGACTGGAAGTTCGTCAAAGGTGATGTGCATTATTTAGAGATGGGTAATAATTGGATTCTTATTCGTTTTGCAAATTCAAATGATTTATTTCTTATTTGGTCTGAGTGTCCTTGGCATGTTCAGGGTGAGTTGTTTGTCATCCAACCGTGGAAGAGTAGCTTTGACCCTTATATGGGAGAGATCAAATTGGTTGATCTCTGGGTTCGTATTCCCAGGTTCCCTGCTGAGCTTTTGAATTTTGAGTCCATTGCTAATATGTTTGCTGTTAAATAATGTGGGGTCCCTAATTAAGCTTGACTCTCGTTCTTTTCTTAGGAATAAGATCCGTTTTGCTAGAGCTTGTATTCGTGTTGATATATCTGAGCCTTTATTGGAGTTTGCTGAAATTAAGCGTGCTGGGGGTAAAATTTGTGGTTAAAATATATGGTATGAGGATTTCTCCTCGGGGTGTTCATTTTGTGGCTCTGAAGAGCGTGCCATTGAGCTTTGTCCTTTATTAAATGCACCTGTTAAAGAAGTGAAAATCTGTCTTCTGAAAAACCCTAAGCAAAAGATTTTGGCTGAAAATCTTGCTTTGGCCTCGAGGTAAGAAGTGCTTGGCACCAGGGCTGAGCAAGCCACTGTGGTGCAAGCTAAGCCTAAGCCATATGTGAGAAATTCTTCCTCTTTTGCTTCCAAGTCTGGTGGTTCTGCTAAGTTTGATGTGGGTGGAAAAAATTATGTGGTGTCTAATAAGAAAATTCCGGTGGCATTGTTTTTAAGAATCCTGTTAAGTCTGAAGTTCCTTCAGGTACTAAAGCTCCTTATCTTGCTGGTGGTAAAGGTAAAGGTAAGATTGTATTAAAAACTGTAGTCCCTGGTGCCTATGATGTTGATGAATCTGATGATGATGCTAGTGAGAATGCTTTTTCTCCAAGTTGCCTTCCACTTGCTCCCTTTGATGAGGTTGAGCAGGTGGGGATCCTCTGTCAAGAGGGAGCTGGTGGTGCTGGTTTACATGCTCCACTAAGGGCTGATGATATGGTTTTATCCCCTGTGCCTTTGCAAGTTGTTTATCCTAGTGATTTATATGACTACAATCAGTTTGGGCCTTTGGCTGCTGATAATGACCAGAATCTTGCTGACCCTTCCATGTTTGAGTCTGGTGTTGATAATGTTACTCTCCTAATCCATGCTGATGATGATTCCCTTGCTCAGTATGCTTCTCAACCTGAGAATTCATTTCATTCGATCAACTCAGAATCATCTATTGTAAGGCACATTGAAGCTTTAGGTGTTGAGCGAGTAAACCATGTGGAACCCAGCTCTCTCTCGAGCTCTTCCAAGAGGAGGAAAGGCAACGGTGAGGAGGATTGTGCTTCTTCAGCTCTGAAGAAATCTAAGCCTTAAGTAAGTCCATGTTATGGTCCTTTTTTGTGATGTCATTTATGTCGTTGGGATTTTGGAATATTAGGGGTTCTAAACGGAAAAATGCTTTAGAAGAGGTAAAATCTTTTTGTAATGTAAATAATGTTAGTATAATGATGTTGTGCGAAACAAAATATGTAGCTCTCCCCTCTCCTTCTTGTATTAAAAGAGCGGGTTTTAACTTTTGTGAAGCTTCCCCTTAATGGGGTTTGCTGGTGGTATATGGGTGCTATGGAAGGACAGTATATATAACCCTTTTAAGTTGGTAATGTGCTGCACTTATCCTAGTATTATTGCTTGTAATATTGAAATTTTATCTTCGGGGACTCATTTTATGGCTATTTTTATCTATGCTCCGGCTAAGGAGCAAAAGAAGAATGATTTTTGGAATGAACTAACTGCTTATGTTAATTCTATTGCCCTCCCCTTTATCATTTTGGGTGACTTTTTAACAAATTAAGCTCACCTCATGACAAGTTAGGGGGAGCCCGTTTTAATGTCTCTTGTTTGAGACGTATGACAAATGTGTTGTTTGATTTGAATGCCATTAAACTCCCTTTTTCGGGTCATAGTTTCTCTTGGAGGAAAAAACGTAGTAATAAGAATAATGTGTTTGAAAGAATTGATAAATCTATTGCTTTAATTGATTGGATTTCTTTATTTCCTAATGCCAAGGTTAATAATCATTTATTTACCTCGTCGGATCATTGCCAAGTATCTATTCAATATAGTGATATTGTTAATAGGAAAGCTCCCCCTTTTAGATTTGAAAAAATGTAGTGTCTTCGTAAAGATTTTGATATTTTAATAAAAAAAGCTTGGTGCTCAAAGTTTTTTGGGTCTTACATGTTTTGTCTTACCCAAAAGTGCAAATTATTGAAATCTCGTTCTAAGGAGTGGAATAAGACTAAGTTCGGTAATATTTTTCGTCAGGTCCAAAACGTTGATCTGCAATTAGATGATATTCAAGATAGAACTATTTTAGACCCTGATAATGAAATGCTTCATATTCAGCAAGATAGATTGTTAAATAAAAGGAGTAAACTGTTCATTTTTCAATATGAGTATTGGAAACAGAAAGCAAAGGATGATTTTTGGTTAAAAGGAGATTCTAATACATCGTATTACCATGCTACATCGTGTATTAAACGTAGCCGAAATAGTATTAAAAAAATTTGCACGTCTGATGGAGCTATCATAAAAATCCTGATCAAATTGCGATTGAAATTACTAAGGATTTTAGAACGAAATTTATCTCAGATCAAACGTGTGGGTTTGATGTTGATTATGATTTTGATCTTATCCTCCCGATTATTTAGAATGAGGATAATGATTTTCCTATTAGTGAGGTTACTGGTGATGAGATAAAAAGTGTGGTTTTTGATTTGGCTCCGGATAAATCGCCGGGACCAGATGATTTCCACCTATTTTTTTTCCAAAAGTATTGGTCTTTAGTGGGCAATTCGGTAATAAGGGCAGTTAAATCTTTTTTCCATCCTGGGAAGATGCTATCTGAGATTAATCATACTTTCATAACTTTGGTTCCGAAAATTAATAATTCGGAATGTGGGAACCATTTTCGTCCTATAAGTCTCTGCTCTACTATTTACAAGGTTATCTCTAAGGTTTTAACTAATCGTCTAAAAAACTGTTTAAGGAAAATCATTCATCCTTTGCAAGGAGCTTTTATTCCTGAGCGTATAATTCAGGATAGTATTCTTTTAGCCCACGAGGTTTTTCATTCTTTTAAAAATAAAGGTGGAAAAGAAGGATGGATTGCTATTAAGCTAGATATGGAAAAGGCGTATAATAGGCTTGAGTGGGATTATATTCTAGTCACTCTCGAGAAATTTGGTTTTCACCCCCAAATGGATTAGTTGGATTAAAAGTTGTATTTCTTCAGTTTCTTTCTCTGTTTTGGTTAATGGTATCCCAGGTAAAAAAATTTCTCCCTCAAGAGGGCTGAGGCAAGGGGACCCCCTTTCCCCTTATCTATTTATTTTGTGTGCGGAACTTCTTGCTAGGCAACTGCATCATTACAGTTTCTCGAGTGATAAAAATGTAGGTGTCAAAGTGGGGAGATCTGGAATTAAGATTCCATTTCTTACATTTGCTGATGATACTATGATTTTTGCTAAAGCCCAGGAGGATAGTTTTTATACTATCAAGCATATTTTAAATAAGTATTGTCAAATGTCAGGCCGGTTAGTTAACTATCATAAATCGGCTTTTCAACAAAAAATGTTTCGACTATGATGTGTGATAATGTTAAGCAAATTATGCTTATGGAGAATGCATTTGTTGCCCGATTATAGACGAGAGAGTTACCAAAGCAACATTTGGTGATGTAGTTGACAAGTCTCAAAAACAGCTTACTAAATGGAAAGCGAACTCTCTGTCTCAAGCTGGTAGAGCTGTGTTGATTTCCTCAAATTTGTCAGCCTAGGCTAGTTTTCAAATGCAAAGCTTTTCTCTGCCTAAATCTATTCTCGAAGATATTGATAAAGTACATAGAAATTTCTTTTGGAATAAAAACCCTAATGCAAGTGGTTCTAATCTCATTGGTTGGGATAGAATTTGCAAACCTAAGTGTTATGGGGGTCTTGGCATTAGGAAGGCTGAAGTCTCTAACATGGCTCTGCAAATGAAACTTATTTGGAGAATTATTTCAGGTAAAAGTCTTATATGGACCTGGTCCACACTAAATTAGTGTGGACCTAATGCTAATTCATGTGATTTATGAAAAGAAGAGTCACTATATTAAAAAAATAGATATAAAAAATGAGTAGATATAGATTTTATAGTTTGACTATGTGAAAAAAGGTTACTATGTCAGAAACTGAAAATTTCATCATGATAAACTAATATAAAAAAGAGTGACTATATTAAAAAAAACGGTCACTATGATAGAAAGTAACTGTATAGTGTAACTTAAGATTTTTAAAAGGTTACTATATGGAAAAAAGGGTCACTATGTTAAATAAGTGGCTTTGGTCCACAATAATATTAATGTGGACCAGGTCCACGCAAGACTAACTCTTATTTCAGACCCTTTTAATCTATGGGTGAAGATGATTAAATATAAGTACCTAAAAGAGAAGTCGATTTGGTCGTATTCTCCTCCTGCTAATGCGTCTTGGCAATGGAGGAAGCTGCTAAGTCTTAGAGGTATTTTTAAAAAAGGATTGAGGTGGCAAGTTAGGGATGGCTCTCTTATTTCTTTTTGGAATGATAATTGGGTTTACCCTTTTCCAATTTCGAAAGTTTGTCCTATTGTGGGGGGTTCAGAGGATATATTAGTTAAGGATATCATTCTTGCTGGTAAATATTTGGGATGTGGGTAAAATCAATAGTTTGCTTAATCCTGATGGTGTTTACTCTGTCAAATCGGGAGCAAAACTTATTCAAGGTTATGGCATTAAACCTACTTCTAAGGTAAGTTTCCTTTGGATTTGGGATCTTCCTATTCCCCCTAAAATTAAATTTTTTATTTGGAAAATTTGTTTAGATGGCATTCCTACTAAAGTTCGTTTAGAGAAGAGTCATGTTTTTATTCCTCAGGAGTGTGTTTTGTGTAACTATCATTCGGATTATACTTCTCATCTTCTTTTTCATTGTCCTTTTACAAAGGATGTTATTTTTTCTTTAGAACAGTCCAGTGAGTGGCCTGCTATTCCTCAAGTTGATATTAATCAGTCGGTTTGTGATATTATTTCCTCTCTTAGGTCTTACTACTCCAAAGATTAAATTTGTAAGTTGGCTTTCACTTGGTGGTATATCTGGTTTTCTCGTAATAGAGTGTGCTTTCATCAAGACGGGGGGTCTCCTTTTAAAACTGTTGCCTTATAAAGGAGTTTGTTAGAAATTGGAGCCATGCAAAAGGTAATTTAGACATTTTAAGTGGAGTGGATGATACTCTTCCAAAAAGAAGGATATGCCTAAAGAGGTTTGGTGGGCCTCCCCTCCTCCAGGTTGCTGTAAGATTAATTTTGATGGGTCTAAGTTGAACTCGGGAGAAGCCTCTTTTGGCTTTGTAATTCGGGGTCATTTGGGTAAGATTATCATTATGGGAGCCAAGTCTTTGGCTGTTAGCTTGTCGATTTTGGTTGTTGAAACTTGGGGTATGCGAGAAGGTGTTAAGGCAGCTTTAGCTTTAGGGTTGAATAATATTTGTATTGAGGGGGATAACTTAGTGGTTATCAACTCCCTTAGAAAAACTTGGAAAGTTCCCTGGGAGATTGACAACTTTATTTGTGATGCAGGTAAGGATTTTCTCTTTCTTCTCCAACGTTTCTTTCAACCACTGCTTTAGGGAGGCAAATCAAAGGTCATTCGTGTCATGCCCTTCATCAATGGTTCGAGCTGAATGATCCTGTGTTCCTTTCTATCATCCGTAAAGATGTGTTAGGTTGGTCCTATTCTAGGAGCTAGCCTAGGTTTTTCTTTCCTTATAAAATAAATAAATAAATAAAATAGACATTATATACCTTTGCGTATAAATTAAGCGCCAAAACTTATAATAACCTTTCCTCTATATATAATTTTATTTATTTACCTTTTGAGAGGAAAATCACTAATTCTAAAAAAAGTTCCTCCACCCACCCCAAAATAAAAAAATTAACTTCAAAAAGACAGTAGAACAAGAAAAACCAGAAACGCAACAACGTCTGCGTTTCATGACTTCATCTCAAGAGTTAGGTATCACCTACAGTTTTTTTTTTAATATCGCCTACATTTGTTCCAGTCCCCATTTTGCTGACTTCTCCATCATCATGTCAATTTATAAATCAGAACATATTGCTGAGGTTTAACAGCAACTCTTGAAAGAACCATTTTTCAACATGCAGTAGTTGCTAATAACAAAACTTGTTTGCATAATTTTGTCAACAAAAAAGACGGAACTTTCTTCAGAATACCAAGGAAATTTTACAAACTACGTAGCATGCAAGTCATAATATTAATATCTGACTAAAAAAGTTGGATGTGTTTGTAAAAAATTTCAAACTACTAGAAGCACCTGCATCACCATTGACAACTTATTTAAAGTAAACACAGACGCAGAAAGCAAGGTTAGGAAATGAGAAAGGGGGAAAATTCTTACTATTATGCTTCTAGTAAGCTTTTTACATAACCTACCATAAGGAAAACGATTTCTGGTGTTAGCAAAAGCAGCCCCTTCAAACACTATGCAACTTCCTCCATTGTCCTATAAATATAACCCGTAATTTAGCGACAAATCAATTAATTCTAACTGGTATTCTCTCTCTTACACAGTAATCAATGGATAACAATAGTCTCGTAGCATCCGCAGCTCTACTTTTAGTCTTGCTCCCAATAACTGCTTTCGGAGATTCAGGTAATGACGATCGCCTCTCCTTACAGTGGACAGTAGGCCAAGCTTTATCTCATTTACAAGCTCAGCAAACCAAAAACTAAAATTTGCTATCATGTTCTGTGATTTTTTTTGTGGTAACAGAAAATTGCAGTCAGGTAACTTGTGGGAAAGGAACATGCAAATCAAATCCAGATAACATGCCACATGGTTTTGTATGTGAATGTGACTCTGGCTGGAGACGTACCCGTCTACCAGACAGCGAGGAACAATATCTGCAATTTCTTCCATGTATTATCCCAAATTGTAAGTTCCACTTCTTAAGAGGGTTCAGTTCATCTTTTACCTATATCTACTCCGGGTACCTAATACCTATGCTTAACATGGGCATGTATCCAAGTGCCAAGCTCCGTAACTATTTCAAAATCTTCCACAAATTAGGTCTGAAATGAAGTATCAAGTGTTCAAAATCCATACTTATGTCATAGTGTCGAACTGTCGATCAAGGACCTGTAATGACTAATGAGTACTCGAAAAGATGTAAAGAGTAACATAGTATTCTGCAGTCCTTGGCTTATTTCTTAAACCTTTTCTTGTTATCCTTTGTTGGTTTGGTGTTTGTTATGATTATGATATAACTGCTTGAAGTACAATATGCTGATGACGAACATCTTAAACAGGTTCTATAAACTACTCCTGCATGCCAGCTGCTCCTCCCCTGCCACCCATCCCAACAAACCCACATGACAATTCTATCTTTAATCGTAAGTAAAGCATTAATACGGAATTAACAGCAACATTCTAATTGATTAAAAGTTTCTCAACTGAAATTTTGATATTTCAGCTTGCAATTGGGTCTACTGTGGTGAAGGAACATGCACAAACTCGTCAGACTACATGCATATGTGTCAATGTCAACCAGGGGCCTATAATCTCTTCAACGTATCACACTTCCCATGTTACAGTGACTGTAAGTGATGAAACTAACCTGTTAGCTCTATAGGGAAAGATGTAACTACTTGCTGTATGCAGTAGATTGCAACGCCCTCAACTTAGATGTTTCGGTAATTGGTTTTGTAGGTGCCATTGGATCTGACTGCTCCAAGCTAGGAATTAATGTTTCAAAGGCATCAGTTACACTGGGTCCTGGTTCAAGTCCAAGTTCTAGTCAGACTTCAAGAGGCGAAAACCATGGTGAGTTAAATATGAAATAATCAACCAACCATTAAAATATCTCTCCATCACTCTTGATCCTCAAGTTATCTCAAGTGGTGTTTCTAGCCAAAAATTACCACCAAATTTTGGCAAAGCTAAATAATCCCTGCATCCCTTACAATCTATCCACTTAACCAACTTTTGTTGTCATAAAACTTGTCTTCAAGATATCAATTCATTATACTTGTATGTTGTAACCATAAAACAACAATGCAGTATTACTAGTCAAAAAAATTACATTCCTATGTAGGGAACCCTTTTTTTTTTTGACGGGCCTACGTAGGAAACTTAATGACATTGAATAGAGTAGAAAACTGAAAGAAAAAGCAACTAATTCGCTTAGAGTAACATCCTAATACATTCTAAGTAATATAAATGATTCAGAGAGGACATCAATAAATTAAATTAGAAAAAAAAAGGTTCTTCTATGGTAGGCCAACAAATATAGGGTCACCGCCTTGTTTTACTCCTCGAAGCGTGAGTATATTGTCTGCCTTACACTCCCATTTTTGTCCATGCAGGGATGCGGTCATGGAAGCTCACCTGGACATTTATCACAATGATGTCTCTGGCTGTAACTTTGTGGCAGTGATGATGTTTCCCGGCGACCATCACAGTTAAGACTGATTTTCCGCTTCTAGTTTATATTGTTCATAGATTTATTACAACATACTTATTAGCTTCTAGCCTAGTCCTATTAGTACCAGTTCTATGGCCTATCTAATAATCATACTATTATTGTTAGTACTATTGCCACCTTATGTATGTTACTTTCGTTATAGATAATTGCCTTGTGATATTTTCATTTCAAAAAGTCTCCTTCTGAGTTTTTTAAGTACATTTGGACCTCTCCAAACCCAACCAAACACGAGATTCATTGACTCGTATGCTTCTAATAT
Source organism: Beta corolliflora (assembly GCA_947648045.1). Lineage (NCBI taxonomy): Eukaryota > Viridiplantae > Streptophyta > Magnoliopsida > Caryophyllales > Amaranthaceae > Beta > Beta corolliflora. The sequence goes on from CANSZD010002106.1 coordinate 520,865, forward strand.
CTGAAATTTTTCAATGTTGGTGCATGGGTCACCTCTACGCTAGACATCTCTCATTCCTCGAAAATACTTACTGTCCGACAAGACAGCAGCCTCTGGATATCACCAATAAACTGACTTAAAGAAGTTTGTACCTCTAAATTGGATCACCATGCCATTATTTAAAGACAACAGAAATTTATATAAAGGTAATTTCCCTCGTGTAATATATTCAAAGGAAGTTGATAAAGATCAAGGGAAAAGCATATGTTCAAGGTCAGTATGAATGAAATGAAGTACATGAATGAATCAGATAATGCACGCTATGCAAAGCTGATGAATTTTATTGCACCAAAGCATAATGTACACAATTCAATAAGCTATATTCGTATCTCACCATGGATTCTCATCTACACTTCACAACACAGTTAGCTAAAATCACAACAATAATCAGAATACAACAAAAGGCACAAAATTTCAAATCAGACCCCAGATAACCATCTAAACATTAACTGGAAGTGAGAGAGAGCATATGTAAATGAAGAACAAGAACATATTGTGGGAGAAAGAGCTATTCCATACCCAGAATCCATCAACCAACAAAAATCACTTGGTTTTCACACTCACTCCGGTTTTCCCGGCGATAATGACCTCAGTAGCCATACCCAGGAACAAACCATGTTCCACTACGCCTTCCAAGGCTGAAATTTCCCTTCCTGCAGCTTCAGCATCCTTAATCGGTGTCGAGAAATATAAATCAACGATGTAATTTGAGTTGTCAGTCACATAAGGCTTGTCCCCTTCCATTCTCAACTTTGCATCAATATCAAGCTCCTTAAAGATCTCCTGCAACCAAGAAGAAAAGGGCATAAATATCAATACACCTGCATAAGTACAAGTTTCTAACGTTTGTTTCTAAACAGACGATGCTACAAATATTACTTCCTCAATTAATATACCAATGAATGCAATTGTTAGTTTAAAAAACCACTACAATATCAGTTTGAGATGCCATCTATATATATATCTAAAACCCAAGACAAACAAATGTCATGCTGCTACATGTACTCTCCCCTCCCCTACACAATCAAATGATACATTAAACAATAAAAATGTGTGTTCAAGATTCGAACCTATGACCTCTTATTTGATATGCTAATGCACTAACCAACTACACTATAATACTCATGTTGGTCTTTGTGGGGGAAAAAATCATTTAAAGACAAGATATTATTTATATTTTTGAAGACTTCAAATACATGCTGGTAAATAATCCGGGGCGTTCGCCCGGGACAAGAACTAGTTATTGTACTAAATAGCATGTGTACAACCTCCAAAAATACTACTATATTTTGCAATGAAGGGAGTAATAAGGAATACAACGAGTATGTCGAACAAATACACCCTCACCCCAACCCGAAACAGAAAAAGGCCGCATTTTACTCTGTAAAAATTGACCCAATTTGTTCAAACTATGGCCGGTTTTCATAAAAGGTCTCAACTTTCAATTAACTTGGAATGGTCCGACTTCCAATTAACTCAAAACGGTCTCAACTTCGAGTGATACAATCTCAAAACGATCACCAACCTACATTGACGCTGACCTGGTTAAACGTCTGTAATTACCCCTTACATCACTTGTTGCTAATTTTCTAAAACCAAACAATCATATATAAATCAGCACCAAATTCTTTACAAAAATGCACAATATATACAAATATGAATAAGAAACCATAGAAAAAGATTCATAGAAACCATACAATTATGCATTTTTTCCTATCTTATTCACCGCATTTTTTTACATAAACAATATAACTATTTAAACTAATGCAATTACCCTTCGACATCACTTGTGGCTCATTTTCTAAACCAAACAATTATGTCTACACCAGCACCAAATTCTTTGAGGATCAAGGTTGGCCTAGTGGTTGTAACTTGTAAGGCTCTCCTTCCACCCCTGTGACAGGGTTTCGATTCTCGCCCCATGCAGGAAGGATTCCCAATTACTCCCCCTCCTTGCAAGGGAATTCTCCTTACCTTATTAAAAAAAGTACCAAATTCTTTACAAAAAAAGCACGATACAAATTCATATACTAAATCACTCACAGACAACATTGCACTAGATAACGAAGAATTCGGAAAATAAACCATAGAAAAAAAATACATGAACTAAGATCACTCACAGACTAACATTGCATTATACAAATCGACGAAGTATATTAACAAAATCACTTTAAACAAACCTGCAATCTCTTGAGGTTGTACTTCCAGCAAAACTGAACAACTTCAACAGGCATAGCAAGACGACTACCACCCAAACCATCAACAAGTTTAGTATCATCAACAACAACAATAAACTTATCACTAGCAGCTTCAACCATCTTCTCTCTCAACAAAGCACCACCACGCCCTTTCACAAGATTAAGATCAGGATCAACCTCATCAGCGCCATCAATGGCGAGGTCAATACGAGGGTGATCATCGAGAACAGAGAGAGGAATACCAAGCGAAGCAGCCTGCTCTTGAGTACGCTTAGAAGTCGGAATTCCGACGATGTTTGAGAGTTTTCCAGATGATAGAAGCTCGCCGATTCTTGCGACGGCGAATGCGGCAGTGCTGCCAGTTCCTAGGCCGAGAACCATGCCGGATTTGACGGAGTCTACGGCTTTTTCGGCGGCGAGTTTTTTGAGGTCGTCTTGAGTTAGGGTTGGTGTTGGGGATGGAGAGGAGAGAGATTTGATGGTGGTGGAGAAAAAGGGTTTGTTGCGGAGGTTGGTGTAATGGCGGAAGTTGAGATTGAGGAGTTTGGTGGTGGTGTGACGGTTGAAGGTGGAAGAAGGAGTGGAAGGGAGGAGAGAGAAAGTGGCGGAAGCCATTGGAGAGAAATGAGAGGTTTAGTTGTGTTTCTCTTATTGTCTATCTGAGAATAGATAATTTGGGGATTGGACTGTGATTTTGGTTTCTGAATTTTATCAGAGAATTATGGGGTGGGTGATGACTGTCGAGTGTCGACTGATGAATGATGATGAGAAAGGGAGAGATTTGTGTCTTTTTCTTCAATCTCGTTCTTGGTGGGGAAATTTTTTTCAGCTGTTCAATTCTATTTCCACTAAGATTGAAAAATAAAAAGTTTGAACTAGAAACCCAAAGTAGAATGTGCAACTCAAAGAAAAAACTTTAAAATGTGTCTAAAGTGCTTTTCCCAATGTCAAAAAAAAAATTGTCTTGTTAAATATCGCCCCCAAACTACTTAAAATCGCCCCAATCACTATATGAATGTATCATTATACCCTTACTTTAATTTTTGGATTTTAACTCCAACTTTTAACTCCTCCCACCTACCAATCTACCATCCTCACCATTAATCATCTTCTCTCTTATCTTCACAATTCATCAGTATCATCACTTTCATCCTTCACACACAAAAACCACCACCACCACAACCATCTAAACCCGAAAAAAATGTCAGGCAACCCGTCGGAAAATCCAACGCCACGAAAGAAGATTATCCTCAGGCGTCAAACGGAGGAGGCAATCTTTAGGGCTACGGAGGCAAGACGCCGGCAAGAAGCAATAGAGGAGGCGGCGGCAGCAGCGGAGATGGCGGCAGCAGAGGCAGCGGCAGGGGAGGCGTCATCGCAGGTAATTTTTTTAAATAAAAAAAAACCTGAACGTCTGTTCAGGCAGTTCCTTCCATGGAAGGAACTTCCTGGCCAAACGTTCCTTCCATGGAAGGAACGTTTTAGCCAAACGTTCCTTCTTTGGAAGTAGAGATGGCCAACAGTGCGGGCCAATCCAGCCCATCCAGCCCAGCCCACCTTGTGGGCTGTGTGGGTCGAGCCCGCGAAAAGCCCGGTCCAGCCCGCCTCAAACCGTGAAATTGGTGGGTGGATCGTGGGCCGAATTTTTTGAGCCCAACTCACGAAAGCCCGCTACTAAAACCGCCCAGCCCGGTCCACGAAATCGGTCCAGACCGGCCCATGAATCGGACCAGCCCAGCCCAAGTAATTATTCAACCAAATTATGTATATTTTTAATCAAATTGTATATATTTTAATCAAATTGCATATTGTGGACACTAAAAATTTATTAGTGTTTATATTATAATAGATTAATAATTATTGAGCTAAAATAAATATAATTAGCCCAGTTTAGTTAATTTAGCCCACCTAAATAAAGTTTTCCAAATTAAACAAATATAATTTGGGTTCTAAAAATATTTGGGCCAGTCCATATCACTAGTCCAAATGAAATGGTCAAATGGCAAAGGTAAAAAAAGACTTCCAAGTCATAAACGGGCCCAAGCCCATAAACTACCAAGTCCATGAAGGGGTCTTCATTCCCAATAAATAGGTCTCTTCTCCTTCAGTTGAGGGGGGCCGAAAATCATTATTCTCAAGAGCTCATAAATTTCTCTTGAAATTCTCTCTGCAAATAGTCAACAAGCACATCAAATTTGTGCCGACTATTCAGATACACTCAAACACATTCGACTGAGATTCAAGCTTTTGTCAGCCCTCATTCGAATACACCCAAACAAAACTCAAACTCAGGTTGACGTTGACAAAACGTCACTCTATACTCAACTCCACGTCGACATCAATACGTGTCATTCCCAAGCTACGGAACAGAATCAGAGGACTTAGTTTATTTTTATTATAAACTATTTATAGAGATTGTACTCAATAACATTTATTGAAATATAATTTCTTTGTTACTTTGTTTCCTGTCTTATTTATTTTGACTCGAAATTTGTGTATACAAATTTTGGCACGCTCGGTGGGACTATCTCTACCTCTCATCTCTGTTTTGTCATCATCAACAAACTTGAGAAATGGCCTCAAGCAAGAACATCTCTCAATCTTCTGAAAACTCTGCCGACACCCTACGAAAATCTGTAACGTTGGGTGACTTTATGGATGACATGACTCTTGATTTTCGCACTAGAGGAATGAAAAAGGCTGCTGTTGTTGCCGCTGCTGCTAAGCTTCGAACTGCAAATGTTCCTACCAGGCAGAGAAAACTCTTTAAGCCTGCTGCTAGGGGTGAAAGTTATTCGGATAAAATCCAAAATCCAATCCAATCCAATCCGAATTAGTAATTCGGATCGGATTCGAACTGTGTTCGGATTGGATTCGGATTGAAATTTTTTGAAAAATTGGATTTTCGGATCGGATTGGATTGAGGGTAATTGGATCCAAAAATCCAATATAACCAAATAGTAATATGCCTTGTATTATGTATTCCGGATTGGGCTTAAGTGCTTAACTGAATTTTTTATAAATAATAAGCCTAGTCCATACCCGAGTAGGCGTAGCACTTAAACCCTTCCCCTAAAACCCTAACAACACTTAATTCCTCATTTCCTAAATCTACTAGGCTGTTGTTGTGCTTAATTTATTTCATCGAAAAACTAAGTTTTAAAAAATTGGATTTTCGGATCGGATCCAATCTAGAGTATGAAAATTCGGATTGGATTGGATCGGATTGGATCGGATTCAAACTCTAATTTGTTTGGATTCGGATTGGAAAATTAAAATCCAAATTTTGTTCGGATCGGATTGGATTAGGCCCTAATCCAAACCGTACACCGAACTTTCACCCCTACCTGCTGCTGCTAAATCATCCATCATGTCTGATTCACACAAGGAGCGTGAAACCCCCGTGTTTGGCTCAACTGCTTTGGCTGATCACGAGCCATCATTCATTGCTTCTCAAATATGGAAGCAACTCTCATCTGATAAGTCGGACAGGCTGACCGTTCACACTAGCCCTCTCTTTGATCCACTCAATGTAGAGAGTGACAATGAAACAAGTGATGATATTGCTGTCTCATCACCTCTAACGATTTTCGACTTTAGAGGAACCCTTGTTGTCTTCACAATCGAACACTGCTGCTGTTATGGTGACCTCAGCTAAGACAGTTGAGGAACAACTTGCTGAAATGAATAGTCTACTCCAAAAATTAATGAAGGATGGAGAAGAAAAAGATGCTCAAATTCGACTCCAAAATGAGCAAATCACTGCCCTCAACAAGAAACTAGAGGAAGGCGACGCAGCATCAAGACAGGGTGATGAAAGTGAAGGGGATAGTGGTGAAGACGTTCGCCGCCCACCTACAGCACGACAACTTGAGTTATTGATAGCTCACGCTGTCAAAAATCAACTTGGAGAAAGTTCTCAAGGCAGTCATCGCTATATGAAGCCTTATACCAAAAAGATCGATAAGCTGCAGATGCCTTTTGGCCATCAACCCCCCAAGTTTCAGCAATTCGATGGGAAAGGCAATCCTAAGCAACACATTACTCACTTTGCGGAAACATGCAACAATGCTGGTACCACAAATGATTTCCTGGTCAAACAATTTGTTCGTTCCCTTAAAGGCATGACCTTTGACTGGTACACAGATTTACCCTCACAATCCATTGACAGTTGGGATCAAAAGGAGGAGGAATTCTTGAACAGGTTCTATAGCACTCGACGTATTGTCAGTATGACTGAACTGACTAAGACTCACCAGTGAAAGGATGAGCCAGTCATCGATTACATCAATCGTTGGCGCGCATTGAGTCTAGAGTGTAAAGATCGCCTAACTGAAGTCTCTGCTGTTGAGATGTGCATTCATGGAATGGATTGGGACTTGCTTTATATCTTGCAAGGTATAAAACCTAGGACTTTTCAAGAGTTGGCTACGCGAGCTCATGACATGGAGCTTACCATTTCCAACAATAGAGGCAAAAGCAACACTTCTTCAGAATACAAGAAAGAGAAGAAGGATTTTAAGAAGACTGACAAGACTGCCAAAAGTTCGACTAAGGAGTCAATGTCAATCACGACCTCCTCGCCTGTCAAGATCTCTAGCAAGGCTGGCATTGAAAAGAATAAGGGTTAATCTTCTCAAGAACCTAGGAAAAATAGGCCAACCTTGAAAGAACTCCAAGCAAAAAAATATCCATTTCCAGACTCTGATTTATCAGGGATGTTAGATGATTTGTTTGAAAACAAAGTCATTGAGTTGCTCGAAGCTAAGCGTCCTGCAGAGGTCGGTAAGACTTCCGATCCTAACTACTGTCGGTATCACAGGTTGATTAGTCATCCCATAGAAAAGTGTGTAACACTTAAGGAGAGAATTATGCAACTTGCAAAGGATAGGAAAATTTTACTGGATTTTGATGAAGTTGCTGAAGCTAATCATGCCTCCGCGATGTTAGATTCTTATTGGGAGGCTCAAACTCTGCAGTTTGGGAGTTTGGAGTCAGTAATTGTACATGTGATGCGACCGGTTCTCCAAGTTGATGATGTGCCATACGTGCTGAGCACACAGTATCCCAACTGAAAACCAACATGGAGAGGATAATGATGAAGGGTGGACGTTGGTCACTAGAAGGAGGCCTAGACGACAGTCGAAGTCTCAACCAAAGTCTGTTTGTCGTAAGAAGAAGCATCAAAAAAGAAAGGGCTCAAAACGCTCGAAAGGAAAGAAAAAGTCAAAAAAGCATACTAAACAGCAAGTACTGCCAATTGACTTGTTTGAACAGGATCCACTTACCCTTACCCCTGTAACCTTAGAAGAATTCTTTCCTGAAGATTACTTCACTACGGTTACTGTTAATGCTACCTCATTTGTTGAGGATGAAGAAGAAAAAGAAGAGGAGGAGGATCAAGAGCCTGTTAAAGAAAATGAAATCTCCGTCAAAGTAACTGTCCAACATTCAGGGACGGAGATAGATCCAAAGATATTGGCTATCTTGGAAGCTCTTCCTACACGCATGGGATGGAGGCAGATCTTTCATTTGCCTCGAGAAATGTGTCGACAAGTGGCTCTTGCACTTCAGCACCAAGAACTATACCTTGACAAAGTGAAGGATGCTGGAGAGCTAATAGAAAGTTCGGCTAAATGCGTGTCATGTAATTTTGCCTTAGCCTTCACTGATGAAGACTTATTGTTGGGCTCAAAACCTCACAACCGACCCTTGTTCGTTTCTGGTTATATTTTCGGCAAGAGAGTGAATCGTATCTTAGTGGATGGAGGTTCAGTTTGTCAACATCATACCAAAATCCACCATGACGATTTAGGGATCACTATGGAAGATCTTTTCGATAGTCGTCTAATGATCCAAGGATTCAACTTGAACGATCAACGTGCCATAGGCATAATACGTCTTGACCTTGTGATGGGAGAGTTAACATCATCTACTCTCTTCCATGTCATAGATACAAAGACGTCGTATAAAATGTTGCTTGGACGACCTTGGTTGCATGAAAATGGGGTAGTCGCATCAACCCTCCATCAATGTCTGAAATTTTATCGTGGAGGCGAGAAGAAAATAAATGGGGATGTCAAACCCTTTAGCACGGCAGATTCGTACTTTGCCGATGCTAAGTTCTTCGAAGATGGGGAACCCTCAAGCGAGATGTTGCCATCTAAAATTCCTTCAACAGGGAAAAGGGGTACAAATAAAAATGGTGATATTCCCTCGTCTTCAAGCTCTAGCGAGTCAGCCACCACTGAGATGCAACAACAAAAATGCAAGGAAAAGGTAAAAGAAGAAGTTGTTGCTCAACCCATTAAAGCAACGAAGAAGGCAGTAACGACTCCAGTCCTGCGATACATCCCTAAATCACGTCGTAAGGAAGGGGACTCACCTTTTGCAGGGTGTCAGGTTATGAAAGTAGAGCCAAAGAAAGAAAAAGGAGTAGATGAGACTACTCTTCAATGTTTAAAGCAAGAAGTGGTTGTTCCTTTATCTAGAGCCAATCACAATCAAATTGCTAAGCCTCCAACCTCACAATATGTTGATCAATCTAGGAGAAAATGGCTTAACAAGGGTAGGTTTGACCCAAATGCTTATAAACTCTTGGCGAAGTCTGGTTATGACTTCGAGAATCCAGCGCCCATGGGCAATGTCATTGAGGTTGATCCTCATGGAATTAATGACACACAAAAGAAATTGCAAGAGTATGGCGTTGAGGTACATCCGACTAAAGTAGGTTTGGGATTTGAAACCCCAACACCCATCAAAATTTCTGCACGGCGTAGAGGGACAACCTCTTCTTCGCAGTATATTACTGCGGAGGAAGTTGAAGAAAATGAAGATGAAAATAATGTGTCTCAGCCAAAAATATCGGTCTTTGATCGACTGCAGTCCCCTGTCGTAAAGGACCATACATCGGTTTTTAACAGACTTGGTGGACACGAGCTAAATGAAGGTGTGAAGTCAAAAATACAAACACCCTTGCAAAATCTTCGATCTTCTATGAATAAAGCATCTGTCTTTAAACGTCTTGGTGCATCGACCTCAATTGATAAACAACAAAGACGGTCAGTACTAAGTCACATCACAAGAGAGAAAAATGAAGTCAAAGGCGAGGACACACCTCAAAGTGTTATCCCATCTCGCATGAGGCGTACACAGGTGGTAGACATCATTGGACATGAACCCTTGAAAGCCAAAGGTCGTGTCATAGTGTTAACAAACCAAAGGAGTTCGTCTAGTCAAGAAAAAGAAAAAGATGTTGAATTTGTTTCTTCAAACCATATCACAGGGCATGAGGCTCCTGAAAGTGACGAGGAGATGGAAACAGATGAGGCTCCTAAAACTCTTGAAGATGGGGGGCAAGCCACCGTCGATGAGTTAAAAGAGTTAAACCTTGGAACTCAACAAGAGCCACGCCCTATCTACGTGAGCGCTTTTCTTACCCAACAGGAAGAACAAAAATATTCGAAGTTACTCTCTGACTACAAAGACGTATTTGCATGGAGTTATAAGGAGATGCCAGGACTCGACCCAAAAGTCGATGTCCATGGCTAAGCCATCAAAAAAGGTGTCAGTCCAAAGAAGCAATCCCAAAGACGCTTCAGGCCAGAATTAATTCCTGAAATTGAGGCAGAAGTAAACAAGCTCATCGATGCAGGATTTATTCGCGAAGTCAAGTATCCTACTGGGATAGCAAACATTGTGCCAGTACGAAAGAAAAATGGACAGTTACGAGTTTGTGTGGACTTCCGCGACTTGAACGAGGCGTGTCCGAAGGATGACTTTCCACTCCCGGTAACGGAAATCATGATTGATGCCATCACTGGTCATCAGGCTTTGTCATTCATGGATTGTACCGCTGGATACAACCAAATTCACATGGCTCCTGAAGATCAAGAAGCAACTGCATTTCGTACCCCTAAAGGGATATTCTGTTACAAAGTTATGCCTTTCGGCTTGAAAAATGCCGGAGCTACGTATCAGTGTGCAATGCAGAAAATTTTTGAAGATATTATGTATAAAATCGTGGAGTGCTACGTAGATGACTTGGTGGTAAAGTCTAAGAAGAAGGAGAATCATCTGCATGACCTCCGTAAAGTCTTTGAAAGACTACGAAAATGTCAATTAAAAATGAACCCCCTCAAATGTGCATTTGGCGTCACCTCAGGAAAGTTTCTAGGCTTCATTGTCAGACACAGGGGTATTGAAATTGACCAAGCAAAGATCAAGGTCATCCAAGAGATGCCTCCAAGGGCGTCTTGCTTACATTCGAAGGTTTATTTCTAATCTAGCAGGAAGATGTCACCCCTTCAGCCATCTCATGAAAAAGGATGCCCCATTCAAATGGGATGACTCATGTAAAAAAGCCTTCCAAAGTATAAAGAAGTATTTGTCTTCTCCCCCTATCTTGGGGGCACCAATAAAAGGGAAACCACTCATCCTTTATATCGCAGCACAGGAGCGATCTCTGGGGGCAATGTGCGCTCAAGAGCAAGAAGATCGTAAGGAGACAGCTCTTTACTACTTGAGCCGAACTTTGGTGGGTGCTGAATTGAATTACTCACCTATTGAAAAATTTTGCCTTGCTTTGATTTTTACGATCCAAAAATTAAGATATTACATGCAGGCTCATACAGTTCATGTCATCTCGAGGTCTGACCCGATAAAATACATTCTCTCAAGGCCCGTGTTGTCTGGCAGACTTGCAAAGTGGGTTATGCTTTTAAAACAATATGACATTGTGTATGTCCCGCAAAAGGTTGTCAAGGGGCAAGCAATAGCAGACTTTTTCGCAGACCACCCAGTCCCTGCAGAATGGGAGCTTTCCGACGATCTGCCAGGTGAAGATGTGTTTTTCATTGAAATACTCCCACCTTGGAAAATGTACTTTGACGGCGTCGCTCGTCATGACGGTGCAGGAGCTGGAGTTGTCTTCATTTCTCCTGAAAAGCATATACTGCCATACTCTTTTGTGCTAACTTAACTATGTTCCAATAATATGGCTGAGTACCAAGCACTCATAATAGGCCTCCAAATGGCAATTGAAATGGGACTTAGAGACTTAGACATTCACGGGGACTCCCAATTGGTCCTAAAACAACTGTCGGGTGAATACGAAGTCAAAAAGAATGATCTAATCCCTTATCAAAGGCAAGCATCACAATTGCTTGACAAACTTGATACCATCAAGTTAGAACATGTTCCAAGGAGTGCCAACAAGATGGCTGATGCGCTCGCTGGGCTTGCAGCCACTTTGGCACTGGGGGCAGAAGAAATAATGTCTGTACCTGTTTGCAAACGATGGGTTGTCACTCCTGATGACGAGGATGTTGACGAATATGCTGAAGAAGTCGACATAATCTCTATCTATCAAATAGACAAGGAAGATTGGCGTCAACCAATTATTGATTATTTGGAACATAAAAAATTGCCAAGTGATCCAAAACATAAGACAGAGATTCGTCGTCGAGCCTCGCGGTTTATATATTATAAGGGGACTCTCTATCGACGATTCTTCCATGGTCTTTGGTTAAGATGTCTCGGAGATGAAGAAGCAAAGCAAACCATGGAGGAAGCTCACTCTGGAGTCTGTGGCGCTCATCAGTCAAGTCCAAAACTGCATGACCGTATTAAAAGAATGGGTTACTATTGGCCAACCATGGTACAAGATAGCATGGACTATGCACAGAAATGTGAAGCTTGCCAATTTCATGCTAACTTCATTCATCAACCTCCAGAGCCATTACACCCCACAGTCGCATCCTGGCCATTCGAAGCGTGGGGAATTGACGTAGTTGGCCCAATTACACCAAAGTCATCTGCTGGACAAGCATATATTTTGGCAGCGACTGATTATTTTTCCAAATGGGCAGAAGCCATCCCCCAACGTGAAGTGAAAAAAGAGAATGTTGTTGACTTCATTCGTACTCACATCATCTACAGATATGGTGTACCCCGAAGAATTGTCACTGACAATGGGACACCATTTTACAATAAATTGATGAAAAGTTTATGTGAGAAGTTTAAATTCACTCAACAGAGATCGTCAATGTACAATGCACCAGCAAACGGTCTAGCTGAAGCGTTCAACAAGACACTTTGTAGTTTGTTGAGCAAAGTGGTTGCCAAGTCCAAACGTGATTGGCATGAAAGAATAGGGGAAGCTCTATGGGCATACATGACGACATATAAATCAGCAACACAATCAACTCCATACTCGTTGGTGTATGGCGTTGAGGCCGTTCTCCCCTTGGAGCTTCAAATTCCATCATTGCGCATTGCCATACAGGAAGGCTTGACTTCTGAAGAAAATGATAAACTCTGACTTGCTGAGTTGGAGGCGCTTGACGAAAAAAGACTCCAAGCACAACAAAAATCTGAGTGCTACCAAGCTCGTCTGTCACGCACTTTCAATAAGAAAGTTCGACCTCGCTCCTTTCAAGTTGGAGACATGGTCCTAGCCATTAAAAGACCCATCATTATTTCTCGTAAGACAGGAAGTAAATTCAGTTCTAAATGGGATGGTCCATACGTTGTCAAAGAGGTATACACTAATGGGGCGTATAAAATTGTTGACACCGAAGGATTACGTATAGGCCCTATCAATGGCAAGTTTCTGAAGCGCTACTACTCATGAAAATTGAGAGCATTGTTCAACTCCTAAGCAAGAGGATAAACTGCATATGTCGAAAGAAAATATATGTGAATTTGAACTACGTTGGCTTGATCTTGTAAAAGCAATTTGTTGATTTTTGCAAGTACGTAGGCAGCTAGGGTAACATAAAAATTACTCAAGTGCAGCCACACCAAAAAAAAAAACAAAAAAAAAATATTTGCAATCATTGTAATACTCTTGGCTCGCAAGAGTATAAACTGTGAACGACGAAACAAAAAAAAAAATTGCAATCATTGTAATACTCCTGGCCCGCAAGAATATAAACTGTGAACGGCGAAACAAAAAAAAAAATTGCAATCATTGTAATACTCCTGGCCCGCAAGAGTATAAACTGTGAACGGCGAAATAAAAAAAAATAAAAAAAATCCTATCATGTAATACTCCTGGCCCGCAAGAGTCTAAACTGTGAACGGCGAAACATAAAAAAAAAAAAAAAATGCAATTGTTATAGTACTCCTAGCCCGCAAGAGTATAAATTATGAACGGCTAAATAATAATGATAAAAAAGGGATGTGTTCATCTTATCAAAAAAAAAAAAAAAGTAGAAAGGGACAAAGTCTCAATCCATCCATTCAAATTGCATACTGAAGCTCGAGAAGGTTCACCCTATGTTGTTCAAGTTGGGCAATCTCATCAGTACTCAAAGATGGAGTTGCTTCCAACTCATCCAAAGTCTGCTTTGCAGCCTTTATCTGTTCTTCATAGGATGTTAAAGAGGTCTTATTAGCTGTCAATTCATCAGATAGATGGATTTTCTCCTCACGAGTTTTTTGTAATTCAGCTTCGAGATCACTTATCCTTTTCGTGACTGCCGCATCATGCTCCTCCAACAGTTTTTGCCTCTCTTGCTTTTTAACAAAGTTGGACTCAACTTGTTTCAGCAACTCCGACTGAGCATGTCATGCTCCACCTACTCTGACCGTTGGCGCCCTGCAACTTCTGCTTCTAAAGCAAGATAAGACTTGACAGACCAAAAATAGGAATCGACCTGACGCTTCAGCGGACGTGGGTCACCTTTAAGGTTTTGTATGCCTTTATACACCATGCGAGCTTCTACATATTTTTCCTCAACCTCAGAAAATGGTGATTGTTGCAGCATGGTCAGATAGTCTGCTCCAATGCTTCTGATAGCATTGGTAAAGATGGTGGAAGAATTAGGCCCTGGACGAAAAGTGTTAGAAGATGCAGTAGGAACATGAACACCCTTTATAGCGTCATCGGAGGCGTTCACAGCGTTAGGATGAATATCCAAAGCCCTGGAGGCAACTTCAAGAGAATTGGGACCCTGAATTGATCGTTCACTGCGAGTTGAGGAAGATAGGCAAATTGGATGAGTCTGCTTCGATTGATCCCCACTAGTCGAACCCTTTATGATCCTCAATTCCTTTCCTTTTCTGGTCGGAGGATGGGTATTGCCCTCTACAAACATATTACCATTTACAATGTCTTGAATGCTCGCATGCAAGTCAACGTCACCGTCCTAAAAGGAAATAAGTAAATAAAAGGAACCAATTAAATAAATAAAAAAAAAGAAAAAAAAAAAGAAACCGGACTTACCAAATGAAGATTGGTAGGAAGAAAAGGAGATCTCGGTATGTTGTTAAAAAACTCCCCAAAGCTCGATGTATCAACTTCTTGAGCCTGGGAGGTTGACTTCCTCTTCCCATTACGTTTGTGTTTAAAATTAACATCGGACTCTGTGTCACTGGTGTCTGCGCCATCAATAGAACCATGATGATTTACTGTTTGTTTATTACTGCGGTTGTCAGGGGTGCTACCTCTAAGACGTGAACCATCATCTTTTGGTTGACTCAAACGTTTTCTGTCATCATGCCGTTGATCTTGCTTGGACTTTAATGCATCAGTTAAGACGCTCGAACAAAGAATCTGAACATTCTTCCTCAAATCTCCAATAGTCACTTTAGGCCACCGACTAGCAAATTCGAGATGTCACCAAGTTTTTCCAGTCCAGGTGATTGGCATGGTGTAAAAACACGAGACCGACTTCCCTGTAAACAAAAGCAACGTCCAATAACGCAAAGCCTCACAAGAAGACACCTTCCGTTCTTGTACATCACGGCGTAATAGACCAGTGTAATCTTGGCAGTAACCAAATTGCCTCCCAAATCGATGGGGGAGTAGGGTTCGGCATGAAAAATGTCACGAGAACGCAAGACGAGGTAGCCCGATCGAAGAGAAACCATATAACCGAATTTGACGAGGTCCAAATGACCATCGTCATGCAAAACATCATGTTTGTTCTTATTCAACATGGTGCAACCCACGTTAATTGACGCCCCTGCATGTATAAGACTGTGAGCATCCTCTCCATTAAAGAGTTTTGACCCTTGTGCGCCTGAATATATGACCATCAAAGGACCAGGTGGAACAGGGTCGGTGTCATGGCGAGTGTTGAAATAATATGCTAGCCAACCATAAAGATAATGAGCTGGGAAGAAGGTTTTTGAGAAAGCTGGTTTTGGAGCTCGTGCAATAGCATTCAAACCGCGATATATACTGGAAAGCACAGGAACTGCAAGACTAAAGGTTTGACCACATGTCATCAAGGTAGCAATCTCAAAAGTGCTCGGTCTAATCAACCTATCTTCAGAGTCGGGGAGTAGAAAAGTGCATAACCAGCAAGATATAAAGGCAGCAACATAAGTATTTATTCTTCTATTCACAGCTTTGATCCCGAGAAGGTCAAACATATCTGATTCTGCCTTCTCCCAAACAACTGGTTGAGTTTCAATGTTTACACTAGGATTAGCGGTAAATTTGGGGCGAGACTCAGAGTACCTTCGCCTCTTGTTAGGTTCCTTGTGAACTCTCTTCTGTTTGCACCAAAAATCAATCCAGCTTTGAGCACTCACACCTCTCTTAGAGTTGGCGTCTTTTGCTAGAGTATGATAAACAACAAACAGTATCTCACAAGCTTGAGATAATAATCGTTTCCCCTCTGTGTCTCGAGCACGCATGATGTTGTAGCTAGGGACGACTGTCTCATCATAAATCTTCCCAACAATAGGTAACCCTCCAAATTTGTACATGTCCCACAATGAAATAGACCACTCGCCAGTCATGGTATGAAGTGTATTGCTAGTAGGGCACCAGCTCTCACAGAATGAGCGAATGATGTCAGGGTTCTTGTCATACAAATAAAGAGAAGCCTGAACTGCAGAGTAAATAGAACAAGAGTCAAGAACTGCTCCAAAGCGAGATAGAACGTCTTCGGTCCACTCCGAATAGCCAGACAAATAAACTGCCTCGCCCAACACTCTCAAATTTTTCGAACCCCACCGCACCGAACCTGAAATGATACTGCGGCCAAGCATTGATGAAGACGTAGGAAGCTCAAAGTTGTCTCGAAGAGTGCTCTTAAGGACATACATCGGAATTGCATCGCGGGACCCCTTGTTCACCTTTACTGACATTTCACTCAGTAATGATCCTTTGTCAATGTGCGTCTGCATGCCGTTAGGACGAAGTAGTGATTTGTGAATAACGAAATTAGTGTCAGTCCGTAGACCAGCTTCTTCATTGTCGATTAAAGAGAGATGAATGTCTTCACCTCTCTTAAATTCTTTGAAGTACACCATCCTGAAAAGAAAAAAAAAGGGTGTGTGTTAGAAAAAAAATATATATAAAAAAACAAAGAGGGGAAGGGTTGGACGCTGCGTCTTCGTCTTCAAAGGACTGTCTGGAGGTGACATTGTCGCAGTGCTAAAGACATACGAATAACACCCCTGATAGGCTCATAGTCGCACATATGGCCCATCGCGACGAAATCCCCGTCTTCGTCTTCAAGGGACTGTCTGGAGGTGACATTGTCGCAGTGCTAAAGACATACGAATAACACCCTTGATAGGCTCATAGTTGCACATATGGCCCATCGCGACGAAATCCCCGTCTTCGTCTTCAAGGGACTGTCTGGAGGTGACATTGTCGCAATGCTAAAGACATACGAATAACACCCCTGACAGGCTCATAGTCGCACATATGGCCCATCACGACGATGTCCCCGTCTTCAAGTGAACCTGTCATACACAAAAAAAAAAAAAAAAACGAGTACACATGCACAAAAAAAAAAAAAGTGATATACAGATAAAATATTTTAGACTAAAAGGTGTAAAAAGAAATCATCACCTTACTAGTCTAGACCTTCTGGTATTGCTCCAAAGACAAGTTAGAAGTTCAGTATCTCAAAATCTGATGTACTGCACGTCATATAAAGTATGTCAATACCTAATTTTGTTATTGAAAAAAAAACACGCATACACATAATTAAGAAAAGTTTGAAACAAAGGAGACTAAAGATGTGTATACAACAAAATTAGAAAATTATTTGGTGATACTTCATGTATATACATGATACTTTGAAAAATAAAATAAAGGAAAAGCAGGGATGTGTTGCCAAGCATCGGTTACTGAGGCATTATTACCAAGCAAATTCCTATTGCTTTACATGTATCATACAAATATTGATAAAAATAATTCAGAAAAAAAGGGAAGTAATCAAGCAAGTTTGCGCCACAGTGATATGCAATTCATGGTATCAATACAAGCAATCAAGGGATCATGTGAGATCATCCTCAATTCTTCATCACAAGCAAAACAATAATGAAGAAAACGGGGGGCATTGATGCAATAAAGGAGCAAGCCACTAAACAAATTTGTCAGCCAACACACTAAATAATGATGATCATGGCATATAACTCATAAAAAAAAAGTGAGAGTATGTGATCTTTGTCAACAGCAGATTAGAAGAAGACAAAAGAAAGATCTAAGAGTAACGAAAATAAATAGTCAAACTCACATGTATGCAGTGATCTGGAATTGTCTCTGACAACTCAATGCTCAGTGCGTCGATACCCGAGTTAACGAACGATGGTAGCCGACGAGGTTTTATTAATTTATACTCCTAATATGTGATAAGATTTGTTTTAGTCGATCACCAAGAAATCATAACCGAAATAGGATCGAAATTCCCAAGTCCACGACGTAGTAGAGTTGTAGGTAATTCATGACTCTGGACAATAAATTTTAGCAATACGATGATTGTCACCTAATTGCTAAACCAAACTCAAATTCGAGACCTTGTCACGATTAAACACATCAAATCGTGTACGTGACACTGTCTCGAGGGGGCAATTTGTGGACACTAGAAATTTATTAGTGTTTATATTATAATAGATTAATAATTATTGAGCTAAAATAAATATAATTAGCCCAGTTTAGTTAATTTAGCCCACCTAAACAAAGTGTCCAAATTAAACAAATATAATTTGGGTTCTAAAAATATTTGGGCCAGTCCATATCACTTGTCCAAATGAAATGGTCAAATGGCAAAGGTAAAAAAAGACTTCCAAGTCATAAACGGGCCCAAGCCCATAAACTACCAAGTCCATGAAGGGGTCTTCATTCCCTATAAATAGGCCTCTTCTCCTTCAGTTGAGGGGGCCAGAAAATCATTATTCTCAAGAGCTCATAAATTTCTCTTGGAATTCTCTCTGCAAATAGTCAACAAGCACATCAAATCTGTGCCGACTATTCAGATACACTCAAACACATTCGACTGAGATTCAAGCTTTTGTCAGCCCTCATTCGAATACACCCAAACAAAACTCAAACTCAGGTTGACGTTGACAAAACGTCACTCTATACTCAACTCCACGTCGACATCAACACGTGTCATTCCCAAGCTACGGAACAAAATCAGAGGACTTAGTTTATTTTTATTATAAACTGTTTACAGAGATTGTACTCAATAACATTTATTGAAATATAATTTCTTTGTTACTTTGTTTCCTGTCTTATTTATTTTGACTCGAAATTTGTGTATACACATATATTATAATTCAGTCAAATTCAAAAATAATGAAATTATTCATTAATATTAATAATTATATATATTTTAATTAGTTTAATGAATAATTTCAATGATTCAATAATTTTGAAAAACAAATTTCTCATGCCGGACCGTAAGCCCGGTCCAGCCCGCTAGGACCACGAACCGCTAGAACCGCTCCCTGAACCATGAAAATCGGTAACAGACCAGTGTGGACCAAGATTTTTCAGTCCGTGGACCAGCCCACCCAAACCGTGAATTTCACGGTCCGGTCCTGGGCCATGAAATCTCAGCCCGGCCCGCTAGGGCCCACGGACTGGCCCGCCCAGCCCGCACCAGTGGCCATCTCTATTTGGAAGGAATGGTCACGGTTTTTTTTTAACTTTAAATTTCTGTTATTAATTTTTTTATTTACGTTATATTTTCATATTTAAAATGTTATTATTTTATTAATTCATGAAATGTAATTGATATTTTTTTTGGAATATTTTATAAAAATAATTCATAAAATATTATTTATTATGTTTTAATTTAATTATAATTATTATTGTAGGTTGTAGAAAATTAGAAATAGTATGTTTTGATTATAAATAATTATTATTGTAGGTTGTACAAAATTATAAATAGTATGTTTTGAATATAAATAATTATTATTGTAGGTTGTAGAAAATTATAAATAGTATGTTTTGATTATTAATAATTATTGTTGTAGGATGGTTAATGTATTGATTTATTATATTTTTATTTTTACGTATTTGTTGATGAATAGCCATCTAGGTTTCGATAATTTGTCGGGAAGACACTTCCTGGGTTTCGCGGTGTGCACAACGAGGATTCAGGTCCGCGTCATCCCCACTCACGTGGTGTTTTCGCTTCAGTTAGGAGGACGCGGATGAACCCGACTGGTCCGCGACGTCAGCTTCAGTTACACGATGAGGGGGTTGGTGGATCGTACGATGCAAGGGAGCATCAGGAGATGGATGAGGGGGATGATGACCGGGGTACATATGAGCCGGGTTCTGATGTTCTTTACGATGATGATGTTCATGATGCATTTATGCGGGAATTTGAGAGAGATCCAGACCCTACAGCCGGTGATCGTTGGAATGTCCGTAAGGGGGGGTGGGCGGTTTATACGCGGCGAGGGGAGTTCATCGACTGTTGAGAGTCGAAAGGGGAAGGGGAAGGATGCCGATGACCTTAGTTGGAAGGTCACAGGTCCAGTTGCAGGAGAACCTATTGTTGGGTCTGTTATCCCTAGTTTTGGTGGACATGAAGCTATGGAGATCTGGGAGGGGGGGATAGAATTCTCCTGAAGTGTCAGACACGAGAGAGGATTTGTACACGTTTGAGGACGTGGGCTAGGGCGTTGCCTCCACCGATACAGGATCCTCTTCGTAGAACGTCTCTGTACCATATCCCCTTTACTATGTTCACGCACATTGATGCGCCCTTGATTTCACCATTTGTCGAGCGGTGGCAGCCTGATACGAGTTCTTTTCACCTACCGTTTGGGGAGATGACGATCATGATGCATGATGTGTGGCATATATTGCATATTCCAGTTGAGGGGTGCATGATCCATGACACCACTCCAAGTAGTACTCTTAGGGGTTTGGTTGCAGACTCGATCGGTAGGACAGTTGCAGAGCTCGGGAGCCCATTTTGGGAAAATGGTGTTATTGCTGCACAAGGGGTTACTGATATTCTATCAGATGGGGAGACACCTGCTCCATTGGAGAAACAGCTGACATGGTTGATTCTAGGGTGTTGTTTGTTCCCAGATTAGAGTGGATCGAGGTTGAGACCCTTTGACATTGTTGAGGCCAGGTCTCCAGATATCGTTCACACGTTCTCCTGGGGGTCGGCTACACTTGCGTACTTGTATCGTCAGTTGGGTGAGGCTAGTCGGACCTCCACAGTCGGGATCAGCGGCTGTTTGACTTTACTCCAGTCATGGATTTATGAGTACTTTCCATGCTTCAGGTCACGCGCACAACATATTATTGGTGAGGAAGCTCCGCGAGCGCAGAGTTGGACTGCGTACCCAGAGCCGATGTCTCATGACCATCTTTGTTCTATCAGGATACAGCTAGACACACTGACAGCAGAGGATGTAAGTGATTATTTGTGTACTATTATTATTAGGAGTTTGTTTTTTACTTGCATTTCATTAAATAAAATCGCTTTTTTGTAAAAATTGCAGGTGGATTGGTTGCCTTATGGTCATCATTTTGATCCGAACACTATTCGGAGAACATTATATAGAGGCACCATTCGGTACCGGGGAGTTATCGAGCCCTATATGCCTGATCGATGTTTGCGGCAGTTAGCCCGTATGCAGACTGTACCTGTTCCTATTATTGCTCCAGAGTCTGTATCTAGGCCTAGCAAGGGAAAGTATTCTGTGAAATCTTCTGTTGTCCATTGTGAATCGGGGTGGTTCTCGTTCCCGACAGGTAATTATATTAATATTATATTAATATTTTGTTTATTATTATTGTTATTATATTAATATAATATTGATATTTTGTTTATTATTATTGTTATTAAACAATTGTTATTTTGTTTACAATAGGTAATTGTGTAAACATTGAGATGTTTGAGAAGGGTTCTGAACCGGTGACTTGTGCCACTAACTACTTGTCTTGGTATCAACGACATTCACATCCATATTTGTTGAATGATGGAGGTACTAGTGCTCGACCCATACCAGATCGTACGACAATCGAGCAGGTAAGTGTATTTTAATGGATTCAGAATTTGGATCAATGTACCAAAATTAAATATATTGACGACCCACTATTTTATTATGCGACAGTGGATGAATAGGTGGATAAATGCAACTCGTCCATTCATGCAACATCGAGACGAATATGAATGGGATGATGCAAAAGATGCATGAGGGAATGTTGAGCAGCTCATTTAGGATTGGAACAAAGTGTTACACAAGACGAATGAAGAGAACGAGTAGCGGATTTTATTTATGTTAAAACACTTTTAGCTATTACTAGCGGATTTTATTTATGTTGAACACTTTTAGCTATTCCTAATGGTTTTATTTATTTAAACTCGATGTTTATGTATGCTTTTTAATTCATAACACTTTTAACAAATCCTAATGTTTATTTGTCGAGCGGTTTTATTTATTTGAATTAATATTTATATATGTTTATGTACATTGAATTAATGCTTGTTAATTATGAGTAATTACATATTTAATTAGTTATATTGTGATTTAGTTCATAAATTAACACAATCAGCGTTAACGGTAACGGTAGTAAGAAGACTCCATTATTGTTTCATTGAATCTCAGCGTTTTGCTGAAGCTATGGCAAAGGGTTCGAAGAAAGGTAACGGTAGTAAGAAGACTCATCAATCTAGTAAGAAAACGAATACGAAAGATCAAAATAAGCGTATTCCACAATCAGGTGATGCGAGAAAGCAGAAGAATGTAGACGACATTGAAGATCTTTCAGCTCTTAGTTGGACCTCAGAGGAAGATGAAGAAGAGGAAGAATCTCAAGCGTCTCTGGATATGGCCTTTTCGACACATGATAAGGAAAATTTTGAAGCGGCAAAGAGCAGAATGGATAGCTGGGTTGCTTCTGTTCGAACACCTCAGAGGCCGACGGGAAGTGGAATGGTGAATCCATCACCTCATCCAATGCAGCAGCTAATTAGCAATCCAGGTAATCATAATACATGGAGTAAATCGCTTTTTTCTCATATTAGGGATGAGGGTGTTGATTTATCTATTGGAGCAAATGATAGGCAAAATGTAATTGATGATAATGAGATGCAAAGAATTACAGCAGAAGAAATACAACCTGAAATAGACTATTGGCAGTCTGCAATAGTATGCTATATCCTTGAGGTTAAGCCTCCATTTAGGATTGTTGATGGATTTATCCGGAGAGTTTGGGGTAAATTTGGGGTTGAAAAAGTTGCAATGATGGACAATGGGGTTTTTGTGGTTAGGTTCAGAACAAATGAAGATAAATTAAAGGCCATGGAAGCTGGTCCTATCTTATATGATAGGAAACCAGTTATCATGAAACAATGGACCCCTGATTTGAACCTTATAGAGGAGGATGTTCTGGTTGTTCCAACATGGGTTAAGTTTCCTAACTTAGCTTTGAAATATTAGGGGCAACAGACATTAAAGAATCTAGCTAGCAAGATTGGGACGCCTATTAGAACTGACAGAGCCACGGCTCAGAAGGAGATTTTGGAGTATGCAAGAGTGCTAGTGGAAGTTAAGCTTGATTAGGAATTCCCAAAGGAAATTGTGTTTATGAATGAGAATGGAACTATGACAACACAACAAGTGATTTATGAGTGTAAACCTATCTTTTGCTCTGATTGCAAAGGGATAGGACACACTATGGAAGAATACAGGAAAAAAAGGTTTGAGGTTGCAGCACAAAAACTCAAACCAAGACAAATTTGGGTGAAGAAAAAGAGACAGGATAAAAATGTGGGAGTGACTGAAATGCAGCAGCAGAGTGAGGTGCAAAATGTGGAGCAGACTGAAGTATTGAATTTGCAGCAGGTTCAGGATAAGAGTGTGGGGCAAAGTACAAGGCCTCCTACTGCCCTGGCTACAATTGAAGAAGGTTCAAGTGAGCAGGAAGGGATGGATAAAGGGAACCAGGATAGGACAATTGATGATGCAGATGATCAAAATACAGTTGTCCCATATAGAGGAAAATGTAAAATGCATGTAGAGGGAGATTTTCTTCCTCCACATGGATAACTTAGCTTTTTGGAATGTGAGAGGACTTAATAGTCCCCTGAAACATAGTGATGTGAGAATGTTTCTCAATCACAATAATGTGGGGCTATGTGGTCTTCTAGAAACTAGGGTGAGAAGAAGTTATTTTCCTAAAGTATATGGAGGGGTGTGTGATAACTGGAGTATTGTGACTAATTATCAATGTCACAAGGGTGGCAGAATTTGGATGATTTGGAGTCCTAGTAAGTTTGATGTAACTATAATTGAATGTGATGCTCAGTTTATCCATGGTAAGATTTGTCATCTTGCTACTGAAAAGGAGTTTAGCATTACTGTGATATATGATTATAATGATGCAAAAGAAAGGGAAAGCTTGTGGCAGGGGTTGAAGAGAGTTCATAAGAGTGTTGTGGGTCCTTGGGTTATAGGAGGGGACTTCAATAATGTCCTTAACCTAAATGAAATAATAGGATCTGCAATCACTTTGGAGGAAGTTATGCATTTTAGTGATTGTATGAGGGAATGTGGGCTGAGTGATCACTGTACTACAGGGCCTTTCTTCACTTGGAGAAACAATCAGGAGGGTGAAAATAGAGTCTGTTCAAAAATTGATAGAGTGTTGGCAAATGAGGAATGGGAGGAAGAGTTTGGAAATGCTTTGGCTTGTTTTATGCCTGAAAGTGTTTCTGATCATAACCCATGTGTGCTCAAGTTGGATAAAAATAATGTGAAAAAACCTAAATCATTTAGGTTCTTTAACATGTGGGCTAAGGCCCCTGAATTTCTGAATCTTGTTCAGGAAACTTGGCAACAAAGCATACAAGGAGTCCCTATGTTTCAGGTGGTTTCCAGACTGAAATTCTTGAAAAAGGGCTTGAAAGAGTTGAATAAGAAAAGGTACTCAAACATTGAGCAGGCTGCTGATGAGGCTAGGTGTTTGCTAGTGCAAGTGCAATCCCAACTGCACAATGATCCTATGAATGCTAACTTTCATCAGCTAGAATCTGAAGCTAGGATGAAGTACATGGAATTGCATGAAGCTAGACTTAGCTTTCTAAAACAGAAAGTTAAGCAAGAATGGATTAGCTGTGGTGATATGAACAACAGATATTTTCATGCATGCTTAAGGAAAAGAAGGGTGAAAAACCAGGTATGCAGAATTCAGGACATGTCTGGTAATTGGCAAGAGGAGCAAGGGAGTATTGAAGAGGCATTCATTTAATACTATAAAGACCTGCTGGGTAAATCGTATCCACTTGAAGATAAGGTTAGCAAGACTATCATTCAGGAGGGCCCTACTCTGAATGATACTCAGATTCATGGTCTGTGTGACAGTTTTACTGCTGAAGATGTCAAGAATGCATTATGGGATATTGATGATAACAAAAGCCCTGGTCCAGATGGGTACAACAGTATGTTTTATAAGAAATCATGGAAATGCATTGGAAGTGATGTAAGCAAGGCCATTCTTAATTTCTTTCAAACTGGTAAATTGTTGAAGCAAATTAATGCCACTAATTTATGTCTTATTCTTAAGATAGAATAACCTAGCAATGTCACTCAATTCCGACCTATTGCTTGTTGTAATGTCTTATATAAGATCATATCAAAAATGCTTTGTAGTAGATTGAAGACTGTTCTGCCTTGTCTTGTTGATGAGGTGCAGAGTGCATTTGTAGAGAACAGAAGGATAATGCATAATATCCTAATATGCCAGGATATGCTTAAGCATTATAAAAGGAAAAGTCAACCTGCAAGATGTACCCTTAAAGTTGATTTGAGGAAGGCTTATGACTCTCTTAACTAGGAGTTCATTCAGAGCATGTTGGAAGGATTAAAATTTCCTAGGCAGTTTGTCAATTGGATCATGGAGTGTATTTCTAGCCCCTCCTTTTCATTAACCATCAATGGATCCAATTGTGGGTTTTTTCAAGGGAAGAGAGGATTAAGACAGGGGGATCCTTTATCTCCCCTGATTTTTGTTTTAGCCATGGAATATTTCACTAGACTTATGAAAAGAATGTGTAAGAAATAGATGTTTTCTTTTCATTACCATTGTAAACAGCTTAGATTAACCCACTTAATCTTTGTTGATGACCTTATGCTTTTTAGCAAAGGTGATGTTAAATCTGTTGTCATGCTTGTGAGGACTCTTAAAGCTTTTGCTAAAGCTTCTGGTCTTAGTGCAAGCCCTAAAAAATCTGCAATCTACTGTGGCAATGTGAAGGAAGATATTCAGAGCAGAATTCTCCAAATGACAAAAATAAAGAAAGGTGTTTTTCCATTCAGATATTTGGGTGTGCCAATCACTTCCAAAACAATCAATAGAGCTGACTGTGATGTTTTGATTGACAAAATCTTGAAGAGAATCTTGTGTTGGAGTACAAGGCATCTTTCTTATGCAGCTAGAGTTGTGCTTATCAACTCTGTCCTTACGAGCTTACATTCATATTGGGCTCAGGTCTTTGTTCTCCCTAAGAGTGTGATTCATAAAATCATTCAATTATGCAGATCATTCTTATGGGAAGGGAAAGTCATTCTGAATAAAAGTCCTCCTGTTGCTTGGGATCTAATTTGTAGACCAAAGATGTATGGGGGCTTAGGTGTTCAGGATTGCCAAGTGTGGAATGACTCTGCAATAGGTAAATATGTGTGGCAGGTGGCTCGGAAAGAGGATGTTTTGTGAATAAAATGGGTTCATTGTATATATATTAAAGAAGGGAGTTTGTGGGGTCATGAGGCCCCAAGGACTGCTAGTTGGGTGTGGAAAGCCATCTGCAAAATGAAGGAGAAATTTAGGGCAGCTTATAATGGGAATCAGTGGATGGATCGGATGGATCTAAGAATTACTCTTTGAAAGAAGGATATAAATGGCTGAAGGGGCAGCATCAGAAAGTTGGCTGGCATCATTGGGTTTGGAATAGCTTCAACCAACTTAAACATTCATTCATTTCTTGGATGTCCATGTTAGGTAAGCTGAAGACTAAGGATAGACTGTACAAGATTGGTCTATGCCCTGATGATCTGTGTTTACTATGCAGGCAAGAAACTAAAACATGCTCACACCTGTTTTTCAGATGCCCTGTCAGTAGTATTGTGTGTCAGGGAATTATGAACTGGATTGGCTTGAAGAAGTATACTCATGAGCATTTATACACTAGTTGGAAGAGATGAGGAAGGAAGTTTAGACAAAAAAGGAAACAGAAAATGAGTTATGCTATTTTGGCTGCACTTGTGTATCATATATGGCGGTGCAGAAATCAAGCTCTTTGGCATGATGCAGTGAGAAGACCTGATTCGATGATAAAAGATATCCAGAATGCTGTCATAAGTAAAGTTCAGTCGTGTGTTGATGTAAAATGGTCTATTGAGGAAAGATGCTGGCTACAATAGTTAAAAAGTTGTTTGATGTAGTTGTAGTTTGATGTGTGTGCTAGTGTTATGTACTAGCTCACTTAGGTTGTATTGTTTTTTGGTGAGCCCTGTTTTTGGGTTTCTTTTTGGTAATATAGCTTACATTTTTACCAAAAAAAAAAAAAAATTAACACAATCAGTTCATAAATTAACACAATCTGTTCATAAATTAACACAATTAGTTCATAAATTAACACATTCGCATCTACCATAAGCTCATAAGTACAACTAGCAGAAAGTAAAACTAAGAAGTAGTTGTTGGGGTTGTTGAGGTAGATGAATCCCAATGTTTGATCCTTGCTGAATAATGACTTGCCCAAGGACGAACAGCTTGAGAAGCAACTCGAAACCACTGTTGAGGAATAGTAGGGATTGGATGACCTCGGCGAAGTTGAAGCCGAATAAAATGCTTGTAACTCCCTAGATGAGCTATGGCTAACTCCCTTTGTGGCAGAGCGTTCATGCCCCCAACATCAAGTGGAAAAATTGTAGCCGACATATCAATACGACCATTAAGAGCGAAAAAAATGATCGTGCATCTGTAGTGGTTCGTAATGGGGTACAAGTCTGCAATGGCCTCCATGTAATGTTCCTCCCCACAACCTTTACCTTCCCATCTAATACGCCTAATTGCCTCTTTGAGCATCTGACCATATACCCAATGAAATTGACGACCATTTTGATGCAACTCACACACTACTGATCGGCGTACAATGTCCTAATTTTCTTGGCCGGAAAAAAAGCATATGCTACGCATCGAAAACCACAATTACCATCGGCAACTACATCATGCCAGCCTTCTACGTGGTGTTGGATGGCTAGTGGAAGTTTATGAAAGTATGGAAAATTTTCCATATCGAATCTCCACCCTGCAAAGTTATTATAAATCAATTTAATTAAATGTGTACAATTATACGAAACAAACAATAAAAGTATATAAATAAATATATTATTACCAGGGACCGACCCAGATGATTTGCCTTTACCCTTAGAAGACTTGCCCATAACGTGCTCCCACCCACTTTTTTCCCGTCGCATGCCCTTGTTCAACTTAGAACGACCCTTGCTCGTCACGTTAACATCAGGCTCCTCAAAGGAACAACGTTCGGGGTGGAGTTCTGAATGAAGTAGCCAAGAAATAGATCTCATGACCGCAGGATCCCTAGCCTGTACCTCGTTCACTAATGAATGGAAGAACTGACGGTCCTTATCGCACTCCAATAGTATCTCAGCCGAATCTGTCCCATCACCAATGGCTAGTCTCCACCAAAATGGATCAACCTCCTGAGTGTATAGGAGATGGTCTGCTTGCAAGGAGAAAAACGTATGGCAAGCACATGGAATACCATGCGTAGTCTCAACAACACATCCGCATCTACTCCAGTCCCAGTCAAGCTCATCTATTCTTCCAAGCTCTCTCTGAATTAGCTCCAAACAATATTGAGAACAAACACCGTTCAAGGCGCTATATGGTGGCGGATTAAATTCAGTCCCATGAGTACGGCGCGATGCTTCCAAGGAGTTTCTTATCACTTTCAACTGCCCTGAAACAAAAGCATCAACTTGCATAAACAGTGTGTCGATTGCCTCAGTTGGAGTAGTAATCCACGCTTTCAAAGCCAAATGAGAACTCTCGACTCTGTTGTTGGTTGTGTTACCGAACTGTCTTATTCGGTTAGTCCAACATTGCACAAACTTCTCCTTGTGCACAAGCCAATTCCCATGGATGTAGGTAGGAAAATCAATGGATGTGGTATTCCCAACTGTACCCCACTCCTCCATCATGTTGGGTACATTTATTTCATATTCAGCCTCGGTTTTGGATTTCATCACCTTAGCCCAACTTCCTCGTCCGAACCTAATTCCGATCTTGCCTTTCCCACCAGACTCTTTGCTACCCATGCCTCCACATCATGATTGATATGCCACGTGCAAAGTAGATGTGCAGATGTGGGAAAAACCTTCGAGATATATTTGCACAAAGCCAGATCTCGATCAGTGACAATGGCATTCGGAGCCACACTGCCAATGAGGTTCTTCAGTCTGTCCAACGTCCAGCGATAGCTCTGAGCATCCTCATGTTGCAACAATGCCCATGCAACAAGAAAATTCTTGCTGGTTGGTGTCACTCCAACAATCTCCACCAAAGGATACAAGTACTTGTTTGTCTTGTACGTTGCATCAATGTGGATCACGTGCGGATACGTACGCACTAAATTCATGGACGTCGGGTGTGCAATGAATGTATGTGTCACCCTACCCATCTCGTTCGACTGAAGCCAAAAAAGATACTTGCTTTCAACAGCCTGATGAAGAAACTGTTGGGCTGCATTTCTTCCTTCTGATCTCGCCCTTCTCAATATATCTCTGCCATTGTAGATGTGCCTCATGTTAGGCTTCAAAGACGGAAATGCACCTTCAATGGCTTTCATGATGTTTCGTGGTTTCACATGGGATGAAGTTAGTTCTCCAACTAACTTCTTGGCGGCGGGACTGAGACCGCTGATTTGTCGATGGCCCTCCGGGTATAACATCATTGGGTGATTATGAAACCCATGTTCAACCCTAGTCTTCACTACCCAATACGCGTAGTCGTTTTTTGGGACTAGGAACAACCGAAATTCACAGCCACATGCTTTTCTCTTTGTTTTTCTTCTAATTGCTGAACTGAAATCACGAGGTTCCTTCTTCTTGCCACGATCACAATCCAAAAGTTGATACTTCTTTTTGTGACTAGTGATCGTCAAGAAAAATCCAAGCTCAACGGCAATGTTCCTACACCACTCGACAGCAGCATCACGCGTTTCAAATTCTGGGCTATTGTCGAAATACGGGTTATAATTAATCCGATCACCAACAGGCTCCTGAAAAAATAAATCATCGTTCATTACACGAAAAAATCACAATATTCACACATTAGTTTAAGTAAATTAATCTTATTTCAATTTTTTTAAAACTATTTAGCACCTAATTGAATTTAATTTCACATATAATATAAAATTAATTTATAAAAGTTAAATATCAGTAAAAAATATTAAAGTTTGCGTAGGTACATGGGCCCAACGTTTGGCCAGAACGTTGGACCCATGGATACAACATCTGGCCAGAATGTTGTATCCATGGGTCCAACGTTCTGGCCAAACGTTGGGCATGTGTTTACAGTTAAAAAAAATTACCTCTTCGCCTGAAGACGACTTCTTGCCGGTGGTTATGGCGTTGGGTGATGACGTTAGGTTGGACGTTGCGATTGGTGGTCGGTGACTTTAGAGAGAATTGTAAATTGGTAAAATTCAAATTTGAAATGAAGGTAAAATTTCAAATGCTAAAGTAAAATAAAATGGTAAAAAGGAGCTAAGGGCATAATGGTACATTCAGAGGGTAGTTGGGGCGATTTTAAGTAGTTTGGGGGCGACGAATAGAAGTTCAGTTAACTAATGATGTAGATGAAATTTAATCTCAGTTTTTAGATACCTCTTTAATATGATTTTACTAACAAAGCTAGATGGCATCCACAACTATTGTCGTTAATTAAACATCTATACTAATATATTAAAAGGTGTTCCTAAGAAAGTTTGTGTGTCACGTGACACTCTCTTCTAAATCTCTAACACGTGACCTTTGGAATGAAAAGTAAAAGGTTAACCATGAATCCAACATAAAACCATTGTTTAGTATTTCAAAATTAAATATCATAAGATCTTATAATTATATCTCATTAAATGATTTACACAAGTAGTTAGATACCTAACGAGACTATTATAGACATAAACTCTTACTCCAATTTTTTGTAGAAAGTTAAGCTATTGTTTTCATCCCGAAACTTTTAAGGGTTTATTTTTTAAAATATTATGCAATTACTTATCATGTCATTATGTTAAATTTTCCTCACTAGGCAAAAAAAAAAAAAAAACAAAAAGTTACAACCTGGGGCATCGCCCGGGACACTCACTAGTTAGTGTTCCTATAAGTTGGCTCTGTTTGGCAATACTAGCTAAAAATAAACTGAATCTGATAAGATAAAGCTGAAATTGATAAGGTGTTGCAACTGATAAGGTACCTGATTAGCTTAACTATTTGACAAAATTAGTTGCTTATTAAAATTTTAAAAAGATTTTCCAAAATTTCAATAACCTGATTTTAAAAAAGGTAAAAATTTTAACTTATCATTTAAGTCATTTTAACCAACTGAAATTTTATTTTACGTACTCCCGAAAACACTACTAATAATTTTAGCACCTTATCATTTAAGGTACATGAAATGCTTCCCCAAACAGAGCCGTTATGTGATGATAAAGTTTTAAGTACTATTATAAATTTATATAACTACAATTCGTGTACGGCTAACAATTAAGGGGAATTTTTTTAGGAAAAATAGATAGATTATTTATCATATAACTTGCTATATAAAAAGTAGTTATTACCAAATTTTGAATCTATTCTAGCTTCATAATATTAGAAACACCTTTCTTTTTGAAATATTGATGGGAATAAGCCGAACTATGACCATTTCGCTCAACATAATTCCAACTATGGATTATTTCAGAATAATCCTAACTATGCAAGTCCTTCTAAAAATAATCTGGCGACCTCAAAAAATCGGTTTGACTAGTTAAAATGTTGACGTGTTAAGATCTTATTGGTCTTTTTATTTTAAAAGTTGTTTTTTTTTTGGAAATTCTCAATGTTAACCCTATGTTATTTCGTTTTCCCAATGGTAACAATATTATTTATTAGTCTCAATATAGCCATTTGTTTTTAAATTTCCTCAAACTTGATATTAATGATAACTTTTGGTTAAAATTTCCACTAAATGAGGATTTTGTTAAACCATGGTCAAGTTTTCGGGATTTTTCTTCATTTAGGAAAGTTAATGCATTTTGGTACTTGATTCGACCCGATTCTCGTGATTCGTGACCCATAAAGGTGGTCGGTGGAGTCCGTTTCCAAAAAAAAAAAAAACGTCATTGTCTGGCTCGGAATGCTTACCACGAAAGTTAGCATATACATTGATACTTGTTTCGACCAGATTCTCGTGATTTGTGTCTCATAAGGATTGTCAGCGGAGTTCGTTATCGCAAAGAACATCACGTTTGAGGCCAAAGGCACTGTTTTTGTCTGGGATGCTTACCATGAAAGTTGGCATAATGATATTTATTTCGACCGGACTCTTGGATTCTTGCCCCTTAAGGATGGTCGGCAGAGTTTGACTTCACATAAAACGTTGCTTTCGAGGTGAAAAACATCGTTTTTGTCCGACTCAGGAATAAACAAGGATTTGCGTCGGTTGTGGGACTCCCATTTGCATCAATTCTGAGTTCGACGCGAAAGCCTTAGCTTAGACGCAAATTTTCCAAACCGAAGCAAAGGAGGCACTATTTGCGTCGATTATGTGACCACCAACCGACGAAGATAAAAATTTAGCTGGGATGCAAGGGATGCCATGAAACATGATTTGCTTCAGTTAAAGCATAACGAACCGATGAAAATTACTTATTTTTTATTTAAAATATATAGTTAATTTTTTTTTGTTATTTTCATTCAACGGTTCTTAAGGAAAAACCTTTATAAACTTGAATTTCTCAAATTTCTTTTATATTTTTGGTGCAATGTAGATGTTTGTGTATTTGATTAGTGGACCATGGGATACAATTTTTGGGGGGTATAAAAAAAGTGAACAACAAAAATTCCAGGAAAAAAATCTGTGGGTTTTCACATTAAGTACAATTAAATCAATTACAAAATAAAATGAAATTAACTAAAGTAGAATGAAATTATTCGTGCTACGCAAATGAAAACTAAAACAAATCGTATAACCAGATCGAAATATATGAAAAGGGAAGCCATCCAAACTACTATCATCAATTTAAACTGAACACTAGAAACATCCTAATTAAAACAAATAAAAAATAAAACTAACTAGAAGAAGAAAAGAAAATCCAACCAATTTTGCAGCGATTTTGACTAGTATACATTAAAAGAAGAAGAAAATCCAACAATGTAAAACAAATGTAGAACTACAACTTATCTCTAAAACTTCCAGACCTAAAATCCAACAATCGGATTGGAGGCAAGGTTCAATGCAAATATGACTTTTGGTTTCTTGCTTTAGTTCATTTGCATCGAGTGCTAAAGGGGAACCGACACAATTTCTATATCTGTGTCGTTTGTCCTAGGGTTCGATGCAAATCAAGAGACGCAAATTGGCATTATTCTAGTAGTGGATTCATATTGTGAATGTTTTTTTGGTAAGTAAGTAAGAAGTATATTAAAACCAAAAAAAACACAAACAACATAAAGGAATAGAGTGAACTAGCAACTACACAACAAACTGGACATGCCCAGCCATTTACAACCCTTTAATCCACTCTCTATCACTATCTTTAATTTTCGAGCTAAAAATTTGTACAATCCTATGCTTCACCATATACTTAATGTCATTAACTGTTTTATCAATAGTCATAATCACCTGATCCCAATAAGCATTTCGGTTTTTCCAAACCATATATACAGTGGCAGCAATGGCAGCCATAGCCACCATTCTTCTGAATTTTGTCCCTCTGTAGCGATCCTTGAGCCACCTACACAGTTGTAGCAGCCCTCTTCTTCCCCGTCTGATACCAAGCCAACTCAGGACCCTTGTGATGCATTGTTCACTAAACACACACTCAAACATTAAGTGATGAGTGGTTTCAATATGCTGTTGAAAAAGTATGCAGGAATCATCCACACACAAGCTCATATTCTTCAATCTCTGCCTGATTTTCAACCTGTTTTGCATAGCAAGCCACATGATCATTCTATGTATGCTTAGGTTGAGTATAACTGTTCAAAACAAACCTGCTCCATGGAGTCTGTCTGTCCACATCCATCAGGTTCTTGTATTACTTTTTTATGTTGAACTGTCTATCATTCAACCACTAAAGACTGTGAACTTTCTCATTCATTGCATTCTTTGCTTGGCAAACATATTTCCAAACCCAACTAGCATTATCCGGGGCTGTATATTGTCCCCATTGTGCATCACCAATGTAAACCTCACAGACCCATTTAACCCACAAGTTGTCTTTTTTCTGAGCAATTGTCCAAGCTAGCTTGCTTACTGCAACAATGTTCCATTTCCAAGTTTCGCCCCTGCTGTTTTGGAATGACATAAACTTCCCAAGCAACTGCTCCAGCCTTGCTATCATTGTGCTTACCAGTCCAAAGAAAACATCTGCATATTGAGTTGACTTCTTTGAGAACACTTTTAGGAATGATAAATAGCTGCCCTCAGTAAGTGTGTATACTCATTAGCACACTATTTACCAATTGACTCCTAGCAGCCATAGACAGGTTCCTAGTGCTCCACACCCTTATTCTGCTCACCATTTTATCAATTAAGGCTTGGCAATCATGAGCCTTCAGTTTCCCTGTAGATATGGGAACCCCAAGGTACTTGAAAGGTAATGAGCCCATTTTAAACCCACTCACATAAGTGACTCTCTGAATAATGTCCTCATTCATTCCTGCAAACTATACTTCAGATCTATGAGCATTCACTTCAAGCCCAGATGCATTAGAAAACATCTGAAACCCTTGGAGCATAGTATAAATGGATCTAAAGTCCCCATGACAGAACAATAACAAGTCATCTGCAAAGCATATATGAATGAGCTTCAAATTTTTGAATGAAATTTAAATCCCTCCATTTCACCAATATACCTCAAAATTCTATCCAAGTAATCCATGCACAATGCAAATAGCAGTGGAGACATGGGGTCTCCCTGCCTCAACCCTCTCTGAGCCCCAAAGAACCCAGTAGGATCACCATTTAACATGATGGAAAACATAGAAGTTTTAACACAAATCATGATCAAATCAATAAACTTCCTTGGGAATCCAACACCCTCAAACATTTATTGCAGGAACTGCCAGTTTACAGTGTCATAAGCTTTCTTTAAATCCAACTTCATCATACAGCTTGCCCTTGTAGACCTCCTCTTGTAGCATTTGACTAGATCTTAGCAAATCATCACATTGTGGAGTATGCTTCTCCCTGAGACAAAGGCTCCTTGGCTTTCAGATACAATGTCAGGAAGAATCATGTTCAGTTTCTCACTAATCAGTTTAGTGATACACTTGTACAAAATAGAGCAACAAGTTATTGGCCTGAATTCAGTAACATTCTCAGGGCATTTAACCTTTGGGATCAAGGTTAATGTTGTAACATTAATTTCTTTCAGCAGTTTTCCAGTTCTAAAGAAATCAAGAACTGCCTCACACACTTCATCACCTATAACTTCCCAATAATGTTTATAAAAGCAACTGTTGAAGCCATCAATTCCAGGTGCTTTATCATCTGGAATACTGAAAATGGCTCTTTTTACATCCTCATTTGTGAACTCCCTTTGTAAAATATTCAAGTGGTTGTCTAACAGCTTCCTTCCCTTGTTCACCGAGTTTCTAGAAGCGACTTACTTTTGCTCATTGCAGGAAAAGAGCTGTTTATAGAACCTCACAAAAGCATCATCCACTTTTTCTCTTTGATTTAACCACACTCCTTCACTGTCGTGGATGGCATGAACTTTGTTCTGCCTTCTTCTAGCCTTCAGAGCTTGATAGATGACTTTAGAGTTCTCATCACCACATTTCAGCCATGTTATTTCGGATTTTGCATTACAAAGAACCTGTTCAACATCTTTTTTTTTCTTTGTTATACTCCAGTAGGGCCTGCTTCTCTTTCATGATCAGATCATGGTCAGCTTGATTCATGTGCATAACAGCCTGCACTTTAATAAGATCATCTTTTGTCTTGATGACAACAACTTCAACATCCCCAAATCCATCCTTGTTCAAGGCTTTCAAAGCTTGCTTGACACCTTTAAGCTTCTTACAAACCTTGTACATAGCACAACCCTGGATCTGCATACTCTACTCTTTCCTCACATCTTCAAGAACAGCCTCATGGTGACACCACATATTATGAAAACGAAAAGGCTTTTTGAGGTTACAGTCAGGGTATACACACATCAGTATAGGTGTGTGGTCAAAATCTCACTCAGGAAGGAAACTAACTTCAGCTAGATCATAAACATCATTCCATC
Source organism: Beta corolliflora (assembly GCA_947648045.1). Taxonomy (NCBI): domain Eukaryota; kingdom Viridiplantae; phylum Streptophyta; class Magnoliopsida; order Caryophyllales; family Amaranthaceae; genus Beta; species Beta corolliflora. Next base: position 556,857 of record CANSZD010002106.1, read on the forward strand.
TATGATTAGCTAGAGCTCTATTGATCATAGAGTACACCCTCTGAGCCCCATCCTACTTATTGCACCAGGTATAATATCTTCCAATTGCCTTGACATCTAGAATTTGGCAATCCTGCATGCATTCTAACATAGGACCAATCTCACTGACTCTCACTGGAGCTTCCAATCTATCTTCAATGCTACTTAAGACATTAAAATCACCCATAATGAGCCAAGGGATATCACAACCACTAGCTATACTTCTCAAACCATTCCACAATTCTGCTCTGCTATACTGATCATTAAAGCCATAGACAACAGTATAGGCAAACCCACAGCTACCAGTTCTAGGTTCAACCATACAATGTATATATTGACTAGTGACTTGACAAATATTTACATTGAAAGAAAGAGGACACCATCCAATTATTATTCTTCCATTTTCATGACACCCAAAGTTATGAGAAAAGCACCATCCGGGACACAAGTTAAGATAAACCTGACCTAGATTAGGAAGCTTAACTCTTATTTCTAAGAGGCTAAACAGTTTAACATTATGTGAATTGATGAATTTACTCACCTCAATTTGCTTAGTTCTTCTGTTTAGACCTCTTACGTTCCAAACCAAGATGTTATCCATTTAGGTTAGGAGGAGCCACCTCCAGACCTTTGTCAACCAACTCCACCTCAGTACCATCATCCTAAACACCCTGCTTCATCATCTCTTCAGTACCCCTAGTAGTCAATTGTTCAGCTGCTTCAATACTTACTTCAGCACCTGCACCAGGCCATTAGCCTCCTCCAATAGTATGTTGAATGAGTTATGAACAGGGACCCCTACTTGAGCTGGTTCAACGCTACTTTTAGTCTTGCCTACCAGTTGGAATCCTTCATTATCCACCACAACATTCTTCTTAGGCACCCAAATCTTCTTCCCACCATTTCTCCTACAATTATCTCCTTCATGTCCAAACCCTGAACATTTGGAACATTGAATGGGTCTCCATTCATATTCAACCTTTTGTTGAACCATAACTCCATGTTCATTACAAAACTCAATCACTTCAGATAGCTGTTGATTTAGTTAAACCTCCACCATTACTCTTGCAAAGAACAATTTCTCTTTCTCCTTTGTGGCCTGATCCATCTTAACTGCCCTCCAAACTATTCCAGCTATCTTAAATAGGCTTTTCTCACCCCCAATATTTGAATGGTAAGCCTGGGAACTTCACCTAAATTAGCACCTGCAGCACATCCTCTTTATCAATGTTCATATCAGGATCCCACATTCTCGTTATTAATGGCTTTTGATCAAAGAACTGAAACCCATCTGTTGTGACCTTCAAACAAGACTCCATTGATCTAAATCTCACAATGAACACACCTCTTCCTATACCAGCAATTTTATCAATCCCTAATTTCCCCCAAATACGATTAAAATATCCCTCCATGACTCGGCAATGGTGGATTTGCCCCTAAAACGTACAGGACTACCGCAAACGACCAATACTCTACTTCCTCTTGTATATCATCAGACTCAATCATAACAACTTTGGATGAGTCACTTACCCTTTTTCCGATTGAGCTTTCTCTGTTTCATCAGCCCACGACATTCTCCTGGCAGTACAAGCATCCTTCGACCCACTTCGCGTCACATTGAGCCATTCCGACAACACTGCTTTCTCCATAGATTGTTGGATACAATCCTCCAATGTTGGCGGCGGAATCGCCTCCGTAATTTCGTCCAAGTCAATCTCCTCAGTACCCGATTTCTCCTTAATAGGACTTGGAACATTTAGAGTAGTAATGCCAGTCATTTCATCAACACTCTTCGTTTTCCTTACCGGCGACGATGATGGTCCATTCTTCTTCCCCTTGCCTTTCTGAGCACACTTTTTAGCCCCCCTCCCTCTTGCCTTGGCGACGACGCAGTTTAGGCAAATCGCCTTAACGTGCGCAGCGAGAGAGAACGGCTAATATTATTATCAGTCATATATTGTGAATGTTGGCATAATGGTAACGTGAAAGTTATGGATTCGTCATCCGTGTGTAATGCACATGATAATTTTATTTATTAAATATATTTATATTATATATTTATTGAATAAATACTTTTTTAAGGAAAATTTACCAAAAAAAAAAACCTTTTAAAAGTTTAATTTTGCGAAAAAAAAACCTTTTAAAGCATTCTTTGCAAAAAGAAACCACAAACTTAAATTTTTTTGTAAGATTAAACCTATTCCCATTTTCCGGTGTGGTTTTTGAGATGCATAGAGGTGGTGCTGCAGTTACTGGAAATAGGGGGTTAAAGGAAAATACAAGGGTCAACGCCGAAATTGAGAAAAAACACACCGGAAAATGGAAATAGGATTCATTTTGCAAGAAAATTTAAATTTGTGGTTGTTTTTTTACAAAGAATGCTTTAAAATATTTTTTTTCGCAAAATTGAACTTTTAAAAGGTTTTTTTTTGACAAATTTTCCTTTTTTTAATGTTTGTATTGAAATATACTTCCTCTGTTTCAAAATACTTGACACACTTACCGATGCACATTTTTAACCATTAAAAACTCTAATTCCATACAAGTAAAACTTATGAAAAGTTGATATTTCGAAAGTATATGTCAAGACGAGTTTAACAAGATCTCATATGACTATATATCTCCGTACATAGATATCACAAAACACGGTTAAAGGAGAGTTTGTGAATAGTGGAAAAGTCAAACCACGTCAAGTATTTTGAAATGGAGGAAGTATAACTTAATTTCAGGTAGGAATTTATAAATAGTTAATGAAATGGAAAACGTCAAACCCATGCAACGATTGATTCAAAACTATGTTTTAATCTTTCAATGCTTTAATCATGGCACGTCAATCAAGTAAGTTTTACACTTCATTGCTTTTAATACAGTCATGGAAACCTTGAGAATGATACAAATGTTCTACAATCATTTATGGTCACTATCTTTAACATTTCCAACCAAACTACTTCCTAAAAAAGTTTTTCACAAAAGAAGTTTGGAATTGTAGATTTCTAATTGTTTTACATACGCAAAAGTTTCATAGCTTTTGACAATACTAATTTAAACTTACTCATATCCAACTTCACATCTTGGTTATCTAGATAAATTTTCCTAAAATTGTGCCATCCATTCTTTATAGCTAAATTAGGGTTTGTGATTACTTGATGTTTAATTGGGTATTGTTGGATAAGGCTACTTTCATTCACACTAATCTTATATTCTATATACTTGAGGTTCATATTTCTAGCAGGGAGTTCAAAAAAAGTCTTAGATATCGAGTCCAACGCTAGAGGAACCACCTGAATTAATACAGCGTTTTCTGGGAGATAAACCATATTTGTTAAGCCAGCTCCATGAACACCAACCATCACATCAATATTATTTACTATTTTGGAGAGGTTCTCCAAGTTCATTTCTGCATCCATGATCTCCACATTGTACCCTATGTTTCGAGCTTCCGTTACAATCTCATCCTCATTTATAATACTACGAGTTTTCTTCCTCGAAATGATAAGGAGTCTTGGCTTTCTGTCCTCATTCATAGTTATCTTTGTTGCAATTTCCCTTTCTAATCCATATGTTTTTCTAACGAATTGTGTGTAGTTCCTTAATGTCAATCCATATATCACTTTAGAGGATCAATGCCAAAATCTATGTGAGACTTAACACCTATAGTTGCATTCTTAAATCATCGAGTCTCTTTATCGCGATCAAGGTCTATGATGTCGTAATTAGACAAGGCTTTTAACAAGATCTCATGTTTTTTTACCCACCATGAAAGTTTTTCTAGTAAAAGAAATTGAACTTCCCCATTAAAATGTAAGGAAGTAAGATACAGGGGAATCAAGACATCACTTGTTCCGTGAAAGATGTTTCCAGCATACCCACCAGTTGAGAAAATAACGGTAGGAAGTGAATGATTTGCAGTACATTCAGGCATTTCCTGAGCAAATGATACTAGTTTGAGCCACAACGTTTTTACCTTTCCCATGACATATTTATCTTCCTTTCGAGCATAAAGTTTGATACCCCATGTATTATTCTGTAACTCTATGTTTTCTAATTGAGGTGAAGTAAAGAAGATGGAAGAAGAATTTCCTTGGATTCTGAAAAATAACACATTGGTGCTAGGAATCGCTTAAATATTTTTTATGCCGATTTTGTACCAAGTATGCAAAAGGTATTGGGGAGCCAACGACAAGAACAATATACTAATTCATATACGAAATAAACAACAAATAACGTAAATAAAACAGGAGAATAAGGACACAAACGATTGTTGACGCGGAAAACCCAAAGAACAGGAAAAACCGTGGGTGATTCTCTTGATCACCAATCCACTATGATGTTGATAACGTCAATATTAGTTCCACAGTATAAGAGTGATATGAACGCCTATGAGAGTATTAATGGAGGTTAAAGATGGAGAGAGAAAGTGTTGTGATGTGAGTTACAGTGTGTAGAGTAGAGGGATAGCTCAAAGAGAGTCCCTAATAAAATATACATCAATTGCTTATATAGATATTTAACCCTAAAATAATCCCCCTTGGATCCGTTGCCTCCTCCCCACCAAAATAGGTTCTGCGTTTGATATTAACAACTGCTCCCTTATTTTTCACAACGACCTGCTTGTGGGCCCATCCCTTGAAACAAACTTCACCCTTATCAAATGATAACTGCCAACTCGTATCTCCTTATTTCAAAAACAATCAGCTTGCCGCCAATAGTGAAAATTCTGGGCCCAACAATTGCCCCTAATTAATGTTCCGCTGCACAACCGTTTTGGGAAGGGACATCAGTTACACGTCCTAAAAAACTTCCCATTATTCTCCAACTGCACACGCCTTCTCATAACTGACGAGCGAATATTCAGGAACAACTTCAACCTGGCACTAGCTGACACCGACGAACATCCTCGGGACCCCGACGAACCAACTGACAACATCCCTCCTTCAAATGGCCTTAAGTATGTTGTTTGCTCACTTCGGACGTCGTCACTCTGTCTTTACTTAGTTTCCTTGCTTATTTTCATGCGCTGTCATCAGAGAACCCCACGTCTGCACCGTCTATCGCCGTCACTTCTGCTGCGGTGACGTCGCTGAAGGAGGAATTGGACGTCAAAAATACTGAGATGACGTCATTGAAGGAAGCAATGGACGCTTGAATCTGTTGAGATGGAAACCAAATTGTCGGCGTTACAAGAAAAGCTCACGAACACCGCCAGCCTTTACACTTGAAAAACCAAGGGGAGGCTGACGAAGTAACACATGGAAGGTCAGATGCCGTCATGGACTCCGGAGGACGATGTCAAGAAACTCCTGGACGGCGACAACCGCTGAATTTGCCCCTACTGAAAGTAACAAAGATACCCATGGAGACAGATTAGTTTTATTACAAGTTGTTTTGGTATATAAAAGTCGTTGCATATCTTTGTTGTGTGTTATATAAATGTATGTTTGTAAGTATGTATGTTTGGAGCCATCAGCAATATTAATTGCCATGAAGTGCTAATTGCCACTTCCAATTAATTATGCCTGGCTTGTTGTATGTATGTACGTATGTATGTGACTTTTCCATCGTGACTAGAGGTTTAGTTTTAAAACTAAACGTTGTCATCTAGGATATGTCGTCAAGTGTAGGGCCCTTATGTATGTATGTATGTATGTGTGTACGTATGTGTGTAGGTACCTTTGACGTTTGAAACCACTTGCAGTATTAATTGCCACGAAGGGATAAATTGCCTCTTCTAATTAATTGCGCGTGGTGTATTGTATGTTGTTGTAATGACTTCTTAAGGTGTGTGTCCCTTTTTTTATAGAAGTCATTTTGTGTTCACCTGAACGCCGTCAAACCTTGATGCCCCAATTTAAAACTGTCGCCGTCATGATAAAGGTCGACGTCAACTGTGATATCGTCGTCGACACTGATGTTGGCTTCAGGTGAATGTGAACATTGTGGTGTTCGATTGTCTCAAAGTTGACTGTCAACGAACCCTCGACCCCTATGCATGTCTTCATACAACAAAGGTGAGATGATCGTTGGCAAGGTCAACGGTCCTCCGACGCTCAAGTCAGTATAATATAAAAAGAAATAATGCTTAAAATACGAAGGACGTTGAATATGTTGAGAACAAAATGAAATGGAATAACTCAATTTAACTTATTGGTTACTAACCTGTAGTAGCGTCCCTTTTGTTATCAACATAATACGATTAAAAGTGATAGAGTTTTAGATGGACGACGTTCCAACTTCGGGGAACGTGCTTACCCTCCTTGAGATATGGAATAATTGACGACGTCCAAATGACAGTCGCCGTCGCAGAGATTTTGTTGACCTCGGCATCACTTTTTGAACGACGTCCAACTAGGATCGTTTTTCCAGTCGTTGGCTTGATGAGTAGATCTGGCGGACGCTATGAACTTGTTATGGACGATCATGAGGCTTTGGACGCCACGAACTTTCTTTGTTTGGCGTCGATTTCCTACTATCGACGTCATAGAATTCCTTTCTTGAATGCATGTCTTCCTCCAACCGGATTTGGGCCAAGGCTTTGGCTTGAGCATCCTCGAACGTTGGACAGGGATACTTGGTAAGTTCTTTGTACAAATCTGAGTCTTCGTCCAGTCCCCGTCGGAAAGCTTCAATCGCCGTCTTAACGTCGCAATTTGGAATCGACACTTTTCCCTGTTAAACCTGTGAACAAATTATTTCAAAGATTCATCAGATTTCTGCACGATTCTATGTAAGTCACTAGCCTGTTTTTCCATCTTACGACAGCTGGCAAACTCTAAATTAAAAATATTAATCAATTGAGCAAAAGAAGAGATAGTGCCGTTGCCAAGGTGGATGAACCACTGCAGGGCTGGTCCAGTCAATGTCGATCCGAATCCTTTGCACATGCATGCCTCGTGTATGCTACGAGGAATTGAGATGGTGATCATCCGTTGTTTGTATTGAGCGTCGTGGTCATTTGGATCTGTAGTGCCGTCGTACAGCTTCATGGTTGGGACGGAGAACCGCGATCATGGCAATGGGATCAGCAAAAGGTGAGTCTGCATAGCTGTTCGGCGTCGCTTTCTCCATAGGGCGAGGGATGCCAGGGATTCTGGCGATCATGTCTTCTAGCTGCTGAAGACGCTGCTGGATGGGATCGTCGACGACGGAACGCAGTTGCCCCTTGGCCTGATCTCCAATGATGTCGGCGTCTTGCTCGACGTTGGCGTCAAAATCTCTATTTGAATCATCGCCGTGGGAAGGAATGTTGTGGCCCACAGGAGTTTTGAATAGGCCTCCGTCCAGGCTTGGCATTTTGGAGACATCGCCTATGTTGCGGCGCTTAGAGCCTTTGGACTTTTGAGCAGATTTCAGGCTTTGATTCTCCATGCATGATGCGACATAACTATTCTGCAATTCAGCCATAGCAGCCTTGACGCGGTTGAGTTCGTCGATGACTTCTTGAGTGGTTACCCAATCTCCTGCCATTGCAAACACAGAAAAAAGAGAAGGAACAAATAAACTAGTAGACAAAAAGAAAGTAATGAACGATGTATAGAGATCTTGCTGAAGGCCCCACGGTGGGCGCCAAATTGTTTATGCCGATTTTGTACCAAGTACGCAAAAGGTATTGGGGAGCCAACAACATGAACAATATACTAATTCAAATACGAAATAAACAACAAATAACGTAAATAAAACAGGAGAATAAGGACACGAACGATTGTTGACGCGGAAAACCCAAAGAACAGGAAAAACCGCAGGTGATTCTCTTTATCACCAATCCACTATGATGTTGATAACGTCAATATTAGTTCCACAGTATAAGAGTGATATGAACGCATATGAGAGTATTACTGGAGGTTAAAGATGGAGAGAGAAAGTGTTGTGATGTGAGTTACAGTGTGTAGAGTAGAGGGATAGCTCAGAGAGAGTCCCTAGTAAAATATACATCAATTGCTTATATAGATATTTAACCCTAAAATAATCCCCCTTGGATCCGTTGCCTCCTCCCCACCAAAATAGGTTCTGCGTTTGATATTAACAACTGCTCCCTTATTTTTCGCAACGACCTGCTTGTGGGCCCATCCCTTGAAATAAACTTCACCCTTATCAAATGATAACTGCCAACTCGTATCTCCTTATTTCAAAAACAATCAGCTTGCCGCCAATAGTGAAAATTCTGGGCCCAACAAATATCTCGTGTGGAAAGACATCATCTACAAAAAAAATAAAGAAGAAATTATATTTGGCAAGTTATATCATCTAGTACTTTATGAGATATGTGCCCACAAAAGCTTAATTATAAGGAAAATTTGCCAAAAAAAAACCTTTTACAAGTTCATTTTTTCGAAAAAAAACCTTAAAAAGCATTCTTTGCGAAAAGAAACCAAAAATTTAATTATTTTTGCAAGATTAAACCTGAGACCATTTTCCGTCGTTGACCATCTCAATTCCGGCGTTGACGACTTCTATTTCCCTTCTTCCTCCATAATCACCATCTAGCCACCACTATCGCCGCCTGCCGCCAGCCCCCCACCCACCCCTGCAACCCCCACTTCACCCCCACCCCCAGCCCCCACCACCGCAGCCCCACCCCACCCCCCACCAACACCCCACCCCATCCCCACCAGGCGGCCCCCAACCCCTCCCTCCACCCCCCGGGCAGCGGCCCTCCGGCCCCCCCTTCGCCCCTACCCTCTCTCCTCTCCCTTCTTCCCTCCCCTCACCCCTCCCCCCTCTCCTCTCCCTTCTTCCCTCCCTCCTCCCCCCTCCCCCTCTCCTCTCCCTTCGTCCATCCCCCCGCCGCCGCGCCACCCGTAACCCCCTTCGCAACCCCCCTTCCCCCGCAGCTCCTCCCTCCCACCCGGCCCAAGGTTTTTCCAAGCGCCCTAAAGCATAAAGATAGGAGAGAGAGTAGTAGATAACGAAAATGGCGTCCATCTCCTTCTTCGAATCACTTCTAGCGCCTTCACTCTCTTCTTCTTTACCTCGCCACCAATACTTCCGGACTTCAAATGCCGTATTTGGGTGGGAGGGGGAAGGCTGTGGGGGAGGGGGTTGCGGGAGGGGGTTCTCGTGTGGCGCAGTGGTGGGGGCATGGACGAAGGGGAGAGGAGAGGGGGAGGGTGAGGGAGGTAAGAAGGGAGAGGATAGAGGGTAGGGGCGAGGGGGGGGGTGGGGCCGCCGCCCGAGGGGGAGGAGGGGGGGGGGCCGCTGTAGGGGTGGGGGGGGTGGGGCAGTGGTGGTGGGGGCTGGGGGGTGAAGTGGGGGCTGCAGGGGGTGGGGTGGGGGTCGGCGGCAGTGTTGGTAGTGGTGGCTAGGTGGTGATTGTGGAGGAAGAAGGGAAATAGAAGTGGTCAACGCCGGAAAGTCTATGGTCAACACCGGAAAATGAGATTAGGTTTCATCTTGCAAAAATAATTTACTTTTTGGTTTGTTTTCGCAAAGAATGCTTTATAAGGTTTTTTTTCGGAAAAATGAACCTTTAAAGGTTTCTTTTGGCAAATTTTCCTAATTATAAACAAACATAAAGAGTTTTGTGAAATGTGTTTTCTGTATTTTTCATTGGCTAGGCACCAAGATATAAATACAAAACTACAGCAACTGACAGCACACTTTACATCTAGGAAAAAACTAAACTAAGAAGCAAATAAAGCTAATAAGGAAAGTACAACTAATTTAGCACTGGCCATAGATCGATATTCGGCCACTGCTGAAGATCAAGAAACAGTTGGTTGTTTTTTTCGTTTTCCAAGAAACTGGAGATGAGCCTAAAGTTTTTTCCGAAATTAATGACAAACATATACTTCCTCCGTTCTAAAATAAATGAAACGCTTCTCTTTTTTATGTGAGAGATTTTTGAGTGAAGTGTTTCATTTATTTTAGAACGGAGGAAGGGCATGTTCTCCCCAGCTTATTTTCGCCCGCCCGCTTGCACCGCTCGATTCGGCCCAATCGCTTCGGTTCGTTCCTAATTTATTTCTCTGATAATAAAACAATGATAATTACTATTGTCTATTATTATTACAATTACGATTATTATTTTATTATTATTATTATTATTATTATTATTATTATTATTATTATTATTATTATTACTACTACTACTACTACTACTACTACTACTACTACTACTACTACTACTATTACTATTACTGTTATTAATATTAATATTAATATTAATATTAATATTACAATTACTATTATTATTATATTATTATTATTATTATATTAGTATTATTTTTATTATTATTATTATTATTATTATTATTATTATTATTATTATTATTATTATTATTATTATTATTACTCCTATTACTATTTCTTTTACTATTATTATTACTATTATTAATAATAATATTATTATTATTATTATTTTAATATTGCTAATAGTATTATTCTGCTAATTCTCTTTTTTCTATATGATTTTGCTAATTATATTGAAAATGATAATTCAAGCCTAAGAAGTACACATTTCAATAATATTTGTCATTGTTCAAAGTACATACTTTTTAATAGATAACAACAATAATACTATTAATAATAACAACAATAATACTTGTCATTGTTGAAATGATCATATTTTTTACGGTTTTTTCACCAGGTACCCCTGAGGTATTTCAAAATTCATGGGGTACCCCTATTGTTTGAAAAATGCACCATGTAACCTTACTATTTCAATAAAACACAAAAAATGCTCTTGATGACTAACGGCATCAAGTTTTCGTTAGTTATTAACTCTAATTAACCCCTCTAACCTTAATTAAACCATCTAACCCTAATTAAACCCTCTAACCCTAACCCCAAAACCCTAACCCTAATGCCTAACCCCCATCCTAAACCCTAACCCTAACCACCCAGCCACCACAGCCCCCCCTTGCCCTCCCCCACCCTTTGCCCCCACCCCCGCAGCCCACTTCTCATCAAAATGTCATGCTGAATCACGAACTTATAACAATTTTTGATACTTCCATCATTTCCAAAACGCAAAAAAGGAGGTCGGGCACCACAATATGCACAAAAATTTACAAAAGCCATCATTATTAACAAACAGTTCAATGCTTTACAAGACGACTCAAGTGACCTAAGCTCACTCGTCATACATCACTGGTCATTGCTCATCGCCCAAATTCTTCTTCATTATCACTCTAACAAACTAATCACCTAATATAAATACAAAAAAACCAAAACCTTTCAATTTCTCTCTCTAAAAAGAGAAAGTCACCAAACTATGTCTCTAAAACGAGAGGGGGTGATGCGGTTAACGGGCGAGAGGGGGGCTGCGGTTAGAGGGCGGGGGGTATCTGCGGAGGAGGGCGGGGGGGGGTGCGGTCGGATGCGTGAGGGGGGCAGCGGGGGAAGGTAGAGGGGGGGCTGCAGGGGGGTGGGGGAGGGGGTGGGGGTGCTCGTGGGGGAGGGCAAAGGGGGGATGTGGTGGTTGGGTGGTTAGGGTTAGGGTTTAGGATGGGGGTTAGGTGTTAGGGGGTTAGGGGTTAGGGTTAGAGGGGTTAATTAGGATTAATGACTAACGTTAGTCATTAAGGGCATTTCATGCATTTTATTGAAATAGTAAGGTTACCTGGTGCATTTTTTAAACAATAGGGTACCCCATGAATTTTGAAATACCACAGGGGTACCTGGTGAAAAAATCATATTTTTTAATACACGTTTTGATAGTTGAACTACTAGGCAAAATAATAGTACTATCGAACATTAACTAGTTTTAATAATCGGTTAATTCTTCGTCTTCTTCTTGTCCATAAATTTGCTCCATCACCTCGGGATTATTCTGCATTGACTCCCATATTTCTTCAGTTATTTTCTGTCGTACACTATCCATAGGTTTTTTTCTGTTATCATCGTACATATTATGATCAACTCTTTGTTCCATGACTTCAATTTGGTGCGTGAAAGGAATCCCTAGATAATGTAAACGAATAAAATTGTGTAGAGTAAAACAAGCGACGATAATTTTCAACTGATTAGCCTCGTCCATTTGCGGCATCGATTTTAGAACCTTCCACCTATTTTTGAGAACCGCAAAAACCCTCTCAATTACATTTCGACAAGAAGAATGTCGGTAATTGAATTGCTCATACATTCTGTGTGGTGGAGTCCCTCTTCTGAAGTCAGACATATGGTACCTCAACCCAGGTCCTAGATATGGACTCAAGTACCTGAGTGTATTTGTATACGCTGAATCGACTACATAGTATTTTCCTGTACAACAATCATAATGTTAGTTTGTTAAAGTAATGTATTTTCCCATATTATTCATGGCAATATAAGTTAGCTAGTACCAGATGGTGGATGAGGGAATCCCATTCTAGCATCTCCTAAGCTTTGCCTCCATACGTTTGTATCATGTGCACTCCCTTCGTATCCCACATTGATGTGAGTAACCAACATGTTGAGTGAACACACAGCCATCACATTCCATGTTTTGTCCCCGTGACGATCTCTAAATCCCTTCCTACATCATCTGCAACAACTGATTGTATAAGGTTACCATCTGTGGCACCAACACAATCCTAAAAACAAAAGTATATCGTCAATACATTGAGACTATACATGTTGTAATTAGATTATGTTTAGAGGTGAAAGTTATTCGGATAAAATCCAAAATCCAATCCAATCTAATCCGAATTAGTAATTCGGATTGGATTCGAACTGTGTTCGGATTGGATTCGAACTGTGTTCGGATTGGATTCGGATTGAGATTTTTTAAAAAGTTGGATTTTCGGATCGGATTGGATTGAGGGTAATTGGATCCAAAAATCCAATATAACCGAATAGTAATAGACCTTGCATTATGTATCTGGATTGGGCTTAAGTGCTTAATTAAATTTTTTTTTGAAAAGCCTAGTCCATAGCCTAGTAGGCGTAGCACTTCAACCCTTCCTCTAAAACCCTAACAACACTTAATTCCTCATTTCCTAAATCTACTAGGCTGTTGTTGAGCTTAATTTATTTCATCGAAAAACTAGAGTTTTAAAAAAATCGGATTTTCGGATCGAATCCAATTTAGAGTATGAAAATTCGGATTGGATTGGATCGGATTCAAACTCTAATTGGTTTGGATTCGGATTGGAAAATTAAAATCCAAATTTTATTCGGATCGGATTGGATTATGCCCTAATCCAAACCGTACACCGAACTTTCACCCCTAATTATGTTAATTAATAATAAATGTCATCGAATGTAGGAAAGTACCTTAAAGAAAGGCCAGTATTTGATGTTGCTTTGAATTTGAGGAAGTGTTTCATACAAACTTTGATATGGTCGAATTATTTGACTCGACAATGCTTCCAATGCTTGTAATACCTTTTTGAAATACTTCGAAATAGTTGATATTGAGTGTTGAAATCTTTCAGCAGTATCACGAACAGAAGCAGGTTTGGCCAGAATGTACAAACCTAACCCAAGTTGCTCTTCAATGCTTATATATCTACCATCTACTAGGAGTTGTTGTGCTCTAAGGACATTAGCAAGACTTATAAATATTTCTCTACTTAGCCGAAGTTGTTTTTTACACAAGTTACGATGCCCTGTCAACATCCTATGTATGAAATGATGCCCCGTTTCTCCCCCCGAATGCAAAGGCATCCGTTCAAATTGGGTTGTCAATCTCCTCAGCTCATGCAATGCTATACGCGTCAAACGTTGTTGCACCAAATCTTCATCCATTCTACATAGGCACATATACGTTTAATGCAATTTGATTTAGACAAACATATACGACAATACTTAATCCAATCATATTACAACAAAAAAAACCACATAAGTTCCACAATAAGTTCCACATATAAAATCCTCATAAACATAAAATAACTAAAAGTTCTAACTTAAAAGCAATCCACCATAAAGTCACACAATTTTAACTAGATTATCCTTCGCAACCATCTCAGTCATAAAACATATTATCATCATCCATAGGCATATCTGGCCTATAGACATCATCTGAAAGTGCACAATGCTTCCTCAAGAAATGAAGTATGTCGTCGTTATCATTACGCAAAGAGACGAAAAGATCGATGGCACCCGGAGTACTGCGAAAGCTATCAAGAACGTCCACAACAAATTCATCCTCATACTTTGCAGCAATCCCCATGAACTCCAAGATATCATAAACTTCATCAAATCTATTTATGGCTTTAGGAGATTGACTCACAGAGGATTTCCTCATAATATCAAGACATGTATCAATATCATCAGCCCTTGTACTTTTCTTGGGCATGCTACTAGTCTCACCGCTTTTACGCTTTTTAGTATCAATAGCGATAGTGGGAGACTTGCTTTCATTCTTGTGGGTTTGAATATCATGAATATCATCAGATGGAGCATATTCAGAGTCACTAGAACCTTCAGTTTGAATAGTAAATACTTCCTTTCCTTTGGCGGTAGATGCTGGTGTATAAGATCTATCACCCGTTGCATAACCACTACGCAAAATTTTATCTCATTCAGCCTCATTCTGTAATGGATTCTTAAGAAACACAGTTGCTACGGATTTGTAGTGCTGCAATAAGATAATGTTGCAAAGAAAATAAATAAGTTGAAGAAAATACTAAATGTAAATATTATACAAAATAAAAAGGAAGAGCATGGATGAAAAAAAAAAATACTATTGAGTGTAACGATTAGTTAACAAGTACCTTAACAAAACCCTTCCATTTTTCACTTTCCACATCAACAACAGGACAACCATTTTTGCTCCAGCCAATACCAGTCCACTTCTTTAGTTTATTCCTGTGTCTATCTTTCATATTGGTGAACCAATTCTTAACAGAAGTTGATGTATAATACTTTCCTGTTGTTGTAGCAACACGTTGCCAATCAGTTTTCCCACCCGTGGGGGAGATATGTTCGGGCATGATTCCCAGAAGTATGGTAACAACATCCAAAGTGAAAGACGCCCTTTCCTTACTCATTGCAAACTAGATATTTCTAAAGGAGGATATATAATCAATCAAAAGCAGGAATGATTGAGCATCCAACAAGTGAAAAAATCAATTAAAATATTAATATTGTTATTACTATTTTTTATTTATTAATTTATATTTATTAATTAATGATAGCTAAATTATTATCATTACTATTAGTTATAATTTAATTCAGTTCGCCCCGCTTTAGTTCGGTTCGGTTTAGTTGCAATCGCCCGGTCAATTCGGTTGCAATCGCTTCGCTTCGCTTGTTTTATGCCGAAGAGAACAGGCCCGAAGTATATGTATATATAGTCGCATATAGAAGTATGGTTTAGTAATATGTTGATACTTTCTCCGTTCTTTTTTAATTACAACGTTTCTCTTATTTGGAAGTTTCATATTAATTGCAACAATTTCTTATTTGGTAGTATCTTCTCTCTATCTCTCTCCTATTACATGAGTCCCACTTTTTATCTAAATCTATCTCTCTCCTTTTTCCCATGGGTTTGATACAAAATGTGTCAATGGAGTATGTCTACCCGGATCCGATGAAAAAAATGGGATCACTTTTTATGAACTCGTTGAGAATGATTCTTATCTAATTCATGGCCTATTAAAAGTAGAAGGCGCTCTGGTGGGATCCTCACGGACTTAAAAAATATTGCAAAATGAATGATCAATTATTATAGAACGGAAGAAGTAGTTATTATTTGATTGGACTTGATCAGTTCTATTTAGATTTAATCATCCTTAAAATTAGTTTTTAAGATGAAATGCACCCTAACTCTAAAAAATCGGTACCATCCCACTAAAAGCAAAGCAAGAAGATTAGACAATCCCAAAAAAAAAGTTAATCTTCTTAATTCCGATTCCAGTTCATGACCCAAGCATTATCAGTTAGATATTAGACGTAACTCCCTCATCATTCAACAAGCCCTTGGACACATTAATCATCACCATCCTTGTACCACCAAAATCAAAAACAACTATAACAAAAAGGAAAATTTTATCAGTAGACGTTACCGGCCACTAATTCATGAAAACCATGAGCATCATTTCATAATCCCACGAAATTAAGACATCAAAATTATTAAAAAAGAACATCATCAAATACACAATATGCTACATGTTAGTTTGGTTGACATAAACAATTAAAGTAAAAGGACAAGAGGAGACTACATTATACTTATATTTTACAATAATAGTGTAGATTACAAATAACAGAGGAGTACGTAATTGAAGGAACAGAGAACGTTCTTTGTGTGGCAGTGGCAGCAGTCGAAGTGTCGAACCACTTGAAATTATTCATTCTCAACAACGATCGATCATAATTTCTTAATCGAGATATTTATATTTTTTGGGGTGTGTTAAATACAGCACAAAAAAGACTAAATACAGCACCTAATATTTTATAGAATTTAACCATGATTAATTTTACTTTTTTTTATAGTTGAAAAAACAATGCCAATCTACCTTACCCGCATGATCATCATCAATTATCATCATTATTCATCTCTGCCCACCTGATCATCACCTCATCAACCTTCCATCGACATTTTTGTCAATCTATGGCTCCCAATCCTTATACTTCCCCAAGCATCATCATACAAACCAAAAACAAAATCAGGCTCAACGCATACCAATCTATCATCGTCATCTTACAATACAACCAAATCAGATTTCAGTAGGAGGTTAATTTTTTTTCTTTTCCGAATTAGGGATCATTTTGTCCTACATGATTCCCCTACGAGGGGGGTCATTTATCATAGATGACCCCACTACAGGGGGGTCATTTGTCATAGATGACTCCCACTATGAGGGACTTATCATAGATGACCCTTCTGTAGGGCGGTCATTTGTCATGGATGACCCTCTATCATGTTTAGTATGATCATGAACCCCCCATGAGGGGTAGGTTAGTCTTTTACTCTTTTTTGCTGTATTTAGCCTTTTTTTTGTTGTATATAGTACTTATGTATTTTAGTTATATATCTAATTATTTTAATCGAATTTTGATATCGAATACAATTTTTAGTCGGGTATGAAAATACTCTTTAACATAAGTATTAAAAATTGTTTTGAAATTTTTGATATAGTTCACAATTTAAGAAGCTGCCATTTGACATTTCCTACTTTATGTGGTCGCTTATTTATAATCTTATTATCCATCTCTTGCAACCCTGTTCATCTTCCTTAAAAATTTCACCATGTAAGATAATACCTTGAATCTGTTTGAAGTTCGTCAAATAGCATGTTCGCAGGCCCGCCCGGTCAAGTCGGGCAGTGTCGCCCGACCGGGCGGGGTCGAAGGTCTCAGCAGTGGCCTGGAAGCATGCCGCCCGATGAGCTCGGGCGAGGTCACCCGATCAGGCGTGATCACCGAATCACAACCGGGAGACCAGCGCCCGATCGGGCCCGAGAACAATATGGGTTTGGGAAATTAACCGCTCGATCGGGCGGTGGTTATTTTGACACGGGGGCGATTTCCGAGCCGGGTTATAATATGTTATTTAACCTAGTTTCGTTTTAAGTCGTCATTAGTGCTAAAAACACATCTGTAATATGATATTCCTCATCATCAATAAAACTATTCTCTCTCTCTGCCCGTGGACGTAGCCAACACTCCGTTGGTAAACCACGTTAAATCTGTGTGTTCTTTATTGCTTTTCTGTGTTCATTATTTGTTATTTCTCACATCTGTCATAACAAATTGGTATCAAGAGCTTTGTGTTCGATCTGGGTGAGAAAGATGTATGGGATGAATGTGAAAATTGATAAATTCACTAGGAGAAACAGTTTCAGTCTGTGGCAAATCAAGATGCGGGCTTTACTGAAGCAACAAGGGTTGTGGGCACCGTTGGCAAAGAAGTCAACGGATTCAGTCACCGCTGAGATGGATGTTCTGGAGGAGAAGGCACATTCAACGATTATGTTGTGTCTTGCTGACGACATAATCACTGAAGTCTCGGAGGAGGAAACCGCCGCTGGTCTGTGGTTGAAGTTAGAGAGTCTATACATGACGAAATCTCTAACCAACAAGTTGCTCTTGAAGCAACGTCTGTTCAGCCTGCGTATGCAGGAAGGTACGCCTCTTAGGGACCATCTAGAAAAATTGAATACTATCTTACTAGATCTTCGTAATATTGATGTTAAAGTAGATGATGAGGATGCTGCTTTAATTCTGTTAGTATATTTGCCTTTATCGTATGAGAATTTTGTGGATTCTTTTATTGTTGGGAAAGATAGCCTGTCACTAGAAGAAGTAATTAAGATATGCTCTTCATACTAGAGAGGTTCGTCATAAGGCATCTGGTTCTGGTACAGAAAATCAGGCATCGGGATTAGTTGTTACTGGGGTGAGGGACAAGGAAAATCTGGTAAAAAAAATCAAACTATAAAAATTCGAATTCTAAGGGTCCTAAAACTAATGATGTATGTAATTACTATAAGGAGAAAGGGCATTGGAAAAATGAATGTCCTAAGAAAAAGAAGCAGCAGGAAAAGAATAAAGGTTATGCTGCTTTGGCAGAAACTGATGGTAACTCTGAGGAAGATCTGGCCCTAGTTGCTAATAACCAGTCACATTATAGGGATGTGTGGGTTCTTGACTCTAGGGCATCGTATCATATTAGTCCATGCAGGGAGTGGTTTTCGACTTATAAGCAGATAGATGGGGGCAATGTTTCTATGGCCAACAGTGTTGCCTGCAAAGTAGTTGGAATAGGCTCCATCAGGTTGAGGACTCATGATGGTACATTCTGCACCTTGAACGAAGTTAGGCATGTTCCACTGATGACAAAGAATCTGATATCTTTGAGTCTTCTCGACAGTAAGGGTTTCAGTTTTCAAGGTGAAGGTGGAGTTATGAGTGTCTGCAAAGGTTCGAAGGTGGTTCTGAATGGTATTAAAAATGGTACCTTGTATCTTCTTCAAGGTTCTACTGTGACAGGTTCCGCTACTGTTGCATCATCTGAGATTCACAAGGAGGATATGACCAAGCTGTGGCATATGAGGCTTGGACATATGGGTGAAAGGGGATGCAACAACTGTTGAAAATGGATCTTCTATGTGGGCACAAGGTGCAGGATCTAGAGTTCTGCGAGCATTGTGTGTTTGAGAAGCTTCATCGCAGCAAGTTTCCAAAGGTTGTTCATAGGACAAAGGGCACACTTAATTATATACATTCTGATTGTTGGGGTCATTCCCGAGTTGAATGTATTGGAGGTCACAGGTATTTTGTGTCGATGATCGATGATTATTCAAGAATGACTTGGGTAATTATGATGAAGCATAAAAGTGAGGCTTTCAAGAATTTCAAGCAGTGGAAGGCATTAGTGGAAAATCAAGCTGGAAGGAAGATCAAAAGGCTGCGAACTGATAATGGTCTGGAATTTTGTTGGTCTGAGTTTAATGAGTTCTGCAAAAATGAAGGGATTGCTCGCCATCATACTGTCAAGGATACTCCACAACAGAACGGGGTAGCAAAACGCATGAATCAGACTCTGTTGGAGAGAGCGAGGTGCATGCTCTCTAATGCTGGGTTAGCTAGAAGATTTTGGGCAGAAGTTGTAAGTACAGCTTGCTATCTAATCAACCGTGGACCTCACACAGGTATTGATTGTAAAACACCTTATGATGTGTGGTCTGGTAAGCCTGCAGATTACTCTTTGTTGAGAGTTTTTGGTTCTACTGTTTATTATCATGTAAGTGAGGGTAAATTAGAACCTAGAGCTAAGAAGGGTGTATTTGTGGGTTTTGGGAGTGGAGTTAAGGGCTATAGAATATGGTCACCTTCTGAGAGTCGAGTTATACTTAGTAGAAGTGTAATATTTGATGAAAATTCTATACTTAACCCTATTGTGAAGTCCATTGTGGTGTCAGTTAGTAGCAATGTTGATAAACAGGTGGAGCTGCAAGTCACTCATGATGAGAGTGAATCACAGCACCAAGGTGGAGAAGATCAACATGGTGCTACTGAATCTTCTAGTCATCAATCCGCCTCATCTGAAGTAGATCGACCTAGCATATCACTTGATAGAGCTAGAAGAGTTGGTGTGGGACCTCCAAGGAGGTATGGTTTTGAGGATATGGTTGCTTATGCACTGCAGGTTGCTGAAGAGGTGGACACTCATGATCCATCCACCTATAAAGAAGTTGTTTCAGGTAGTGAGTCTGCTCAATGGCCCGCTGCAATGGGAGATGAGATGGAGTCTCTGGATAGAAATCAGACTTGGGAGCTAGTCAAACGTCCTAAGGAGAGAAAGATTGTCACATGCAAATGGGTTTTCAAGAAGAAGGAAGGGACCTCACCTTCTGAGGGGGTCAAGTATAAAGCTCGGGTTGTTGCAAGAGGGTTCACGTAAAGGGAAGGAGTTGATTATAATAAGATTTTCTCACCAGTGGTCAGACACACTTCCATCAGGGTGTTACTAGCGACAGTTACACATCAGGATTCCTGAAAAAGAAGACTGTGTTTGCAGATTGAAAAAGTGCTTGTATGGGCTAAAGTAGTCTCCTAGGAAGTGGTACAAAAGGTTTGATAGCTATATGATTGAATTGGGCTACAATAGGAGTCTGTATGATTGTTGTGTGTATCACAACAAGTTGGATGATGGATCTATGATTTATTTGGTCTTGTATGTAGATGATATGCTCATAGCTGCAAAGTCCAAGTCTGATATTCAGAAGTTGAAGGGTCTTCTCAGTGCTGAGTTTGAGATGAAGGATTTGGGTGCTACGAAAAAGATTTTGGGGATGGAGATTTATAGGGAAAGAGATCAGAGAAAGCTTTTCTTGTCACAGAAAGGTTACATTCAAAAGATATTGTCAAGGTTTGGCATATCATCAGCTAAACCTATAGATACTCCTAGTGCTGCAAATATACATCTATCTGCTGTTTTTGCACCCCAGTCTGATGCTGAGAAGGATTATATGTCTAGAGTCCCATATGCTAGTACAGTTGGAAGTTTGATGTATGTTATGGTCTGCACTAGACCGGATCTTGCACATGATGTTAGTGTTGTTAGTAGGTTCATGGGGCAACCTGGGAAGGAGCACTGGCAAGCTGTGAAGAAGATTTTTTTGTTACCTTAGAGGTACGTCTGATGTTGGTCTCATTTATGGGAATGATACTCAGTGTTTAGTTACTGGTTATTCTGATTATGCTGGAAATGTTGACAGTAGAAGGTCTATGACTGGTTATGTATTTACTCTTGGTGGTTCTGTTGTTAGTTGGAAGGCAACTTTGCAGGCTACAGTTACTTTGTCTACTACTGAAGCAGAGTACATGGCGATGACAGAAGCTTCTAAAGAGGGAATATGGTTAAAAGGGCTAGTTAACGATCATGGTTTACATCACGATCAGGCTATTGTGTATTGTGACAGTCTGAGTGCAATATGCTTAGCCAAGGATCAAGTCCATCATGAGAGGACTAAGCACATTGATGTGAGATATCATTTTCTAAGAAGTGAGACAAGAATTAAGGTGAAGAAGGTAGGTACAGCTGATAATCCTATTGATATGTTCACCAAGCCGGTTCCGTAGAGCAAGTTTCAACATTGTTTGGACTTGCTCAATGTTCGGGGTTGTTAATTGCCCTTTGGGGCAAGTCTGGGGTCCTTAGGGGCTAATCTGGTGTCCTTAAGGGACAAATCTAGTCAGGTTGTCTTTCGGGGTAAATCTGGTTGCAGGGAGAATATGGGTGTTGTGATTAATACATCTGTTTTTCTGGTTATCTGGTTTATTGTGAGAGGATTCAAGTCAAGGTGGAGATTTGTAAGATAATGCCTTGAATCTATTTGAAATTCGTTAAATAGCATGTTCGCAGGCCCGCCCGGTCAAGTCGGGCAGTGCCGCCCGACCGGGTGGGGTCGAAGGTCTCAGCAGTGGCCTGGAAGCAGGTCGCCCGATGAGCTCGGACGGGGTCGCCCGATCGGGCGTGATCACTGAATCACGACCGGGCGACATGCGCCCGATTGGGCCCGAGAACATTCTGGGTTTGGGAAATTAGCCGCCCGACCCGATCGGGCGGTGGTTATTTTGACGCGGGGGCAATTTCCGAGCTGGGTTATAAAAAGTTATTTAACCTAGTTTCGTTTTAAGTCGTCATTAGTGTTAAAAACACATATGTAATCTGATATTCCTCATCATCAATAAAACTATTCTCTCTCTCTGCCCGTGGACGTAGCCAACACTCCGTTGGTGAACCACGTTAAATCTGTGTGTTCTTTATTGCTTTTTTGTGTTCATTATTTATTTTTTCTCACATCTGTCATAACACACCACAATCCTAGCTCTAGCACTCTCATTGTAATTAAGTCTTAAGATATTAGGATTCCATTAACATGTCCTTTCTACTTCTCATCATATTAAAGAGGAAGTGAACACAAAACGCTAAAATTGCAATAGTTAGAGGTTGGAGCAATGAAAGTGGGTTCGATATACAAGACAAATCTAAGAAGATTTCACATAGCTATATTTCATTGGTGTATATAAATACCAATCAAAACTCATGGTCAAAGTTTATCTCATTTCTAATGGAATATTTCTAGTAGGAATATAATAGAGAACGTAGATCTCTTCATATATTAGCTCAACGATTTTACTAAAAACACATTTTTAGTTCTCTTCAAATGGTTGAGAACTGTTGAGTGTTGATCCCAAAAATCTTACAATCCCTTTATACAGTCACCAAAACCTTAAAATGATGCAATATATGTTCTAGTTTTATTTTCATAACACTACTTTAAGCATTTACAAGCAATATACTATAGTTGCATATGCGACAATGTATAACATAAGTGAAATTTAATTTACAAAAGAATATAGAAGTATACAAATCTTAAACGTTTTAACTAATGCAAAAATTTTAGGGATTTTGACAAGACTAATTTAAACTTGCTTATATCCAACCTTACATCTTGGTTGTCCATGTAAATTTTCTTAAAATTCAACCATCCCTCCTTTTTAGCTAAATTAGGGTTGGTAATCACTTGATGATTAATAGGGTATTGTTGGATGAGGCTGCTTTCGTTTACACTAATCTTATATTCTAAGTAGTTGAGATTCATATTTCTAGCAGGGCGTTCATAAAACATCTTGGATATCGATTCTAACCCTAAAGGAACCACTTGAATTAATACAGCATTCTCAGGTAGATAAACCATGTTTGTTAAACCAGCTCCATGAACACCAACCATAACATCAATTGAATTCACAAGTTTGGAGAAGTTCTTCAAGTCTATTCTTGCATCAATAATCTCCACGTCGTACCCTAAGTTTCGAGCTTCTGTGACTACTTCATCCTCATTCAAAATACTTCGAGTCTTCTTCCTCGAAATGATAAGAAGTCTTGGCTTCCTATCCTCCTTAGATATCTTGATTGCATTTTCTCTTTGTAACGAATAGCTTTTTCTGATAAATTGTGTGAAGTTCCTTAATGTCAATCCATAGGGAAACTTCTGAGGGTCAATCCCAAAATCTTTGTGAGACTTGACACCTACCATTGCATACTTGAAGCATCGAGTCTCTTTGTCGCGATTAAGGTCTATGATGTCGTACTTAGACAATGCCTTTAACACGACTTCATGTCGTTTTATCCACCATGAATGTTTCTCTTGTAAGACAAATTGAACTTCTCCATGAAAATGCATTGAAGTAAGATAAAGGGGGATTAAGACATCACTTGTGTCATGAAAAATGTTTCCGGCATACCCACCAGTCGAAAAAACAATGGTTGGAAGTGAATGATTTACAGTGCATTGAGGCATCTCTTGAGCGGATGATGATGATACTGGTTTAAGCCATAACTCTTTAACCTTTCCCATCACATGTCTATCTGTTTTTCGAGCATAAATTTTGATACCACGTGTGTTATTTTCTAACTCTTCTGTGTTTGCTACTTGGAACAATGAACTAAAGTAGATGCTAGAAGAGTTTCCTTGGATTCTTATATCTCCTTCTAACTCGCAAAAGTCTGATTTTTCGCCTGAAAATTTACACATTGGTGCTAAGAATGGCTCGAGTCTCTCGTGTGGCAAGACATCATCTACAAAATGTTATTGAACGTGATTAATTAGTTCGATGTTAGCTAGCTAGCTAGCTAGAGCATTATCAATTTGATTGACGTTTTAGTTCCCAATTTCATATACCAAAAAGGAAATATAATTTCCTTACTACCCTTGCAAATGTCCTCGTCCACATATACTATTGACCCGTTTAATTGATAGGTGGTAATAAATGGTGGTCATAGTAATGAATTACTATATAACTTAATTTACTTAGTTAAGGTCGTCTTATGCATGTCAATGCTCACAATGATGAAACTTCATTGACAATTATGTGTATTTGTCAAGTTTTTTTAATACTACCTCTGAAGTAATGATGGAAATTTACGAAGAAGAAGAATTTGAGAATGGACAAGCATTGCTATGAATATTAGCATCATACTTTCTTCACAATTTTACTTTCATTACCATTACCACCATTAATTACTGCATATCAACCACCGAATAGGTCATAATAGTAAACATTACCAATAAGTAATTACCAACCTGTTTTCTTTGTTAGCCTTGTGAAATTGATTGCCCCTAAAAAAAAGCAAAGAGCAGAAAGTTAATCCAGCTAGTACCATACATACGTGCCCATAAAAGCCGCGCCAAGCATGAATAAATACAGGAAATTTGGTAACTTGCCTTAAGGGGTAGTTTGGTTCAAGATATGAAATGGAAAGGCAATGAAAACAAATAGAGAAAGGGAATGGTAACAAAAAGGACTAATTTTATTTTGTGTTTGGTTCAAACTAGAGGTGGCAAACGGGTCATACGGGACGGATAAGGGACAGATCATTTGGGGTCGGGTCATGTTCAGGTCAACTTTGTGTTCGAGTCGGTTCGGGTGCGGGTTTGATGAGTCGGATCAACATCGGGTCGGTTTCAATCGATTTGGGTCGGGTCAATTCGGGTAAGGTCGCCTTTCTTTTCTAGCATATACATAAATTAATATTTGTGAAAAATATTTCATTATTATTATCGGGTCGGTTCGGGTTCAAATAATTATTTTTCGGGGCACTTCGGGTCAGGTATATTCGGGTCTGATTATTTCGACTTTCGTTTATATTTCGGATGGTCACTTTCAGGAGAAAAACGGGTCTCGGGTCGGGTCAACGGGTACAAGTCTATTTTGCCGGCAATAGTTCAAACCATAGAACGGAAAGGGAATGGTAACCATTACCACATGATAATGGATTTTGTTACTTGAGGCCCCGTTGAGGGGGAGGGAAAAGGTATCAAATTGGGGCAGTCCATTACCACCAAGTAATGGTAATGGATTGATGATGATTGAACCAAACAAAAAATAAGGAAAATGGTAATTGATTCCATTTCCTGGAGCGCAAAAATAATGAACCAAACGTGTTCTAAGAGTGTCATTGGTTACATTTTTTTGGATGGTCTGTCATTTACTTACGTTGTGCCTTCATATTTTGTCCATAATCCAGCATATATTGATATATGAAAATTTATGAGTTTCATATTTGCTTAGATTATCAAGAAATGGAGGTAGACAAATTATACCATATGTTTTTTTTTTTGGGTACAACCGTACAAGTATATCCTCAGCTCTTGTCTATCTCTGGCTCAAGAAGCAACGGTAAAGTCGACTACCCCCAACACCCCCCCTCCTCCCCAAACCTCTATTGATGAGCTTCGATTCCTCGTTCCGGAACTGGGGGATAATAATAATGCCAACACTTGGCTATCACCCTATTAGTTGTAGGAGCCTCCACTATGAGATTTGTTTGGCAAACTGTTTATAAATATATACTTCGTATAATATGTTGACTTTCGTACATGCCAATGTACTACTTTATCTGTTAATATTTTTAAGTATCGATTATTCCTTGGTGTGGAACTCCGGGATAATAAATGCTCACTCAATGCCAATTCTATCCTAAATTATGAATCTTTCTAAACACATTTTAGTTTGAGGTTCTTTAGTATTGGAAACCAAAATAATAAATCATTTCCATTAGATATGCATGTTTATATGACTCGTGGGATAATGATTTCCATTTCCTGATGGTAACCATTTCTACCTAATTATTACCGTCCTCAAATCCTAACTTTGCTCGCACATGTTTCTTTTCCATAGAGAAACCAAAATCCAATAAAAATTACGATTATAGATATAGGTGTGTATCATCATCCCCATCTGATTCTCCTAGTCCTATATGCACGCGATGCGTTCGTTGATGTACAAAATACATAATTAATAGAAAAATGAGCTTTAAAGTAATAATTATTTTATCGGATTTTTCACCAGGTACCCCTGAGGTTTCTTAATATTCACCTGGTACCCTCGCGTTTTCAAATATTCACCAGGTACCCCTGAGGTTTGGTAAAAATTCATGAAATGCCCATGCCGTTAAGTTTCCGTCAACTTCGTTAGGTTTCCGTCCAAATCATGCATATTAACTCTAATTAACCCTAATTAAACTCTAATTAACCCTAATTAACTCTAATTAATCCTAAAAACACTAACTAACCCTAACCCAACCCTGACCCCCACCAATCCCCCCCCACCCCCAACCCAACCCCAACCCCACCCGCCCCCCACTCAACCCCAACCCCACCGCCCCCACCCAACCCCAACCCCAACCCCACCGGTCCCCCTCCCCCGCAGCGGCCATGCAGGTTCCCCCTCCCCTCTCGGCGGCCCCAACGCAGCTCCCCTCCCCCTCCCCTCGACCTCCCTCGCGTCTCCCCCTCCCTCCACCCGTGAACTCCCCCACCCCTCCACCACCCCTCCCTCCACCTGCGAACTCCCCCATCTCTCCCCCACCCCTCCCTCCACCTGCGAACTCCTCCACCCCTCCCTCAACCTACGAACTCCACCACCCTTCTCTCAACCTGCGAACTCCCCCCCCCCTCCACCACCCCTCCCTCCACCCGTGAACTCCCCCACCTCTCCCACACCCCCTCCCTCCACTGCGAACTCCTCCACCCCTCCCTCAACCTCGCGAACTCCACCACCCCTCCCTCAACCTCGCGAACTCCCCCACCCCTCCCTCCACCTGCGAACTCCCCCACCCCTCCCTCAACCTACGAACTCCCCACCCCTCCACCACCCCTCCGTCCCCCTGCCGAACTCCCCCACCCCTCCACCTAGGGGTGTAAGCGGATTGCGAAAAGTCCAGAATCCAATCCAGTCCAGTCCAAACTTGTCGGACTGGACTGGACTGAATTTTTTTTGGACTGGACTCGGACTCAAATTTTCGAGTCCAAATATTTTCGGACTGGATTTGGACTCACCCCTTCGGAGTCCAATAAGTCCAGTCCAGTCCAAAAATATTTTTATATATAATATATATTTAATATTTATATATATAATATAAAAGATGTATGTGACTTATTGTATGGAATGGATATAATAAGCTTAATTTTTAAAATTTAATTATGAGAAAACGTTGTGAATCATTGAATCTAAATCGAGAAATAAAAAATACTTCCTCCGTTTTTTTTTACATGTTACACTTAGACATTTACACTATTCACAAATTTCACTTTGACCATCGTCTGTGATTTATACGTGAATAAAAATATAGTCATGTGCGATATTGTTAGATTCGTTTTAATATGTATTTTTTTAATATGTACTTTTTATAATTTTTACAAATACAAAATTAGTGATATATGTCATCAAAGTTTTGCATTGGCATGTGTGAAAAGTGAAGTGTAACATGTAAAAAAAAAAGGAGGAAGTATAATAATCGGACTGGATTCGGACTCAAGAAAAAATTATCGGACTGGACTGGACTGGACTCAAAAAATATTTGGATCGGACTTGGACTCAATTTCTCGAGTCCAAAAAACTTTGGACTGGATTTGGATTTGGCAAAGTCCAATCCAGTCCAATCCACTTACACCCCTACCTCCACCACCCCCTGCGCGAAACTCTTTTCCTTGAAGCCAATTCTAAAATTTGAAGTATTTGGAGCAAAGTTAGCACATTTTGCTCTTCCAAAATCATGGCATGTCACAGAAATTCAAGGTTTGTCTACAATGCTCTAAAACCCAGCTTCAATTCTAAGTTGGTAAAACTTCAGTTCATTCCAACTCTTGTTCTTTGTTTTACAGTCACTATAAGTGTTCTGGGTTAATTGGGTCTCCTTCAATTTCTTCAAAATGTGGGTATTTCAGGATTTGTGGCGGGTGGAGGGTATTTTCTTTGTGATGACTGTATGATGGGAAAATATTGACTGCTACACACCCTGCTAGTGTGAGAGCTACACACCGGGCATCTGCTGTTTAGTTCTTAGCTCAAGTTCAAATGATGGAGGAAGCTGGTGGTTGCCGCAGAGAGTGGGGAAGGGTTTCCGGTGGCGTGGGTGGGTGGGGGTGGGGGTGGGGTTGGGGAGGTGTGGTTTCCCGAGTCACCGGTGGGTGGGTGGGGGGGGGGGGGGGGGGGGGGGGGTGGGGAGGAGGGAGAAAGTGGTTGGAAACTTATCAAACCTAAGGGGTATTTGGTGAATTAAGAATGTGACGGAAACTTAACGGTAGGGGCATTTCAGGAATTTTTCCAAACCTCAGGGGTACCTGGTGAATATTTGAAAACGCGGGGGTACCAGGTGAATATTAAGAAACCTCAGGGGTACCTGGTGAAAAATCCGTTATTTTATTTAGCAATTTTAATATTGAGAGATGAAGGTGCATAATTTTCTTAGATGAGGATATATTCGTAATTTCAAGGGGATACCAAAGTTCTGAATTAAGCAAAGCTCGTGAACGCTAAGACCAAGGCCGGTTAGACGTAGACCGTAGACGCATTAGGGAGTAAACAGAATAAAGAGAGTGCCAATAGTTGCCTAGTTGGTCGGCTAGTTTCTCGTATCAGTGGCGTCAACCTACCACCTGCTCCCTTCTCGCAACCCGTCAATCTCACACTCATCAGAGACTCGCCAATAGAAACTTCCTTGATCATATATTAGTATTTGAATGTTCAAATGACCACCTTGCTACTCCATTCATTTCGTATTGATCTATGCGCTTTGTACTTTTGCACTATCTACCCGTAAAGCAAAACCTCGTTACGGAAATCTTGTTAGATACATCTGCATCTTATATGGTTTTAGTGTTTTAACTTTAAGTTATCGACTTTATATAATTCTACTATATTATCAATGAGAAAAGTTGTGCATCAACAAAGATAAAAGTCAAATTGTATAAAATAAAAGAATAAATGTAGTAATATATACAATGAATATTTTGTCATACAAAAAGAAGGCAAAGAACAAGAAAAACTTACAGACAGGCAAAGGATCCATGTAAGGCTTGAGAACTGTACAAAGGCTTACTGTGACGACCAAAAAGCTAAAAAATACCCATAATCCGAACTTCTTCCACTCAAGCTTAATAAAACTTCTTGCCAGCAATTTTTCTAACATTCTTCTGTGTGTTTTAATTTACGTTGTAGTACTAATTCGTTTCAACAAATGAAAGTTGATAACAAATAAAAGATTTTTCAGAAAGAAAAAAATATCAATATGAAAAGTCTAGCTTTGCTGTGTTTGAAAGGCAATGAGATTGAATCTCCTTGATTATGGAGAAATCAAATGGCTTAAAATTTTGAGAAAACAAATGAAGAAGTCACATTTTGTTAATGCATGTAAATATATTTTAAGAGGAGGTTGGTATGCATTATTTGTTTGGTGATCATATACTGCTCCGCACGATTTGGTAGGGGCTTGACTCTTGATAGACAACCTCTTATATTAAACTTTTCTTATTCGTAAATATTTTTTATTATTATTAGAACATTGTTTATTTCATTAGGTGTGATTAAGACATGCAATTATCTTCTGAGTTTGATTATATTCTGGTGAAGTTTGCCAGCCTTGGGTGTTCATACAGTTTCATATTTCATATAGGGGGTAATTAAAATATATATACATTAATATATACACCTATTATTTTTTGTGGTAGGTAAGATGAAGGACTCTATTGAACTGGCACCTCTCGCGAATATAACCAGTTTGTTGGTCAGACTTACTGGGACTGAGGGGGTGGTAAAAGAAAACCTCACCTCCAAAGAGCCCATAGTGGGATTTTGTCCCATAACCTTGAAATTATAAGATCAAACCTTTACCATTAAATCAACTCTTGCTTGGCATACACCTACCATAATGGCCACAGAAGAATTGAGAGTGTGGATGTCAACTAGATTAGTCGGTTAAATTCTTAGTTTGGTACCCAAGACGTGAGATCCAATCTCGTCTACATCATTTATTCTTGTAGATCTCTCTAAAAAAATAAAAAAAAGAATTGGGAGAAAAGAATACAGACTTAACGTATTCTAATCTAATATTGTCAATGTACATTAGTATTTTTTGCTTCCAACATGCATGATTCGTTTTAGTGTCGGTTCCGAAACTATAATATCATTTGGTAGCAATTTTCCTCGAACCAAAGAATAGTGTGGAGGCAAAGTTTGGAGATGGTAAATTAGAGTAGCAACAATCTTGTACATTATCTAGTTTTCCAAGTTAAACACCTTTATTAGGATTAGGATTGATTCAAGCCGTGAGCTTTTTCATTTCCTCTAACAAAGTCTATGATTTAATTTCTACCTCTAATCAATTTGCTTGGGACTCGGGAGGGGGGGAGGGAGGTTGAGGGGACGTCTAGCTTATAATGGATCTTTGGGTAGAAGCGCGTGCGAGATAGCAAAGAATTTCTTTTTACTTATTAAAAATAAAGTTAAACACCATTAATTTATTCATTACACATGAAGCCTTGAATTTGTACTTTGTCACTCGTTCGATATTCAGTCGGTAAAAACTTCACATGTCATATGAATCTTGCTTCAGCTTTATAACTTTGGGGTCAACTGAGCTTATGTTGAAAATAATTAAATACTTTTCGCACAAAGAAAAGCTAATAAGATAGGAACTTGAATGGGACGAGAGATTTTAGCGAGGAAATTTTTTATCTCAATATACGAAGAAAAACCTCTACCTACTAGAAATTTCCAATTCTTCACTATAATAGGGGAAAACCTATTATATACTCACTCTCACAAGTTCCACTAAGAAATTAATTATCCCTACTATAATTTCCACAATCACGGTGCTACTTGAATCTCTCACTAAAAATCTACCACAGATGAACAAAATCAACTTTAGTTCAGTAAGAAATAGTGAAAGAAGTACATATCCTAAGTCCTAATATAGGGTGCTAGATAATCAACAAAACAGATAAAAACCATGAACCATAGATGAACTTCATGTTCTTGTTGGGTAATTTTTCCAGTCATTTTAATTATTGTTTTTGTTTTCATGCCCTCCTTTTGTATCGACTAGTATTTCGATCCACTTCCTCTTATGCCTAATAGATTAAAAAGTCACGTGAACACCGGTGGGTAACAATTTAACAAAATAAGGAAAAAGGAAATGAGAACTACATTAATTTGAATTCAAAGATCCGGCCCATGGTACTTAGATCAATCTCGGACCGGATCATGGACCTATACTCCATTTTACCATTGACCAGACACAATATATATTTGATCAAGGCTGGTTTGCCTCGAAACAGCCGGTACCTGTCCAGTTCATAGTTCAGACAGTATGATGAAAATTGGCACGTCAAAGAACTATGAAGCTCAACATATCCTTGCCACTTGCAAATAAGATGTCACAGCTTTTGGATAAGTCTTCATGAGCAGCCATATACATGGCTAGTGTAATCCAATATCTAAAAACAATATTAAGACTGAAAGGTCAAAATACTTTCAGGTTCAATCATTTTCTTTCAACAGCAATCTAATGCTGGTCCTCAATCTTCTTCAAACTCTTCATATCTGTTGTCTCAACCCTACATTGAACAAAACAATCAGTTTGCATCTCTTTTATTTCATATGGGAAGTTTGCCTCTCAAATGAAGCAAATAGCTGGAAATGCTAAAAAGAAACAATACAACAAGCATGGCACACACTGACATCAATGATGCTACATAAAAGAACCTATATACGCCATTTACATTCATAAAACAAAGAGGCTGCCAGAAGTATAAATGTTGTATGCATGTTTTTTCGAAAAATTCTGGAAAAGAGGGGGTATTTTGGGAACTCTGGTGGAATGGGATATTTTGGGCAGTTTGGGATGATTTGTAAAAGTGGTATGCAAAATTTGCACATCATTCTTGCAAATTTGAAGTTTCTTCGTGAACAAAATGCACATGTGCTCCGGTGTCCAAATAATACTTGGCACCTTGAAAGAGGCAAACTCCTATAAGCATGTTGCAATACGAGAGCGAATGGAGATGTAGGTTATATTATCTATCGTCACAGATGTATTAACATAAAACAAAAGAATAAATGAGGGGAAGCGAGAAAATCGTGGTTTTTTGGAGATCCAGAGAAAAAGAGGAGTTATATAACTTCCTAATATGCTCTTAGTAATTTTGAAAATCTGTAAGCTGCAGAATCATGAATGTAAATACAAACCTCTTGCACCTAAGCTTAGCTGGAAAGACATCAAGATTTTACTAAAATACTCCCTCCGGTCTTTATTAGTTTACCCCTTTCTATGGGGCACATTTGCCGATACACTAATTTGAACCTTAATATCTCTAATTATCAATAAGCAAAAATTACAAAAAGTTGATATTTGGATACTACACATTGAGATGAATCTAACAAGATCTCACATGACTATATTTTTCCTTAAGTACAAATCACAAGAGATAGTCAAAGTCATGTATGTGAATAGTGTCAAAAGTCAAAAGGGGTAAACTAATAAAGACCGGAGGGATTATTAACTAAAAAACTCCTATCAGAAATAAAACTAATCAAGGGATGTACCATAATCAGAAAGTTTTCTTGATCAGATTATTCTTTTGCTTGAAGCAACACCTTCAATGTTCTCTAGAGTCGAAGATTTCAGCTTAAGAGTAAATAGTACCCCATGTGCACCCATAGATAGTTATATAGGTCTTGCCATTCTCATTTCTGCCCTGACACATCCACACTACTTTGGAGACGCCAAAAAATGATGCTTGGAAGGGCATATGCAATACCAATAATTGAACAAGATATCATTAACCTAACATGGTAAGACCACTTCCTAAAGCTAAATTTAGGCCGCACTACTTTTTGAAGCTTAATACTCCAATGGACAAACGAATTCTCTTTTCTAGAGCTCAATTAGAGGCCTCAAGTGTCCAATTGCACAATAGATTGTCAAATCTCACCCACACTTAATGTGGAGAGCTACTTCTACCCCATGGCTTCGACAGGCCCTGACCTCAACTTCATAGCACTTGAAATGTCACATCATGTTGCAGAAGCTACAGCTACCTTCTTCACAAAGATGGCATGTCATGAAACAATATAATATCAACTGGCAGAAGGCAATGCTTTGTGCTCAGACAACAGCATTCAAAGAAACAAGGATAGTGAAATCTAAGGGCAGAGGCGAATGATAGACATAATGAATGTGGCTTGCTGGGTGCTAATGAAGACACAAGTAACAATGTTAGATAGTCCACGAGGATGGTAATGGTAACAGGCTAGATTGCTTACTCTCGAGTCCCGTCCTCATCTTAGCTACATACTTGTCACCTTCAATGTTATCTCCAATTGCATAAAATTATAGCTAGCCCTAACTAAGATTCCTCCAGCAATACTGGTATTACCTCTGTTGTGACTTTCAAAAAATCACCTTCCATAATAGGGATTCATCGATGCACATCAAAACCAGGTCTCTTGAGTTTCTCATGGTTTGACATATCCAAGTAAAATTATGGGTAGTTTCACATCACCACCCTCCAATATAGATGCACCATATCATACAGCATCAAACCAAGGAGCAAGACTCTTGACTAAGGCAGAGTTCCAGAATCAGAAAGGCCTGCTACTGCTAGGACATATTAATACAATTTGACTGATTGGAGGCATGGCCCAGCCTGTTAAGTTTCACGGGAAGAGAAAAGGGGGCCTAAAATATATTTGGGTTGTTCTGCTCATTGAACATTTCCAATTATTGATGTATGTTCAGACTTCAGATCTAGCTGAGCCCAGCAGAGCATAAGATCACATTTACTCATATATACCGGCCCTCTATATCAAGAATGACCAAGAGTAAGTTTGATGGAATATAATAACCACTCAGCTGTGCGCCATCACAGGTTAGTGTCTTCAGTAAATTCATGATCGTAAAGTGATTTCAAGAAGCTGAAAAATTCAATCAAAAAACATAAACGTTCAAAAACAAAAAACAAAATATCAACATGGATGTAGATGCAAAATAATAGGCTTTTCTTTTCACTTGTTTGCTTTTTAAGTAAACAAGACATAGCTGCTAAATATATAAGAAATGCAAGTAAAGTGGCTGAAATAAGTTGGATGAATGTAAGGAGTTACTTAGGCGTGCTAGCCTGAGTGCAGTTGTCTCTTACAAGCAGAACAGGAGAGTGCAGCTCTGCCTGGTCCGCAAGAAAGGGTCAAGTTCTGCCATATGAAACTAGGTGGACAACAATTGGGGGAGTAGTCTAAATCATGTCCAGTACAAGCCCCACAAATGCTCAGGAACTGAAGCATCATGGGCTTCCACAATCACACCAATTCCTATCACTTCGAGTAGCCAGTACAAGCATACTTTCAGTTGCATATCAGGCGATTGTAGGAAGATGATTTAGCCGAAAAGAACTACCTAAGTGGCACCGAGACGAATACGGGAATGGAGAACGCCATTATCAAAATTTAAAAAAATGGGTACGGCATTGGATTCAGCAAAAAAAATTACATAAATTAAAAGCCATACACAGGTCACTACTAAATAAAAGACAGCTTAATCTTATATTAACCAACATTCAAAATATAGAACTAAGAAAAAAAAATTAAAAGAATTAGAAAGACGGGGGAGTTCAAGTCACTCTCATTGGCAGGTTTAATATAATCAATGGTAGCCTATCATAAAGAATAGATGAAAAGAAGAATAAGTGAGGGGGTGGGAACTGGGAAGTTCACATGTCTCTCAGACACTCACAGTGACAGTCTCATTGGCAGGTGAAATAAATTCAAAAAAGAAAATAAAAAGGGAACTTTTATCACCAACACCTTTTCTTTTACTCGGCTGTGCATTACCATCTTTTGTTTTATCTTTGAAGTTTACCACCTCAAGGAACTTGGCTTGCAAAAAGTCACCACCTTAATTTGTCTTCAGGTGAATTTTCACACCAAGTGGGGTCTCCTCCCGA
Organism: Beta corolliflora; assembly: GCA_947648045.1. Taxonomy (NCBI): domain Eukaryota; kingdom Viridiplantae; phylum Streptophyta; class Magnoliopsida; order Caryophyllales; family Amaranthaceae; genus Beta; species Beta corolliflora. The sequence goes on from CANSZD010002106.1 coordinate 592,028, forward strand.
ATTTCTCTTTTCCTCTTTCCTAACTATTTTCACCCTTTTACTTCACTTTCTTCAACTCATTTTCTGTAATGAATCAACCTAGCGAGAGGGGGACTTTTGGTATTGCAATAATTAGTTATTTTAGTAGTAGCTTGAAGAATAAGTTAGGGAGTTACTGAGTTAGTAAGGAAATATCTCTATAAATAGAGGACATTAGGGAGAGGGAAGGTATGTTGAATATTGATAAGAAAATTGGGTGAGCTTTTAAGAGTTCAATGGGAGAGAGCAAGCCTCTCGAAAGCTTGTAATTATCATCTTAGTTTACTGTTTTTCCAGAAATTATCAATCAAATTCCATTTAACTTCATAATCTTCTTCTCTAATCTGCCTATAAGATGTCAGTGCATTACATTCACACACCTTATCTCTATAAAATCATCAAGTCCTCAAAGATTTTACAGAGATTCCAACGCTCTATCTCCTCCACTAGCTTCATCCATGAATATGGGCCCTAGGTTTTCATTAGTCAAGACTTTCAAACTAGACACAAGAATGCCACAATTGCAATTCTGATTGTGGGAGCTCTGTTTTTGTGCTGAAGAATGTGACATGATGTTCCTTTCCCAACACTAATTAAGTATTTCTCAAGCTCAATGAGAACGTAGATACAACCAATTCAGAATTAGTCACAAGATGGTTAGAATTTAGTGTGAAACAACCAATTTGAATAAAGCCCAAAATTTAATAGAGTTGAATGAAAGATGAAAATAAATTTCATTAAAAGCTTCTAAAGAGCTGAGAAACATAGAAATTGCAGTATTTTAGTCCAAATTGCACAAATTATCACCTAAAAAACCCCAATTTAAATGAAGAACCCTAACCAAGAAAATTTCCCAGATCAATCAATACCTATTAGCAATTAGGATAATGCATCAATTCCCTCTATTTGGGGTAGGTGAGCTATAAAAATTGTGAACCCTAACTAAACTTCAGTTCGGATGAGAAAATTATCAATTTTCAGATGGAGTTGGATTCAGGTGGAAAAGGGAGAGAAAACAAAAAAAAAAACTGACTATTGGGCTCCACTTGGCCTAAAAATTCACCTAAGGACGAGTTAAAGTGGTGGTTTTAGAAAGTCAAGTTACTTAATGTGGTAAAATTGAAAGAAAAATATAAAAGGTGGTAATGCACGAATCGGAGTCAGCAAAAAGGTGGTAAATAACAAAAAACCCAAAGAAAAAGAGACAAATATAAGACCCGGTAAAATAGAAAGAAAGAACAGAGAAAAAACCACCAGCCACAAACTTCGACTACGGAGAGGATGAAGAGTGAGGATGTGGCACGCTGATCACTGATGGTCGTCGCCCAGTGTGTACAGATTGGCTGGTTGCTAAGAGAGAGAAGCAAAGGGGGAAACATCTGCATCCATCCCCAAGACGTCTCCACCGTTTGCCCTAGACGTCCCTGACTGAACTTGTCGTACCCATAACCCACCATTTCGGAAACTTCGTGGGGATGTTTTTTCCCCTTACCCATCCCCACACGGAATACGACACTCGATGTCCCCATCCTTTGCCCTAGACGTCCCAGACTAAACTTGTCGTACCCACCATTCCAGAAACGTTGTGGGGATTCTTTTTCCCTACCCGTCCCCGGTATGGGATACGACACTCGGGAAGAGTACCCATGCTTCATAGAGAACTACTATGAATGAGTATTTATACCTCCTCCGGCCTCTCACTTTTAGAGCACCATCGTCCAAAGGATATTTTAGTCACTACTAGCAAAGGAAACTAGAAATTGGCAAGAATACCATGTGTAGACGCTCATTGTCCATAACGATAGCGGTTAATAATAGGCCTCTTTGGAGCACAATCATTTGAAGTTTTGTGCCTCTACAGTACAGTCTGCACAACATGTTCTTGATCAATATCAAGATCTAGTGATCTACTCAACAAGCTCACGAATAGTTATACAATGGCCTGAATTTAGCAATCCCGTCACTCTGAAGAGAATAAATCTACCTTTATCCTTATCATAGATCACAATTTTGGCATTATGATATTTCAGGCTTCCAGTGAAGTTTGGCTCCCCATCTTAAATCAATCATCCAAGAAAACAATATTACCAACACCCTTTATATTTCTCATTATTACAAGCCTACCATTGATCTCTAACCTCATGATATCTCGTAGGAGAATGCTTCATGGTTAACTTTTGACAATAAATTATGGTCATCGGACAAATGCTTTCAACGAAGATCAAACATCTTCCATCGATATTCTATTAATACCACAGCCACCAACAAACAAAAAAAAAGAATAATTAAAAGAAACAAAAATCTCAAGTATATATAAAGGAAGAGCATAAAAGCAGAGGTTTGCACAACAATATTATACATACAGTGGACATATTAGAGCAGCCAAAATACAGGCAACGCAAGTCTAGAACAGATTATCAAGAGTAATAGTCACCAAGAAAGTAAGAGGTTTATTGATAATAGTGGTAAACTTACGTTGTTCCATACAGGGCTATCTTTTGGACCTTAGTCATCTCCGAATCAGATTGATTATCTTCAATAAAAATTGTTAAGCTGATCCACATATTCCAACAAACAAATTAAAATGAAAATCAGCACAAGGCGGTTGCAGATAATATATTATAAAAAGTTAAGTCAGCAATAGATCATACCTGCGAACATTTTGAAATTTAACATACTTCAATACTACTGGCTTTCCCTGCAATGGAAAACACAGTACCCATTGTAAACAAATGACTACTAATGAAATAGTGTCAACTTTCAACAGCAACAAAAAAAAAATTGTAGATATACAGGAAGCAGTCACCTTGAGATTCTCAGCTGATAGAACAGCTGTATCACTTGGAGGGTAGTCGTTGACATTACTGCAATAGATATTTGCCAGAGCTCAGATAAAGAAGAAGTTCTTAATAAACCAAGACAAGAGAAAATATGTGACCATGAGAAAGTACCTAAATCCCATATGCTCTTTGTTTGAGTAAAGTTTGACAGTTTTAGGACCTGAAAATGAAGGTGCACATGTACGATGACATTAGCTGTTTGCAGCACCCACGAGGCCAAGAACATGTGAACGCAATAAGTTATATAAGTATCAGACAGCCATAACTTCATGAACTTCATCATCAAAATGAGAAAGAGTTCACAGAATGTCGAGCAACTTTGAAGTAGGATACGATCTAGCTTAATCACAAAATGTCGAGCAATTTATCTATGCTTAATTGCTTATTCTTTCTACTTTGCACTATATCAAGTCCCAAATGACCTCAAATGTGCTTCATTAGAAAAATAACCATTAGTTGTCAGAAACTAACAATAAAAGTATAAAACATCAACATCTTTTGTTGATCACTAGTGTATGTCTCCCACAAATTTCCAACACATTATATCTACCACAACACACAGAATCAATCCACTAATCTAGCTCAAAACTTCAAGAAATTTGGTATTTATCTCACCAGCTTCTAAAATTCAAGGAAAATTTACAAGATACACCTACCTGTATATAAGCAAACTTTCAGCAATATACAAATTTTAAAAAATTACTAAGTTCTTCCTGTAAGTATTTCCAAGAAGACGTGTAAAGAGAATCCGGTGAATTTTTTAATGTCGCATATCCCATGAAATTCGCAAAGAAAATGAAATCAATAATGGAAATTGGTCCCGTGGAATAAAAATTCATCCGTTCCGTTACGTAACACCCGTTATTTAACGTATTTCAAATTTGTCATTACGCAAAATGTCATTTCATAACATCGTTGATGTGAAATCAACCATGATTGCATCTCTTTAGTAAAGTCCTAGTTTCGTTAGGATTTCTATAGTTTCCAAGATCTTGTTGGGATTCTATTTTGTTTAGGAGTTTATTGTGTTAACTAGTCTTTTGCTTGTAAGTTTTTACTATTCTACTTGAAATAGGTTTTTCTTACTTTAAGCATACTAGGAGTCATATACAAAAACCAACAAAAGAATTCAATTTGTTCCTTTGATTATCAAATCTAAGGTCCAAGAAAGCATTTAAGATCCGATCTTTTTCTCAAGATTTTGGCACGTTTTAGAGTTGGATCAAAGTGGGTTTGTGATCCACATCGATCCACGACGTCCGTTAAGTAATGCTAACTCGCCGCGTTACAACATTTTTTTCCGTTACGTTGATTCCTTTTCAGATTGGCCAAAAAAATGAAAGGGGAAACATATATTGCGCCAAAAAAAAATGATGTGCACATACCAAAGAAGAGAGAAGAGCGTGACGGAGCTTTCAAGTTGGGCAATGTATATGAGGTAGTTTTAGGAGGAAGTTGTGACACCAGATGGTAAGGTGTTACCTCGAAGTGAGTGCTTTAAGTACCATTAAATGGATGGAGAGATTGACTAGCATGCGAAAATATAAATGGATAGGGGGGAGGAGGACTTCCGCACGAGATTCCAATGTGTTCCTTTTTCAGTATAATAAGAAACAACTTCCATTGAAACAATTTCTTCCATGCCTTACCTCTCTTCCTTGAGCTAGAGTAAAAAGGTCATAGAATATCAATAGTATGTCTTGTAGAAGTTTTTATCTATCTATCTTCTGGTATGCTTTATCGCATTCGCCATCCTCTCTTAAAACAAGTAAAATAAGAGAGCACCTGAGGGAAAGGCTAAACAAGACACACTGTGCTGAACCTAATCACATGATGAATTTTGGGTGGCTTAAATGGAGAAGTTTAACTAGATTATCACGCGACCCTAGAGTACCTCTAAGGTTAAAGGGAAATTCCGTTATTAAACCACGCTATTATATGGGTTAGAATGTTGGGAAAACAAAGAAGGATCAAATTCGGAAGATGGATGTAGCAAAGATGCAAATGCTAAGATGGATGTATTGGAAAACCCTAAGTAATAAAATTAAAAATGAAAAAATCCAAAGGAAGGTTGAACTTAAAAGTATTAAGATTAAGATAAGGGGAAACGACTACACTGGTTTTGGTTGAAATTATAATAGAGATGAGAGAGGGGAAAGTAGAACATGAGTTTATTTCAATCCAATTCATAAAGTGATTATAACTAGCCTTAAATAGAGAAAGCAAGTTAACTGAATGAAACTAACAATCCAACAAATAAGCAACTACTACTACTAACAACGTGGGATAGATATCTCCCCACTATCACACTAACTTCCAAAATCAATACCTAAATCTAAAGAAGTACTATCTGTTGTCACTAACAGCATCTATTTGACTACTAATCTGAAGCACTACATCCAACATATGTGACATCTAGATTATGTACCAGCTATCAGTAGAGGAAATGAATATTATGGATCGCAGAGATTTTAGAACAAGTCATAGGAGGCCAAAGATTATTTGAATAGAGGGCGTTAAAAAGGATATGAACAAAATGAGATTGCGAGAGCATATAGCACCAGATAGAAGCATATGGAGGAAGACAATACTTGTCGACGATCATAAAAGATCTACTGCCAATGTTGCCCTTAGGGGTACAAGCTTGGGATAAAATTGTCATATCGTTGTTGTCGGTTCTCTACAAGTTAAAGTCCCCAGAACATTTAACATTAATCATCAAATGCAACTCCTCAAAGCCTTGAACCACTATTCAGTATTCTGTTCTCCAAGTAAGCTACATAACTACATTAGATAAATAACTCAAAAAAAAAGAGGATCTAGCAAACCTATCACTTAAATTACCAAAAGCTCTTGTTATAATCAGCATTCACCTCTCGCCATAATCTTTGCCAAAGGAAAGAATAATGGGATCCTTTGCCTACAACTCTTGTTACCAGCAGATTTTACCTTTCACCAAATCTTGCCAAAGGAAAAAACAGAGTGATTCTTTACCTACAAATCAAACTCGACTTCCAATGTAAAATTAAAGCAATGTCCCCAATTAAAATTTTATTTGTTCCAGCCAAGTGTTTCTGAAGTCTACTTGATCAAGCATCTTCTCATCAACTAAATCAAACTTCTCTAAAATCTCAATACCAATAACCTTTTAAGCCACAAATCACAATCCCAATAGCCCCTCTGTAACGTACCATCACGACTAAGAAAAGCATGACCAACCAGATAAATCAAAGTTGTGTGATCACTTGATCGAGAGGAGTAGAGGACCTATCCCGAACTTGAAATCCACCATGGTAAACTTAACGTTGTGATTTCCAACAAGAGTAATCAAAAGTAAATTTCAAATATCACACCAGTAATTGACTACTAATACTAGCATACGCTAAAACAAAACCAGCGCAATTATTTAATCCAAGATGCGCAACTTTGTCTTCTCAATTCCTCTTTTTTATTGCTTTTCGTCAGAAGGTAAGAAATTTCAGTGAAGTACAGTTACCTTCCTCTTCTGTTCCTTTAACGACAATAGAATGCAGTTTTATGACTTGGGTAAACGGAATGTAGATCAAAAGTTGCTCATCAGCATCACTCTCTAGAACCAAGCCATCATCTTCGCGGTAACCCTGGTTCATCAACAGAAAAATTTATTAAAGCACACCATAACAACAGTTAAACCCCAAGTAAACATCAAGCAGATTGATAACTCAATAGCCAGCCTATGAACTCCTAAATTGTTCAAACTTTGTTTAGTATCATGGTTAATAATTCATTGTGTCGAAAATATGTCATCGTCACTTCTCCTTTATTTAAAGTTGGAAATTTGTGAAAACTACCTTTTATATATCAGTTTTGTTTATAAGATGAAAACTGCCTTTTTAACATTTCACTCAAGGAGCCACTACCACTTGACACAAATCAAAACTATGTCAGAATCATAGACTTTCACCTAGAAGGCTGCTTGATTCACCGAACAAAAGGGAGCTATGCTGTATTGTCATATTTGATTTTGTTAGATTGTATTCCGTTTTTACCTAGTGTAGATGCCATATGGCCTTCAATTAACGAAATTTCTCTTTTCTCGAAAAATGAAATTGTATGCCTTAACAGCTGTTTCACTCCTAATTTTCTCCCTATTCCCCTCTTATTGCACCTTTCCTATTGAAAAAATCACTTTCCCCAAGTCCCTATGTCACCAAAATCCACCTCTCTAGCAATTTAATAACAGGTCCGAAATCCGATTCTCCCCCCTTGTCATAGACATACCTATTATACTGGCATCTTCATTTCCAATTAACCAAAAAGATAACAATTCTTGAGCATATATGATATAATATGTTCTCAAATTCTCTACCCTAATTCTGAATTAAGTATATTTGCTCAAATTTAACGCATTTTCAAAAATAGATGAAAGAGAAAAGAAAACCTGCTTGAGGGCGTTGGCGACAGAGTTGGTGCCGCTTTGATTGAGACATTCAACCCCTCTCCAATCTATATGCTCCAGTAAATCCACCTTCAGATTAATTAAACATTAATTTCAATTAGAAAAGATTAGTATATAATAACAAAATTAATAATAGGGAATAATATTAAAAGAGAAGAGAGAGAAAATAAAGATAAGTAGAATTGAAAGAGAGGAGAGAGACTTGGCTTCTTTGAATTGCAGAGGCAGATTCGGCAGCCATGGCGGACAAAACAAGCAGGAGAGTGAAGACAGAGGAGATAGAGAGATTCTGAGAGAGTTCCACTGCAGCTTCTTGCCTCCGCTTCCAGTTTTGGTTTACTTAAAAAGCCTTCCAATATTGGTTGCGTAACTTGCGTCAATCCAAATCTTCGCCCAATTCAGAACCGTTTCTATACATTTTTTTTTTCAAATATAAAAAACGTTAGAATATCTAGTAAAAAAAAAGTACATTTAATTAATAAAAGAGTATATTGAAACCAAAAATATCAATCTGATAATATATATAACTAGGTTATATGTTGAGTTTTTATATACTACTTTATTTATAGGATTTTTTTGTCTCAAACTACCTTTAACTTTTAAGTTTTTGCGATAAACTGCCTTATAAAAAATTTATTGCCCCAAACTACCTTACTTTTACCATTTTGTTGTTGACA